>JAPWDM010000027.1:1336904-1694404 GCA_035578155.1 Brachynemurus nebulosus
TGTGGTTTGGCAAAGTTACCATTAAGAGTCAAAGTTGGTAGGTTTGATGGTACTATTCTTTAGAAAAATTATGTAATCTTTGCTCTAATAAGTATTATTATATTGTGAAAGGTCCATACTCCATTTAAAACTAAATGATTATCTGCAAAGGCTACAAATATATTAGGATTGATATAAGTTGTACCTGGTGTTTAGCAAATGTCAATCCCTAACAACTTCAGTCAACGTGTCTTAAATCAGCTTGGTAATAGTCGAACGCTGGGCCGCCCCTAGTTTAAAAAATTATATTTCTAAAATAATTGGACAAATGTTACAAGAGGCTTTTAATTTCAGTTTGTGCTGAACCCGCCCCGATGGCGGATCCGATCCAACTTTTAAGGGGGTTGTGGGGGTGCCAAAACAATTTACCACCTCAAACCAATTAGATATAATGCTTCGGTCAGTTTTCTACAACATATCTAAAATTCAGCTTCCTAGGGTGATTTAGAGGGAGTAGAGGGGAGATCTGACACGTTACAGCCCCCCTCCTCACCGAATTAACCAAGGAGGATGAAATTTTGTTTTGTATGTTGATAGAGTTGGTACCTAGAGCGTGCTTTTTGGGGGTATCAATTTTTTATCCTTACCGTTACAATTTTTACCATAAAATTTCAAGGATTTTTTGATTTTTATTTCTGATCCGTTTTGAATGTAGGAATTTTTCCAAACTATTTATTTTTTCACGGATTTAAGAACTCTTTGTATATCAATATAACTATCATTATGCAAATAAATGGGAATTAAGCATATTTCTTTTTAAACCGAAGAATATATCACTTTCTGAGGCTTGTTTATATTGGTAACAGAACTTTACTTTTGTCAGATCCTTGTGCCCTTGTCTCTACATTCCATACAAAGTTCTTTAAGATTAAAGTTAAAAAACAACGATCTAGGCAATTTCCCAAACTTTGTCGCAACGAAATACTGTAAAGTTTTCTCTTTTTCTTGACTTATTTGCAAGTAAAAGAAGTAAAAAATGTGGGTACCTACAATTTTTCGGACACGTTTAATTTTCATTAAACGAATATAGGATAGAAAGAAACAAATATTATTGATCATGAACGATTTACACCTTTCTTTTCTGTATGCAATATTTGACACACAACTGTATATAGAGCAACTTATTATTATGTAAATCCGCGGTTATCCACTTCGTAACCATATTGAAAAATAAAATAGATATTTCGGACCGGCTATAAATTCACTAGGTAAATTTTCAGAATGATCAATATAATCAAATATTGATTGAATAAGAATATATTTTTTCCATTTATTATCCCTATACATAGTATACAGTTTACCATACATATATACATCCATTTTTTGATTGTAATATCCGAGCAAGAGCAGTACTACAGTGGGACGGAACGGGATAGAATGAGTTAAATGAAATAATTCGTGTGCATCGATGTGGAATTTTAAATAAATGCACACAGTTTTACTGTTGTTGAATATGATTACATTTTTGTATATAATTTTAATTGTAAAAATTCAACTCGGCTTCAGCCGTGCCTTACACATAATACAATATTCATCTCTCTCTCAGTGTGCCAGTCTATCCGTTCGTCCGTCCGTCCGTCTCTTCGTTTATCATTTTTGTTTGCTCGTTTATATTCGTTCTCGTCAACAACTTTGTTTAAGCAAGAACAGCAACAGGGAGAAACAATCTCGTTCATAAGCGAGATTGCAAATATCTATCGAATATGACAGCTTCGTTTCGAAATGAAAACTTTTCCAATATATACGTAGTTACGTACCTACCAGTGAAGCTTTTGTGGCTCTAGCTAGCTATAAATGTATGTAGTACGTACTCTGCCATTATATCACTTAGGGTATATTATAAAATAAGTAAATGTGAATAACAACAAACGCGATATTATTATATTAAATAACTTGATAAAAACTTACATTTTCTTATTTATTATAAAGTTTTTTATTGGGGTGTAATACGTACATACACATTTATTATATTAACTTATTTTACTTACATGACAGATGAGAGATGTTTATAAAGTTATATAGGTATATAGTATATATTTTTGTTATAATATTAAATTTTCTGCAAAATAATATTATTAGTTGTAATAAAAGTATGTCGGCGGCCGATCGTGGAATCAGCCAGATTATGAAATGTCGCCATTTCATGAAATTCCTAATTAACGTCGGTCAGATCTCAGATTTATTTAACAACAAAATGTATATTCTGAAATTAAGCAAAATTAATTTAAATGATGAAATGTTAAACTTATATTTAGAATATTTTGCAGAGAATTTTTTTAACGGTGTTTAATGTTTATGCATAATTCCAAGCAAAAGAAAATACTAGAAAGGAAAGATAAATATTTTATTTGATACGTTTATTTATTAATCAATATTATTATTTTTACCAGTAAAAATAAAGTCCATTTCTTTTGGTATGTAATTGTTTGTGTACTGGAATGCAAAACTAAACTTAATTTCTTAATCATATCATATCCAGAACTATCCTAACACGAAAATACAATAATATTTTTCCTCTGACACCCTTTTTGTATCCAATTTTTGTATATTGCAATTATTGTTATCGTGGTATATAACGGTGCAATCATAAACACTGTCAGCGCCGACGTTTAATATTGTAAGATGTTTAATACTTACAGTCTAATTGATAAGAGGATCTACGGCAGAACTCGAAAATGATTTGGGAAAAAAATTAAATACCCCTGTCGCAGCATCCTGCATAACATAGCGAATTTCCCTTTACAAAAGTACCTTTTTAGAAAAAACCTTCTTTATGTGACTTTTCCGCCTCATTTCGCCAAATTTTTTCACGAATATATATATATATATATATATATATATATATATATATATATATATATATATATATATATATATATATACATATATATGTATATATACATATATATATACACACATATATATATATATATATATATATATATATATATATATATATATATATATATATATATATATATATACATATATATGTATATATATACATATATATATATATACACACATATATATATATATATATATACACATATATATGTATATATACATATATATATACATATATATATATACATATATATATATATATATGTATATATATATATATATATATATATATATATATGTATATATATATATATATATATATATATATGGGATCAGATGACGAATATTAATAATTTATTGTTAGTATTTATAGTATTTATTGTTAGGAAAAAATTTCCTTAGGTTGGGTTAGGTTAGGCCAAGTTCCGCTAGGTTCAGTTAGGTTTAAAAATTTTCGTTCACTTCACCCACCGCCGGAGGTTTCTAGAACCGCCCCGGTAGTTCTACCTCCTCCTTGGGGTCGGTCAAAAAAATCGGGTGGTGAGTCCAGAACTGTCCAATCCACTACTGACATTTTTTTCTTATTATCTCAAAAACTAGCTAACCTAGAATAATAGTTCAAAAACCTTTTTTATGTGATTTTTTTCCGTCTTTGCAATGGTGTAAAAAAATGTGGCAAAAACTTTTAAATTATAGCAAATTTTGGCAAAAAACTAATTTTTTGCAAGAACAAAAGCTATGTTCCTGGCATCCGACGTGTCTGGCTGAAGAACTCATCCAAGATTTTTGGACTTCCAACGTTCTCACCAAATTTCGTAAACCTAGGACATTTCGTTCGAGAGTTATCGTGCCGACACATATAGTATGTATATATATATATATATATATATATATATATATATATATATATATATATATATATATATATATATATATATATATGTAAATTTGAGTGAATATTATTTTCGGTTCCTAGGGACCTCAAAACAAATTTCTGCCATGGTCCCGGGTTCAAGTCGCGTCATGACAGTGGCTGTAATAGCTGAATTTCATAAGCATATCATAGCATAATGTAGACTATGATGCTTTATTACTAATAACTTGTTCAGTCGCCTCCATTATCAGTAATTGACTGAAGTCTCCGAGGCATGCTTTTTTACTAATTTAATTGCATAAATCAGAGGCAAAGACCCCCATATCGATCGAATTTGACGAACTAATTGTTTGAGAGTCCAGATTTTCTTTTCTCGAAGCTTAAGTTTGCTCAAAAGGAAGCTTCGTCTGAAAAATTACGTTGTCATAATATAATAATAAAACCGCTTTCCCATGATATAACAAATAGGTAAGAATTCTTGAATGTCCGTGAAATCATCTTGTCTTCCTTTTTCGTTGTTTTTTGCGTGGAGCCACGATACGGCAGATCATTGACATTTTTTTACTTCAGGATAGTGTTTCACTCAATTCCTAACGAATATCTTTGACTTTTTCATGTATTTTTCAGTTGCTCCGTTTGATATTTTTGGTCCTTTTGGATGCAAACACAAAAACACGGCTTCGTAACGTGATGCGTATTCGGCACTCACGGCGAAATACGTCTTTCTGTGACAAAGATTGAACGACAACTGGGACTCTATAATATACAAAGCATTTCAGAGAGAGGGACTAGCTACCTGCTCATATTTCAGCAATCATTCTAACGGTTTCTAAAAAATAGTTTTCCCGTACACGCTCTTGCCAAACAGTCTGTATTTTTAAAAAATTACCTTTTAGCAGCATTATACTTTAAGTCAGTCATATTGTCGCATGTCAAAAGTTATTTGATCTGCCTAATTTTGAATTAGCATTTTCAATAAAATGGCTTTTAATAGGAGCTTCACAGTACCGATTAAAATAATTGAAAACGCCAACCGTGCTATATCAAATTAATTTCGATATGTTAAATTTTCAAAAATAGCGTCTATATATGCAATATTTTTTTAAAAATTGTAACGATAGTGCAGCTAATTATGAATTTAAATTTTAAAATAGCAATTTTTGAGTTCTTTGTTCTTTTGCATGGTTTGTATACGTAACACGCAAAAATTCCTGGATGAGTTTTAATGAAATTTTGGTGTACGCATAATTTATTACTAGGGTTAATATATACGGAACATTTTACTGTGGGAACATAGTAGATAGGCTAGGAGAGAGCTACCCCACAGTAGAACCCCAATTTTCCGGACTACTTTTTTGACGATGTTAAGAACCGTGTAGTTTGGGGTCCTACTGTACCTAGAGTATGAATTGATCTCTGACCCGGCACGTACCAGGTACATGTATTTAAAATTTGTTGTTGACATTTGACCCCACACGCGCTCATACTGTTAGCCTTGAAATTCATAAGAGATGAGTCATTACCCGCAACCAAATTAATTTATGTTAACCCATTATGCGTCATCACAATTTACTTATAACAATTTGGTTTTGTGTTAACCCATTATGCGCCGGCACTAATGTAGTTTTTGAATGCAAACCTAACGCATGCGCAGATTGAATTTAAGTACACGACGCATGCGCAGACTGAATTTTAGGCCACAATTTGATAGATGGGGTACACTACCGCGTCAAAATGTGGGGAATACCCTAACTCGGGGGTGGCCCCAAACTTTTGACACCGTACTGTACTTAAATTTTTGGTACACTACCGTGTCAAAAGTGTGGACCCCCCTAGCCAAAAAAGGTATCCGATCACTTTTTGAAGCGTACTGTACGTGCAAACCTTGGCCCCAACACGCGCTTGCCTTAATTACGTCATCTTAAACGAACTATCACGTCAAAAAATGTGGGGAATACCCTAACTCGGGGGTGGCCCCAAATTTTTGACGCCGTACTGTACTTAAATTTTTGGTACACTGCCGTGTCAAAAGTGCGGGCCCCCCTAACTAAAAAGGGTATCCGATCACTTTTTGAAGCGTACTATACTTGTTTTTTATGTGTACGTGCAAACCTTCGCCTTTAATCTCACTTAATTGCGTCATCTTAAATTGGGTGCGGTCGCTAACGATAAATTTTGTCAGGGGCGCACTGTACCAAGCGCTAGATTTTAAAATCAGAATCCAGACTCCAGATTTCAGACCGCTACTGTACTGCCGGAAATTTGGGTTTCAGCTGTACCTCAGGGGATATGTGGTCAGCACTTTATAAGTTGTTTATATATTAAATAAACTCGTGACTTTTTATATGGTTTGAGTTTGTTTATTTAAGCTTTTTTAGCTAACTGTTTGTAATTTCATGATATGTTTACAGCATAGTCGGAGGGGAATTTTATTTAAAAACATGTCACAACTTGTTGAATTCAAATAAATTTGTTTACATTAATGTCCTCATAAATTATTAATATAGCTGTGTGTTTATTTAAGATTTTGCTGACTCATACTCAGATATTTTTTTAATTTATTTATATAAGACATGTTTTAATTTTAAAAATGTTTATTTAAGATTTTGACAACACAGCAATTTCTTTGTTTGATCTCAAATACGAAATAATTTTCTCGGAATTTTTAATTTATAGCCTGATAATAATCGGGGGTTTTTTCAATTTGTTTATATAAGGTTTAATTTTAAAAAATGTTTATTTAAGATTAGTCAGCAATTCTTTTATTAGGTTTCAAATGCGAAATAAATTTCTCGGAATTTGACATTTGACCTTCGGTTATTTGCGTTGTAAAAAGTCTGAGCCAGCATTTTTTGTGATTCCCCTCCAGAATTTTTCGAGCAGTCAAAATCGTATAAATTGAGGTCTGCGTGCTCCCTCAAATCACTTCTTCAACAAACTTCAAGCAGTTAATATTGTTATTGTTGCAAGAATTTGTATCGAGATTTTTTTTTTTTTAAATTAAAATACAACGATGGCTTCATTAAACGACGTGGCAACTAGAATGGTGGAAAATGTACGCAACGCGCTATCATTACTGGAAATGGATACCCGGGATGCAGATGAACTGGAAAAATGGATGAAACATACAAATACCAACATAAGACTAATCAACAAGGCAATTCGTGGAGCGGAAAACTTGGGACAACGCAAACATTTTGAATCATGTGCGGGAAAAATGAAAGGATTTCGAATCAGAATGAAGGCGCTACGAAAACATGGTAAGTTTTTTCAAATATAAATTTATTTTTTAATGATTTTTTTTATAATTTTGATATATCAACATGGTAAGTTTTTTTGAATAAATTTTTTTTTTTTTTTTTTTAAATGATTTTTTATAAATTTGATAAATAATTTTTTTTATGTTGATTGTTTCAGGTGCCGGCATGAATCGAAATCAACGTAAAAGATCTGATAGAATTCAATGGGCTGACGTGGAATCCGCATTTGCAAGTCGAATACGAACGGGAGTGGTTACCAACATCACACACATAGAGCCAAAGGACTTTTTAGACGACGCTACATCGATGTTCACTCGGCGAATACAAAATATTCTGAAACAATACCTAACGATAAAAGTCAACACAACGTTTTGCGGGTTATTTGTGAAAACTGATGGTGACGAGGATAAATACGACATGAAACACTTCAATACACCGAATATCATAATAGATCGTGGAACAAACTTAAAACAGTGCTACATGGAACATATACAGGAACCAATTCTAAGAAAATTGAGCGAGTTTACCGAGTCGGGAAGCGGATGGGCTTTATCAAGCATAATCAACCTAGCCGTGAACGTGAACAAATACACACCTTTCCGTGGATCAAGCTACATCGAATTGCCACAGGAAATAAAAACTAAAAAAGCATGTATCAACATTGAGAACTTCAACGATGACGCCTGTTTCGCGTGGGCAGTGGTATCAGCACTTTATCCAACAAATAAACATGCTGAAAGAACATCATCGTACCCATACTACTCAACGATACTAAACTTGGACGGGATACAGTTTCCAATGACAATCCAACAACTGAGCAAATTCGAGAAACAGAACCCAACAATATCAGTCAACGTGTTTGTGTTAAAGAAACAAAATGGACATTTTGAAACCGTACCTGCTGCGCTAACGAGAGAGAAGAAACAAAACCACATAAACCTTTTAATGATCCAGAACGAGTATTACGAGGATGAGGACAACGAACAGGACAACGATCAAGATTTACGCTACCATTTCTGCTGGATTAAGGACTTATCAAAACTCGTGTCAAGACAACTATCAAATCGTAATGGAAAAAAATACATCTGTGATCGATGCTTAAATTACTTTCGCACAGAAGATAAACTGATAAAACATACAGAAGACTGCGTGAACATGAACAACTGTCGGGTTATAATGCCGGAAGGGAAAAGCAAATACATATCATTCAAGAACTACAGCAACAAGAAACGTGTTCCATTTATAATTTACGCCGACGTGGAATCATTCCTACAACCTGTGACGGATAACGAAAATCGGAAAAACACGACAACATATCAACAACATCGGGCATACAGTATCGGTTACTACTTTCACTGCTCCTACAACAACCAACTAAGCTACTATAGATCATACCGCGGACCAAATTGCGAAAAATGGTTCGCAGAAGAATTGGCAACGTTACGTGAAAATATCTTGGAACCCATATACGACAACATAATACCAATGAACGAGTTAACACCAGAGGAACAACAGCAACTTAAACAACGAAGTACCGGGTGCCACATCTGCGAGAAACCATTCAAACCTGAGGATATTGTGGTTCGTGATCATAACCACTTCACCGGCGAATACAATGGACCTGCGCACAAGGGATGCAACTTGAATTATAAGGATTTCCATATGATTCCTGTTGTATTCCACAACTTGAGTGGTTATGATGCACATTTCGTAATAAAGGATATAGCAACAGCATTCGAGGGACGTGTCGACTTACTACCAATCAACAAGGAACGATATATTGCATTCACTAAACATGTTATGGGCAGCGAAATTACATTTAGATTCATCGACTCTTTCCGATTTATGGCATCAAGTTTGGATAAATTATCTTCATATCTCAACGAGTTCAACATAGTTAAATCACAATTTCCGGATACTGACTACAAATTACTTACGCGCAAAGGTGTTTTTCCGTACGACTACATATCAGGCTGGGATAAATTGGAAGAAACATGTTTACCATCACGGGAGAAATTCTACAATCGACTCAACGACAACGATATCACCATGGATGACTATACACACGCACAAAAAGTTTGGGATACCTTCAACATACAGACGCTTGGAGAATACTCGGATTTATATATGAAAACGGACATACTACTACTCGCAGATGTTTTCGAGAATTTTTGGGATACGTGCATGCGCACACACGGATTGGATCCTGCTCATTACTACACGACGCCGGGACTTACGTGGGATGCAGCCTTAAAATATACAAAAGTAGAGTTAGAACTGATATCTGATGTGGACCAATTATTATTCATTGAACGTGGTATTCGAGGTGGATTGAGCCAGTGTAGTAACCGATACGCGACAGCAAACAATAAATATATGAACACCTACGACCCGGATGAGGAATCAAAATACCTGATGTACTATGACGTGAACAACTTATATGGATGGGCAATGTCACAATACTTACCAACGGGAAATTTCAAATGGATGGAAAATACCGACATAGATGTTCAACAAATACCCGACGATTCACCAATAGGATATTTACTGGAAGTGGATTTGGAATACCCGAGAGAACTGCACGATAAACACAACGATTTACCATTATGTCCAGAGAGAATGTGTGCACCCGGTACTAAACAGGAAATGTTACTAGCAACGTTATACAACAAACAGAAATACGTGATACACTATCGGAATCTGAAACAATGTCTACAACACGGGATGAAATTAAAGAAAATACACAGAGTGCTACAATTCGATCAATCACCATGGCTTAAATCCTACATCGACTTGAATACAGCTCTAAGACAAACGGCGGGAAACGAATTCGAGAAAAATCTCTACAAGCTACTCAACAACGCGGTCTTCGGGAAAACGATGGAAAACGTACGGAAACACTCGATTGTGAAATTGTTAACGAAATGGTATGGACGATATGGTGCGGAAGTTATGATAGCAAAACCGAATTTCCACAGCCGCACCATATTTGACGAGAATCTTATTGCAGTCGAACTACGAAAAACGGAAGTGTTTATGAACAAACCAATATACGTCGGGCAAGCAATTCTGGATATTTCGAAAACATGTGTCTACGATTTTCATTACAACTACATACAGCCAACGTTCGGGAACAACAGCAAATTACTCTACACAGACACGGATTCATTGATTTACGAGATAAAATGCTCAGATATTTACGAAATAATGAAACGAGATATTCAATACTTCGATACGTCGGATTACAACGCGGATAATAAATATAACATGCCAAGAGTCAATAAGAAAATACCCGGGTTAATGAAGGATGAGCTAAATGGACGAATCTTTACAAAATTTGTGGGTTTAAGGTCAAAAATGTATAGTTGTCAAGTGGACGGCGAGGATCACACGAAGAAAGCGAAAGGTGTAAAGAACTCTGTGGTTAAGAAAACGATAACTTTCAACGATTACGTGGACTGTCTAAAACACAATACAATCATAAACCGACAACAAAACCTGATACAATCGAAAAAACATAACGTGTATAGTGTAACTCAGAACAAGGTGGCGCTCAGCCCGTACGATACGAAACGACATATTGTGGAGGGGGAAACGGATACTTTAGCATGGGGACATTACTCGTTAAATTAGTACGCAAGTGGAAATGGCATCGTCATCATCGGCTTACTGGAAACGGCTACAAATATTTTCAAGTGAACTGGATAAACTACGTAAACGGGTTGATACCTACGAAAAAACAATTGATGCTATTGTAAAAATGCAAAATTTGAAATTGTCTGAACCGGAATCAATGGAGTGGGATAAAATGGATGTTTCAATTGGTGAATTTTTCGAACGTGAACCAATGCTGCTGAACGAACTGACTTTGGAAACATTTCTTCAAATCTACAAGTGGATCAGTTTGAATGTGCTGAAAAGTTATGGTGCAAAAATCATACAACGCGCCTGGATTTGGTTACCATCCGATTATCGAGCCATGTTTCAAGAATGTGAACCATGTTTTGAACATTATAATCGACCATGGCAACAAGATCATATTGATGGACCACCTGGTTTAAAAAATCGCTGTGAAATGTGCAAGAATGGCGTGAAAATGGAGGAAAACTTTCAACCGCCCGTTGGTGAACCATTGACATTTGCAACACGGATTTCACACGTTGAAGACATATTTCTGACTCATCCTTATTTGTATACAAAAGTCAGAAATTTCGATATGTTATTATACTTAACAAAACAACTATTGAAATATGATATTTGGGTGCAACATCTGTATGCATATATGATACCCGAATATGCACAACGAATTTGTCAAGTATGGGATCAGTTACCTGAAAACATGAAACAATTACGTTCGGGTCTTATTGAATATATAAACAAATCATACAATTTTTAATATTTATTTATTGTAAAAAATAATTCATATACATTTATTGTAAAAAAATATTTCATATACAAAACATTTATTGTAAAAAATATTACATATACATTTATTGTGAAAATATTTTGTATTCATACATATATTTTAAAAATAAAGAACAATAATTATTTACATATATGTGTTATTTATTTGAAAAAAAAACATTTTTATCTTACAGATTATCAAAAATTAGATTGTTTAAACAATATCAGATTCTTGAATCCAGCTGTTGTTATCCGATGGGAAACCAAGCCACTTGACCAATACTTTCCCATCACGTCTCTTCAGAATTCGTTCCACGAGGTACACATCAGGATATTTAACTTTCTGTAGTTCATACTCGTAAAAGCTGCCTCGGATAGGCCGTTGATTGATATCTTCAAGTAGATATGTGACCGGATTTGTATGTTTAACTTTGACGATTTTAAAAATTTCCGTAGACCAATTCGGTGTGTAGCCTTTTTCAAAGATCGATTTAAATTTGCTAATTCGAACAAAGTCGTTAACTTTATACTTGGCTGCACCAGCAATTTTTATATTACTGTATACATTAGATAATAAATATGCTTCATTATCAGCAGTGACATCTCGTGGAGCCATTTTGATTGTACGATGCTTTGTTCTATTATATTCATCAACTAAATCGTTAATTAATTGCAACCATTTATAATTACCGTTTAGAGAAAAAGCACGCCAAAGTTTATTCTTAATGGTACGATTAAAACGTTCAACGATTGAAGCTTTTAACGTACTATATGTAGAATAATGATTAATATTATGTTTTTCCATTAACGCCTTAAAGTTACTATTAAAAAATTCTCGGCCGTCGTCTGTTTGAAGGTGCGTCGGTGTGCGCTTGCTCTGTTTGAATATCGATTCCATGGCAGCAGTAACAAGCACTCCAGATTTATCTTTTACCGGTACAGTCCAAGCATACTTCGAAAATGTGTCAATAGCTGTCAACAGGTACCTATATCCATGATTTTCTTTCGCATAAGCACCCATTTCAACAAGATCAGCTTGCCATAAATCATCGATACCCTTAGTTATAACACGACGCCTTTTGAAATTTTTACGAGCCGGTTTGTGTAATTCGCTTACAACTTGTTCTTTAACTTTACTCATCTTGAACTGTTGGCATGGTATTTACAGTGATTTGCTTATATAGGTTCGAAATAAATTGTATTTTATTTTCTAATTGCTTAAATTTAACGTGAAATTCCTCTTTAAATACCGCATTTGCAATAGTTTCCATTACCATTTTCAACTCATTATCCATGTTCTCCAAATGACTAAGTTTTGCGGTCACAATTGATTCAAATTGTTTATGTGAATTTTCAAGTGTTGTCATACCGTCCGAAATTTTAGCAAGCGCTTCATTAAGAAAAGCCAAGTTAACAGCATCAGCTTTATGTTTAGGTGTGCGAACGTTTGTCAGACGTTTACTTTTCATATCGTAATCACCATTCGTTGTTAAATTAATGGAAGCGGCTTTTCCACCACTGCTGAATCGACCGAATTTGTCAACGCTCATGTTTGAAATGACTATCTAATCAGGTTGATCACCTGTATTTATTCTATTACATCAGCCTCGCGCAATTCCTCTAAAATGGCTTGTATCTCATTTTGATGATTGGTGTGTCCAGCTTGCTGTGATGCAACCAATAATATTAGCCTATCGATAAGTTCATCTATATCATTCCAATAACGATAATCAATCGTTTGATTAGCATCATAATGCATTAAACCGGAACCGGTTGGTTGTCGTTTGGGTGTTGACGTGTACCTTGGTGATGATGGAAAAAGTTTTTTTATAATTATTCTATACTTATAACTTTGATTTGAATTAACTGGTGCATTAATATTATAACTTCTTTTATGCGCATTAGTACTTTTTAAAATGGTCTTATAAGTATCTAAATCCGACTCTGTGTATACATGATGATTTGGATATTTTTTAAACATTAACTCAAAGAGACCTTCAGTACCGGGGTAAACGATGTTGTTAATAATAAAATTATCATCAATTATATCCAATTCAGAATTACCAATCATCCATTTATTTGTTCGCTCATCTATACGCGGTCCATAGGTACGATCAAGGGTTCTTTTAGCTCTACGTGTGGTTGCTAACGTGAGATATTTTTCAGCTAGTGCACCAACATAGGGTTTTGCTGTAGGTTGACTACTTTGTTCCATCACATAAGGTGTTGCTGTAGGTTGACTTGTTGTAGGTTGACTACTTTGTTCCATAAGCGTTGACCTAAATATCTCAGTATCATTATCATTACTAAGAAAATGTGACTTTATATCGACATCAGAATCGGTTGAAAAACGTGCTTTTTTAATTTTAGGTTTTTCATCTTTAAGCAAGAAACTTTTTATTGGTTCGTTTCTTATTTCAGCAGCTAGTTCCTTAAGTGGCTCCGTTATTGGTTTAAATGATTCTTGTAAATTTTTCTCTCGTTTAAACTGACTATCTTTGAGCGCACGGTATTTGGCGCGTATAGATTTTGTAGCATTGATGATTTTTCGTTTTAGCTCCCGTTCGCTATCCATAGTGTGTGCGTGCTTATGCTATTACAGTTTACTAGCAAATGTGCAGTGTGAACGTGTACACAGCCATTTTATAGCTTTTTCGAACCGAATTGATGAACTGAACAGAGATTTCGGTCGAACCGCACACTATTTCGGTCGAACCGCACACATTTTCGGTCGAACTGCACACATTTTCGGTCGAACCGCACACTATTTCGGTCGAACCGCACACATTTTCGGTCGAACTGCACACTATTTCGGTCGAACCGCACACATTTTCGGTCGAACCGCACACATTTTCGGTCGAACCGCACACGATTTCGGTCCAACCGCACACGATTTCGGTCCAACCGCACACGTTTTCGGTCCAACCGCACATGTTTTCGGTCGAACCGCACACATTTTCGGTCCAACCGCACACATTTTCGGTCCAACCGCACACTATTTCGGTCCAACCGCACACGATTTCGGTCCAACCGCACACGTTTTCGGTCGAACCGCACACATTTTCGGTCGAACCGCACACATTTTCGGTCCAACCGCACACTATTTCGGTCCAACCGCACTGCATCAGTAGGTATGGGGCCACTTGGCAACGCAGTGTAATTGCCTATATTCAGGGGCAAGTATTTGAATATTGATGCTGAGTAAGTATAGTATCATCTAGCAATGAACTATATGTAAATGGTAAAATGAGTTAGTCTATTTCGGTTCGAAACACAATGGTATTTCATATAGAAATAATCTATATGTTATTGATCAGTTTTTAATTTGAATAAAGATATCGAAATTTTTACGATACCTTCCGCTATTCAACTCACTGTCTTTATCTATAACCAAAAAGTTGAACCTTTCACGCCAACATTCATTGCAAATTTCTTTGAACTGATCGAATGACATGTCACTACCTACATGTTCTTGGAAAACGTGTTTGATATTAGTCAAATCTTGTTTAAATAAAACTATTAAATTAGCATTATCCCTAAGTAATTGTTTTGGTATGAAACTGTACGTCTGACAAAGATAGAAGACTGAAACATCTTTATGACGCCCCATACTGAAATATGCTCTAATATTATTTTGTTTATCCGTAGCAACATCGTCAAATATAAAAATTGAATTATTTTTTACATCTTCTGGTGCTATAACATCATCATTATTAGAAAAAGTAAAATATCCTAAACCCCTTATCGGTTTGAGAACGCGTTTCAAATACTCATACTTTGGTTGACAGAGTGATTTTGAATAGAGATAAATATTTTCAAAACTTAATCCATTCGGATGTTCTAATAAATTTAATAAAATGCTAGTCTTGCCACATCCCGAAGGACCAGAGATTATACATCTTATACTATTCGGTAATAAGGGGCCATGCTTTTTTTCAGCTAGTGTGATTGATACAAAATCCATATTTTTGATTGGCAGTTCAACATCTTGTTTTACGAAACGCATTTTTAACGCTACTGATTTATTATATAAGCGCTCAGCCCCTTATATACTTACACGCAGTAGTCATCATGAATCACTACAGCGTGGATTGGCGCACCTTAGGTCTTGAATGTATACTCGTCAACAATGAATTTAATTGTTGCAGTGATCCACAAGTTACCGACAACAATGAAATTAAATGGTTTAACGATTCTGATGAACCATTGTTGTCAATAACTTTTAATCATATTGAAAAGGATGATATTATGCATCTATGTATTATAATTTCTAATTGTTGTAAAAAGAGGATTTATTTGATTGAAAGTGATCAAAATTGTAAATTAGCTGTTCATAAAATTGATTCATTTCAATTTTTCATGAATCTATAAATAGCTCGAATCAAATTTTATTAGCATTCAGTTCTAATGTTACGTCACAACCGGCAACAACAACGAAGTGGTCGTGGACTTGTTAATTCATTAATTAACAAATTGCCATTTGAACTTCACATACCTGGCTATCAGTATTGTGGACCGGGTACAAAATTACAAGAAAGATTAGCAAGAGGTGATCCGGGGATCAATAAATTAGACGAAGCTTGTAAGGCACACGATATCGCTTACTCGCAAAGTAAAAATCTCTCTGATCGACATAAGGCGGATTTAATTTTAGCAAACGCAGCCTGGGATCGAGTTAAATCTTCAGACGCAAAATTTGGTGAAAAAGCTGCTGCGTGGGCCGTAACAAACGCAATGAAAGCTAAAGTAAAACTTGGTATGGGTGTGAACAAAAAGGCTACACTCGGTCAAGTGCGAAGAAGTGTACGCGGTACCGTTAAAAAATTAAAACGTGAACCAATTAATAATGCTGTAAAGCTTGCTCTTAAAGCAGCTAAAGTTGCAGCTAGGGGTAAAAAAATTAAAACACCACGTATTATTCCAATACCTAAAACGGGTGGTGTTCTACCACTTTTACCAATTTTTGCGGCACTTTCGGCAGCCGGTGCGCTAGCCGGGGGTGCATCAGGAATTGCGAAAGCTATTAATGATGCTAAAGCGGCACAAAAACAGTTGAATGAAAGTGAACGCCATAACCGAACGATGGAGGCTATTGCTATACGTAATGGCCGGGGTTTGTATATAAAACCATATAGAAAAGGATTAGGATTATACTTGCAACCGTATCCAAAAAACTTATAATGAAATTGCCCGAGCGGGCACTAACAGATAGAGATTTACGTAAATATGCGAAATATTTACCCCATTTTCGTGGTGTATTTATGCGCGATAATTTACCCAAACGTGGACCGTGGTATAATGAATGCGGTATTTTAAATTTAGATAGTTCTACCGGACCTGGTACTCATTGGACCTGTTACTGGAAAAATGGTAATCAGGTAGATTATTTTGATAGTTTTGGTAATTTAAAACCACCGCTTGAAGTGGCTCGCTATCTCAGTGGAAACAATATTACATACAATTATAATAAATATCAAGATTACAATTCCTATAAATGTGGTCATTTATGTTTAGAGTTTCTTTATAATAAATATTACGGTGATGGTGATAAATATTTATAAAAGAAATCAACGCTCACGTATGTTTGTCATTTCGAAAGACGAAGTCATGGCGTTCACATTAACTTTGTCGGGAAATACTTCTATACTCACTGCACACTATTTTCCGGCAATTCAACTTAGAAATCAATATGAGTGTGCTCTATTAGATTTCCAAGTATACAATTCAATTCCTAACGTAACTGCTAAAAATAATTTATTACATTACGGTGATAATGATGTAATATCATTTCCTACCGGCACCTTTGAAATAGATGATTTAGGTACATATATAAACAAAACTATTTACAACAAGTATGGTAATATAATATATAACAACGAAAATGATAAACCATACATACATCTAAGGGCTAATAATAACACACTCAAATGCGAAATAATTAGCAATAAAGCTATTGATTTCACTAAACCTAATACAATTGGTTCACTTTTAGGGTTTACTAAACGGATATTGGAACCAAACAAACTTCACTCATCTAATGAGCCTGTCAGTATTATGAAGGTGAATGCAATACGCATTGAATCTAATATTACGAGTAATGCTTATATGAATGGTATGCTAGCTCACACACTTCACGAATTTTCACCTCTTGTTGCGCCAGGGTATAAAATAGTTGAGGTACCGCGAAATATAATCTATTCACCAGTAACCGTTAGAGAGTTAACATCTCTTTCGTTGAAAATTGTCGATCAAGACGGTGATTTGGTTGACTTTCGCGGTGAAACAATCACAGTACGTTTGCATTTGAGACCATGTTAATTTACAATCTGGAGCAACCCGCCGCTAGGCTATATAATAGAGCGTTTTTACAGCCTGAGCTCATTCAGTTGAATACCATTAAACGTAAAGCATTTAAGCAACAGCGTATTTCACCTGAACGTTTAGCATTTCTTGAAGCATTGGGTCACAAAGTTAAAAGAAAATGGTATACAGCGACGTATTAAATATTCCTGGTGGCTCACAAATTGATGATAGCATTACGAACTTTGAATATCATACATATGCGCCCTTTTTACGATCCTTTAAGAATAATGACGAAGTTAGAATATTAATTCAAAACCAGGACTTGTATATTTTACCTAGTGAAAGTTTTATTTACATTGAGGGGAAAATTTTAAATAATGAAAATGCCGTTCCAGATATAAAATTGGTTAATAATTGTATTGCCTTTCTATTCGATGAAATTAGATATGAATTAAATGGGGTTGAACTTGAACGTGTTAGGTATGTTGGTCTAACATCGACATTGAAAAATTATTTATCGTTAAACGATGGTGAGAGTAAACAATTACTAAATGCTGGTTGGTCGATTGATAATGATTGTACAATAAAATTACCACAAGCCAACTTTAACTTTTGCATTCCGCTTAGAAAATTATTGGGATTCGCTGAGGATTACGGAAAAATTATGTTAAACGCAAAGCATGAATTAATTCTTATTCGTGCACGAACTGACAACGATGTAATTGTTTCAGAATCGGATTCGTTGAAATTTGAAATAAATAAACTCGAATGGCGTGTTCCACATGTAACTGTATCAGATGAAATTAAATTATCACTGCTAAAATATGTTGAAAAAGCTGAACCTATACAGATTAGTTTTAGAGCGTGGGAAACTTATATTCAACCTGCATTACCCACTACACAACAAAACACTTGGGTTGTAAAAACAACTACACAGCTAGAAAAACCGCGATATATCATTTTCGCTTTACAGAAAAAGGATAAAAATGTTTCTAAGTTTGATCATTGTGATTTAAATAATTTCAAAGTTTACCTAAATTCACAAGTGTACCCTTATGATGATTTGAATATTAAATTTGATATTAATCAGTATGCAATACTTTATGATATGTATACCCGCTTTCAATCCTCATACTATCATCGTTCCAATGAACCGCTCTTAAATTGGGAAAATTTTAAAACTATAGCTCCGATAGTTTTTATCGATTGCTCACATCAAAATGAGTCACTGAAAAGCGGTTCAGTTGATGTTCGTTTAGAATTTAAATGTAATAAAGATATTCCGGCTGGTACGACAGCAATAGCCATTTTAGTTCATGATGTCATTTTCGAATACATTCCACTAACTAACCTGGTTAAAAAGTATACCTAATTACCCCCACCACTTTTAATTATTCTATATAAAGTTGTGGATTGTGTGAATAAATTCAGTTCTACGGTGGCGGTAAAAAATGGCGTTTCTTGACATACAAGGCTATCAAGGAGCTAACAACGAATTTTATTTTAAAGAAGTTGGTATTGCTGCAGAAAATTCGGATGATATATTACATCTTATATTCGACGCACCGTTTGATTTCAACGAGTTGCCGAAGAAATATCAACGAGTAGCCAGTTGGCTTTACCGAAATTGGCATGGGATACCTTGGTCGTATGGATTTATTCCATACAAAAAACTTCATACCATATTGAAACCTATATTAAAGAAGTATGATGTTATATACGTCAAGGGTGGTGAAAAGAAGAAATGGATATCAAGTTTGTTTGATGGTACCGAAAACCAGCCGTGGATTTTGAATTTGGAAGAAATATTTGATGTACCGAAGATTTCCATTCTGCGAGATGAATATTATTCAAGACGCTGTATGCTTCATTCAGATAAAATTTGTTCATTAGAAAATTGTATTCTTTTAAAAAATTTTTATATGGAAAATAAATAGATTTTAAGTAATATATAGATTTAAGCAATTTAATTTTTTGTATACATATTCTATAAATAAAATTTAAAAAAAAAATATGTGCGTTTTATTTAATTATTACCCTGCATTCCCCTATTTTTTACAGCAAAAAGTTTCTTTCGTTAACCTATAAGAGTATTAACAAAAATCTTATGAAATTTATTGTTCTAATTAAAAAGCATATTTCATGATACACCCTGTATACTAAAATATTTATTAAAAATACTAAATATACACCCGTTATATATACATGATATTATTTGTATGTTAATGATAGAGTAGCAAATTCAAAATTTTCTAGTCTATAAAAAATTTTGATTTTACAGACTTAAAAATTTAGTAAAACTCAATGCTGTTATCATTTTTATATTAAGCGACGTGTTTAACTTATAGTAATTTAAAACCAAAAATTGAACTTTTATTCTGTTTAAAAATGATAAATACAATACTATTATACCCTAATATAAATATGTATCCGTATTAAAATGATATACATTGATTTTGCTGATTAAACAAAATTTTTGCAATATTTATAAATTATTTTATAATTAGATTTAATACTTATTCATAAATGGCTATACAATTCGTTTACTAGTATTCATAAAAATTAAAATTATATACAAATTTTCTTTCTTATTCTCAATATACAGAGTGTATACATAAAATATTTTTAATATACAGAGTCTATACATATGTACATACTGAATTATTTCAGATAATTTTCGTTTGATATAGAAACAGTTTTGTGCTACAGTCAAATTCAAAAATGTTGTGCACCATAAGAAGTAATATTTTTTGTAACTTGTTAAAATTTCAAGAACTTCTGTTAGTTAACTAAAAAATTGGTCACTGTAGGTTAAATGTTAAAGTATTAAAACTGATAAAAATAATTTCTTGCTTGAGGCCTACAATGGGTGATATTTTTTACTAAACAATTTTTTAACTCATTAATATTCCATGACGTCATCTTTCTTATACCAAAAAAACTCCTTATATGAGTCTTACGATCAAAATTCAGCTAAAACAAACATTTAATTATTGGTTGTTTGTTTATGTTAAAACTGATAAAAATTCCTGGAATTTTCCAAGGTTAAATATACAAAAAAACCCCTGAGTTACAGTTGACACCCAAATTTCCGGCAGTACAGTAGCGGTCTGAAATCTGGAGTCTGGATTCTGATTTTAAAATCTAGCGCTTGGTACAGTGCGCCCCTGACAAAATTTATCGTTAGCGACCGCACCCAATTTAAGATGACGCAATTAAGTGAGATTAAAGGCGAAGGTTTGCACGTACACATAAAAAACAAGTATAGTACGCTTCAAAAAGTGATCGGATACCCTTTTTAGTTAGGGGGGCCCGCACTTTTGACACGGCAGTGTACCAAAAATTTAAGTACAGTACGGCGTCAAAAATTTGGGGCCACCCCCGAGTTAGGGTATTCCCCACATTTTTTGACGTGATAGTTCGTTTAAGATGACGTAATTAAGGCAAGCGCGTGTTGGGGCCAAGGTTTGCACGTACAGTACGCTTCAAAAAGTGATCGGATACCTTTTTTGGCTAGGGGGGTCCACACTTTTGACACGGTAGTGTACCAAAAATTTAAGTACAGTACGGTGTCAAAAGTTTGGGGCCACCCCCGAGTTAGGGTATTCCCCACATTTTGACGCGGTAGTGTACCCCATCTATCAAATTGTGGCCTAAAATTCAGTCTGCGCATGCGTCGTGTACTTAAATTCAATCTGCGCATGCGTTAGGTTTGCATTCAAAAACTACATTAGTGCCGGCGCATAATGGGTTAACACAAAACCAAATTGTTATAAGTAAATTGTGATGACGCATAATGGGTTAACATAAATTAATTTGGTTGCGGGTAATGACTCATCTCTTATGAATTTCAAGGCTAACAGTATGAGCGCGTGTGGGGTCAAATGTCAACAACAAATTTTAAATACATGTACCTGGTACGTGCCGGGTCAGAGATCAATTCATACTCTAGGTACAGTAGGACCCCAAACTACACGGTTCTTAACATCGTCAAAAAAGTAGTCCGGAAAATTGGGGTTCTACTGTGGGGTAGCTCTCTCCTAGCCTATCTACTGAACATGTCTCATTTCCATGAGAAAATACAGAAATTGGTTCAAGCAAGAATTACTGGAAACTAAGTACAATATAAACTATACATCTATACTTATAGACTCTTTTCCTTGATTCCATATCTCCACGCCGCTGACATACGGCCACATCAAATTTACATACATATTCTATTTTCGTACCCGTTTATTATCTAAAGAAATAAATACAAATATATGTATATGTATATATGCACAAGTATATTTCTGAAAAATTAAATTTTCTACAAATATGACAAACGTTTCCATATACCTAATATTAAATAATATAAAATTTTCGTAATAAAGTACTTGCAGAAAGTTTGGAATGAATTCAAATTAAAGAAAAGAAAGCAAGTAGGTATATATACGAGTAATATTGATACAGTTAATTTTTATCAGACTGTTTATATACATATACATAATATGTATGTATAACAAGTCTGCCTCACTGCTTTACATCTTGCTATAGTTAGTAGAGTAATACATGAAAAATAGATAGTTGAACTTAAATTTTGATATATATATATATATATATATATATATATATATATATATATATATATATATATGTATATATATATATATATGTATGTATATATATATATATATATTATATATATATATATATATGTATATATATATATATATATATATATATATATATATATATATATATATATATATATATATAATATATATATGATATATATATATATATATATATATATATATATATATATATATATATATATATATATATATATATATATATATAAAACCTGTACTTGACTATAAATAAGTAGTATCGGAAATTTAAGAAAAACAAGATTAAACAATTTAAGACCATTTTTTAACAAAATTGTGATATTTGATTCAAATGTGTGAATATTTACAAACTAGTGAATACATTTTTATAATAACAAGGTACAGTTGAACCTTTTTTATGCGGTGAATAAGGACCGCATAAAGAAATCGCACAAAGTACAGTTTGGTGTAAATTGAAAAAATTTTATGTGATGAATCGGGACCACAGGAAATAAGTTTCACAGAAAATACATTATTCAAAATGCTCAAAACTTCACTATTTCCTTAAAAATTCCTGAGGGTCCGCTCTAGGGGGGGGACAACCCGGGCATTTGCCCGGGGCGGAAAATTTTAAGGGCGGCATTTTCGTAAAATTCAAGAGAAACAAGGGGAAGAGAGGGCGGCTTCTTACAAAACTGACGAGCAAAGAAAAAAAAGGTCGCCGCTTTTGCCGGGCCGGAATTTTTTTTTTGCCCGGGTCGGCGTAAACGCTAAAGCGGGCGCTGAGTTCCTTTTCTAAACAAGATAAGGTACTTAGTATTAATTTACACATTAAAACATTTTATTTTATTTAAATTTTTCCCGTGGGAAAGAGATATTTTCCCGTAATAAAAAGTATCCTAAGTGTTGACGCAGGTAATAAACCCACCACACCCAATTTCATCAAAATCCATTCAATAATATTTGCGTAATGTATGCACATGCTCAAAATAGTTTTTCTATTTTCCCGTGAAAATGAGACATTTTCCCGGAGTAAAAAGTATCTTGGATGTTGAGCCAGGCAATAGCTTATCACCATACCAGATTTCATCAAAATCCGTTCAATAGCTTTTGATGCACATGCTCAAAATGGTTTTTCTATTTTCCCGTGAGAATGAGACATTTTCCCGGAATAAAAAGTATCCTAGATGTTGACCCACGTAATAAGTTATCATCACACCAAATTTCATTAAAATCCGTCCAATAGTTTTTGCGTGATGCGTGAACAGACAAACAGACAGACAAACATTTTAAAAATCGCTGTTTTGATATCTATATCGATAACTATTTACAGTATCATTACAATTTTCAAAAAATATTCCATGTACAGAAATGGTCTCATTACACTTTTATATGTATGTATAGATAAGTATTACTATTAACACATTGGGGGTAGGTAATAAAGTCACAATAAGTGCTTCTGAATTTGGACTGTCAAATATATAAGGTTTGAAATGATACTTTTCGTTATCATAAACTTTTGATCGTAAATATCTTGTAAACGGTGCATCGCTGCGATAAAATTGCGAAATTGTTGAAGATATAAGTGTAGCAAGTTATAGGTAAGTTGCAAACATATTACGACTTTCAAAATGTAGTTTTCGTTATCGACACTTGTCAAATATCAATAACGACATTTTCAAAATGAATGACACAAGTAAAGAAAGTATCTTTTCAAATATATAGATAACATCTGCTAAATAACTACTGCTTCATTTCTTTTAGCTAGAAATTATCTCCACGTGGCTATGATACAATATATTTTATGCAAAATTTTAAATAGATTATTTTTCGACTTACAATTTGATATTTTGTTCTTTCGCTGTGTATACTAACAACATGTAATGTTTTAGTATCTCACAGTGTATTTTATGAAATCTTACTAAAATAGTTTTCTCTCACACATCTAGAACTAGTTTTCTTCGCAAATTAACCCGTTTAGGACTAATGACGAGCTCAGCTCGTCATACTAATTTTTAGAAAAAATTCAACTGACGAGTGTGGGTTGTCTTATATCGGTAACCCTAGGACCACACTAACGGTTAATGCCGTTAATTATCGCGTTAATCGACATTAAATGCAGGTGTGACCAGAACTTAACGCGTTAATTTATTAACGTCATTAATAATGACGTTAGGCATTAGGCGATAACTCCGGTGGCGGTCTTTTTGATACATCAAAGGATTTTAGCGCGTCATTTATGCCGCTAAAATTGGTGGCTACACATGCCTGGACATTCTACCACATCATTCTACGCAAACGCAGGATGCATACAAATATGTACGATTAGTATCATATGTACATAATATGTCTATTTATGTATTTCCAGGCAACAAGAACAATCATTTTTATGTTGCATGTTTAGGTATGTACCGTATGTACTATGGAGTGTGTGTACTTATGTAGTACGGCATATCATCGATATCATCATTTAAATAAAAGCGTTCATTCCATTATTTTAAATTTTAAATAAAAATTATTTAAAATGTTCCTCTTTTTAAATTAACAGTATTTACATAAAGTTAAGATTTATATTAATTAAAAATAAAATGGTATCCATTTTTGTTTTAGCACGATAATTATCGAGATAATACGTTAAATGCTATAGTGTAGCCGCCCAATTTACGCGTAGTTTAAGTCGTTATATTAGCACCATAATTATTGCGTTTATAGACATTAAACATTACGTTACACGTTAACATTAGTGTGGCCTTAGCATAACAGGAGGTTGTATAGTAAAGAGCAGCCATATTGTAAATAATTTAATCAAAAAATACTAAACTTGCTATTATACTTATACAGATATTAAATTTTTTATTTAAAATATTGAAATATATGGCGGTACTAAAGGGGTTAAAAGCTTGATATATTATACTTACTGTAATAAACCGTTAAAAATGATATAAATATCCTTCAGATTTACTTTTCTTTATTAATTATCTCTCTTCAAATAAATTTTTGTACATAATTGATAAAGGTCACTTCATAAAGTAAATCCGGTTAGAATATAAATTTGACTACTTACATACAGAGCAGAACATAATATCATACAATATAGAATGTTTATAAAATTAATTTAATGTGAGTGACATAAGGGTAATCAGCTAATACGATTCTTAAATTCATTTATAAACAGTAACAACACCTGAGACACTCACCGCATCACCGACTCACTCGGCCACAGCCAGAACTATACATTACAGCTTATATAGTTTACAAAAATACAATACCGTAATCAATCTGCATAACTTACGTAGAGCATTAACGTGCGGGTAAATATATAGAAGTAGATGTGTGTCCCTATATTTTTTATTATTAGTTGTTATACAATTTTTTGTTTGCAGTTTTTATTACAGAAAACATGCAATTACTTTTTCGTCTGAAACAAAATAATAGTCTGTCAGACAATTCGCAAATCTATTCAACAAAATTCAACGCTCTGAGAACTGAATAGAATAGAACATAATTTCTATTAAATCGAAAACTAAACAATCTCCCATTTTCTGCGGAGCTAAAAAGAAGAGCACAAAGCAATCCACTGTCCAATTTATTTTTATTTTTATATTCGGATGTTAATTTGAACTCTTGAACTTTCACCAGGCCTGGGCAATAAATATGAAGTGTACACCATATTATTAAATGTTTCCAAATTACCGTTTCTCTTGACTTTGATAGTTTATAGAGCCGTTACCCGATAGAGTAACCCAATAGAGTTCATAGAACCAATTTTGTATTATCAAATTAAAACAATTTTGATAAGTATCGAATAATTTATTTGATAATGAATCTAATATTAAGTGACTATGAATGTTAAACTAAATGTAAAAAGGCAATATTTTTATTTTTTTAATACAGAAGAAAGGATATTATACTTATTACAAATATATTATAACAATACAATTTAACTAATATAATATTTAATTAAAGAAACAATATACCCCCCGTAACAACCTAGGTCGCTGTTATTTTTCATAATTTTCTATATTAAAATAATTTGAAAAAAAAATTTGACAAGGAAAGGTATATAACCGTATCTCTCAAAAATTTTTGAAACCTTGGTGGATTGTAGATCTTAGTAAAAGTAATCACAAGCCATATTTCATTCGTGCCCATAAGCGGTTTAAGGGGGTGAAATTCACCCCTAAAAATTTGAATTTTTTTCAATTTTCTTAAATATCTTTAAAATGGTAAGAGCTTTGGTAGGGAAGCTATATATATTTGTAAATGGCACTTTAAGATTTTTATTATGATACCAAAATTAAAGTTATAAAATTATTGGGGTTTCATCCCCCACCCCCAACCCCTAATTTTATCAGGTATATTTTGGTAAAAAGGGAGGCTGTTATGTGTAAATAATACAACTTTAATTAATATATTTTACATCACACCAGTTTATTGCTTTTTGCATAAATACACCCTTTGCTAATATTAACCTGGGCAAAATTGTAACTTTTTGATTTAATATCAAGCAAAAATTTGGTCAAAAGATCTCGTATTTTAGTAATGAATTGTTACAAACTTACGATATACTTTAAAGTACATAGTTTAGAAAGAAAGAATACACTGCGCCCCCCCTCCCTCCCATGCTTTACTGATATCTATACAAATCTTATTTATTTATTTTTATTTATCTATACAATTTTCAATATTTTAACCTCGGGATATCTATGGATTTCGACTCTGGAAACAATCATCACAGTATTTTCGGATAATGTAATTCTAAATGAGTATGATATTGATTTACATCGCTGTAACAATATTCTGTAGCTCACAATCAGTTTTCGTCGCCTCGTTTTCAAAATTTGTTCAAGTATGGATGGTCTAAAAGTGGATATATTGACCAACGATCAGTAAGATTTGAAAATCCTGTAACATATTACATATTGCTTTTTCAAAGAGGAAAGAGAAACACCAAAGTGTAGTGTATGTGGTAACCCCGCTTTTATAAGATGTGCTTGGTGTGGACAATATTTTTGTTTTGAACATTTTTATGAACATTATCATTATTGTGTAGATTACAAACCTTAAAATATTGAAAATTGTATCGATAAATAAAAATAAATAAATAAGTAAATAAATAAATAAGATTTGTATTGATATCAGTAAAGCATTGGGGGGGGGGGGGCAGTCTATTTTTTCTTTCTAAACTATGTATTTTAAGGTATATCGTAAGTTTGTAACAATTCATTACTAAAATACGAGATTTTTTGACCATATTTTTGCTAATTATTAACTCAAAAAGTTAAAATTTTTCCCAAGTTAATATTAGCAAAGGGTGTATTTATGCAAAAAGAAATAAACTGGTGTGATGTAAAATATATTAATTAAAAATTCTTTTATTTACACATAACAGTCTCCTCTTTTACCAAAATATACCTGATAAAGTTAGGGGTTGGGGGATAAAACCCCAGTGATTTTATAACTTTAATTTTGGTATCATAATAAAGGTCTTAAAGTTCCATTTACAAATATATATAGTTTCATTACCAAAGCTCTTACCATTTCCAAGATATTTAAGAAAATTTAAAAAAACTCAAATTTTCAGGGGTGAATTTCACCCCCTTAAACCGCTTATGGGCACGAACGAAATATGGCTCGTGATTACTTTTAGTAAGATCTACAATCCATCAAAGTTTCAAAAATTTTTGAGACATACAGTTGGATACCTTTCCTTGTGAGTATTACCGGTAATAAAATCGGACGAAAATATAACCATAAAATATAAGTCCTACAAAAAAAAAAAAAAAGATTTATTACTTGATTGCAGCAATTAAAATGAACGAAACTGTAATCACCCGTGCCCGATTCACAAAGTACTAAAACTGTAGCAGTTAGTAAATAAACCTCCAAGTCGTTAGTCGTATATTATTGTCTTATATGTGTTACTGTATAATACTCGTAATCAAAGGACACCGGAAATAAGGGTATTCACTTTGAAACAAACGGAAATCTAGAAAACATGTTTTTACAAGACATAAAAAAATTATATTTTATTCTTACAATAAATAGATAGTCTTATAGCAATTTTAAGTATCTACTTATAAAGATCACTTTTATATGTACAGCTGAACCTTTTTTTATGCGGTCTTTTCTTGAGCAATTTGAATGGTCATTAAAGTGTATAATGTGAATCAAAAGCAAGAGAAAATAGGAAACCTAAACATTAATCATAACAAAACTTACTTAGAAAAACATTAATTTGCGATAAAGTTACTTATTGGTTGTTTTTAAGCATTAGATCACTACATTGCATTAGAGTATAAGTTATTGCATCATTGAGTTTTTTTACAGATATATTTATCACAATTTTTATAATATTAGAAAAACGAAATAAAATGTTTTCATAGGTAAATTAATGCTTTATGTTGTTTAGAAAAGCAACTTCTAAGAAAATTGTGAAGTTTTAAGCGTTTCGAGTTATTTATTTTATTATGATATTTTTACAATCTAGAGCAAACTATTTGTGCGGTTTCTAGGCATTACATAAAAAAAGGTTTAACTGTACAAGGCAACAATAATGAGATCATCATGAAGTAAAAAAGATTATATATAATTTTAACCATTATTATTTAGTACGTTATTTTGTTGAAGTATTATGCCATTTTATATTATTTTTGCAACTATTTTGTCGCCAGCAGCTGAAACGCAGGTGTATTTTTTATATTAAACAGATAATTACTTTGCAATTTGTACATCGTACTTTTTTCTACCAATATGTTATTGTTCGGTGATGATCTTAAGCTGTTATTGTTCGGTGATGATCGGTACGCTCCCGCACCGGTCTCGCTCCGATATAGTCTTGTTGTGTTCACATTATGGTGCTGATACCATGTTGGTACCTATTCGTTCTCCATTCATATTATAATGTCGCTCTCGGTACGCTCCCAGTTCGGTCTCAGTTCGATACAAATATCTTTTCATAACAACTGAATGCAAGCGGAGTGGAGTAGAATCATAAAAGTGTTTACACTATAGGTACAGGTCATAACAAGTATGATATCGCTCCAATAAAATATTACCTGAGTAATATTGGCATTGAAGCAACATTGGAGGAAGAGCGTACCGAGACTGATATCGGAGCGGTATCGGAGCGATGATGTGAGTACACTCATTGTTTAATGTATAAGAATATTTTATCGAATTGGGAGCGTAGAGAAATCGTACCAAGAGCGGAGCGATAGTGTAGATCGGGCCTAAAGTTTCTGACTATAGCAATCAATTGCCAGCGATAGTTGCAACTTTTACCTAAACAATTTTTTGACTAATTGTAATATTTAGCGATAATAAAAATGGCAACTCTCAGACTATTCAGCTTGTATAATATTAAAAATAATAATAATACAGAAAAAAATAATGCAGAAAAAAAATGAATCTTTTTTATAGCTATTTGAAAAAATTAATTACTTTAGTGATTTAGCTAAGAGTAAAATAATCGATCAAAATTACTACATTCAAGCAAAATTAGTCGACTAAACGAATTAACCGGTTATGATTATCCAGTATCACAAATACGTTTACTAAAAATTTTGTCAATGTAAATACACAAATATTTTAAGGTAAATATTAAATTTACATAAACTTGGCAGAATTAGTATAGTTATAATCGGTGAAATATTAATTAAAATTCCCTAAAATTATAATTAACATGTACATATGCATGTATCAATTATTCAACATAATAAAAATTAATTTTTATCACTAATCTTATTTCCCTCTAAGTTGCGAATATCTAAATGAAAAGATTCATGAAAATAACATGGCATAATAATTATTCTTATAATATTTAGTATATAATAATTTTATTAATAAATATCCTAACTAGCTACCAAACAAGAGTAACCTTTATAATTAAATAAAAGGATTGTGAATTATTAAAATTATAACAAACACAGGATTTCATCAGGATTAGCTAATGATCAAGCAACATACAAATTTATGTATGTAATTTATAATATAATATATTTACGTTGCTATATATACTATAGTAGGTGTTCTGTATATACGTTAAGGCTTGTTTAGATTTGTCGACTAACAGACAAATTTTCGGGCTATTAACAAAAATTATCGAGTGTTGGCTACTGAATAAAAACTGACTAGAAACGTTTTAAAGGTGAAAATTTGGAAAGTTGTTGATTTTGTTGTGAATTTCTTTACGAGAACAAAAAAGAAAAAGAACTGTATCATCATTGAATATAAAAATATGCAGTTCTGCAATCCGCATATAACTTCTCTTTGAACATCCATAACCCTTACTCATTAACAATTTCTCCAAAATTCCATTAATTTGAAAGCTTGCCACTGTTAATCAAACTGACTGATGTAAAAGAAAAATTACTGTGTAACTTTCAACTACAAGTTCAAATTAACACTGTAAACGGATCTTTATTGTAAGGTTTATTTGAACAGTAGCCAGTAATTTAACTTGACTGTGCGAATTTTAGCCTTAGTTAGTCTACCAGGGGACAAATTCAATTTTATTTTTTATTTTTTTATAGTTGACTACTACTGGCAAGCATGTATGTATTCACAACTGAAATTTTAAGTATTTCAGTGTTGATGTAAACTTTTCATTTCGATTGTTACAGATTTACATTTTTTGGATCCCAGTAAACTGGTAGTCTTAATTAAAATAATTAATCTAATTAATTAAAAGCTAATTTATTATAGTAAAACAACTTAGATTTAGGTGTAATTAGATTTCGGTAATCGCAGATCCAGAATTTTTTTTCTTTTTTGGATAATATTTTACTTTTTTCAGAGCAAATTAACTGATAATTTAAGGAAATAAGTTTTGTACCCCAGTGAACTACTTATGTTTTAAGAAGTGAGTAGACCAAGGATTAAACTATTCATTACATTCATACAATTTTGCTAATACTGTTTTATCCGAATATCCTTTGTAAATTTTTTAAGTTAAACTCTCTTACTCTTAAGTCCAGTTTGTTATAGTATGTTAAAATGAATATAAAATTTTTAAATTAAAAAAAATAAGTAGGTTTAAGTATTGAGTAATTATAAGTAGAGTTATTGTGAATTTCAAATTAGGATTCGAATTAAATTTCTTTGTAAGTCACAATAAAAAAAAAAAAAAATTAATACAGAAGATTATAGTTAGTTATCTTTTATCGCATCAGGTTATTATGTAAACTATTAAACGAACTAACTGCAAATACACATGTAACTATATATTAAAACTAACAGAATATTAACTCATATAATTAATTGTAGATAGTTTGCTTTGTGAAAATCCATAATATATATGGCGAAGAATGTTTAGCTTTGTCAAATTTTCACTCAGATATAGAAAAATACTTTTTCACAAACTAGTTTTCGGTTTCCTAGACCATCTTCAGGTGAACTCTGAATTGAACTGAATTCTGCTGGGAATAGGTATATAATTAAACAAAATAAAAATAAAACCGAAGCAGGTTGAAATGTAGCTGGTTAAGAGATGGGAAAACCCAGAAGAGAGGTAAACAAATTGCATGTGTACCGGAAACGAGGTGGCAAAATTACAAATCGATGCTAAACAATAGTTTTGGTGGATAACAAAAATAGTGGGCGGCACGACTACACAATGAGGATTAGAATTGTAATATCGATTTATAATTTTGCCACCTCGTTTCCGGTACACATGCAATTTGTTTACCTCTCTTCTGAGTTTTCCCATCTCTTACCCAACTACATTTCAACCTGTTTCTGTTTTATTTTTATTTTATTTAAATATATACCTGTGCCCAACAGAATTCAGTTTAATTCAGAGTTCACCCGAAGACTAGTTTATGAAAAAGTATTTTTCTCTATTTAAGTGAAAATTTGACAAAGTTAAACATTCTTTGCCATATAGACTATTAATTATTAAAAAAATTAACCGGATTCAAAAATTGAACTTGAAGCTTTAGTTTTGCAAATTATGTCCAGTTTGAATTTTATTTTCTGATACTTAATCATCGGAACTATTTCAAATATGTATAGAAAACTCGGGAACTATTCATAAGGATGTCAAAATTCTAAAAAAAATTAAAATTGTCACATTCGGTGTGCCAACTTTACAGCACCTATAATATAGCTTAAATATATTCTAAAACTCTTTCGTTTAGTTTAGTGAAAAAGTTGTAACTTTTTTCTTTTTGAATATTGGACTATCACTTATAGAAACCCAAAAATTTTTTCGATAGGTACGTCTGATATTAAACTTTATAATTATTCAATGCCCATCTTTCAAATAAAATATTTTCAAATAAAAAATTTTTAATTTCGACAATATTAAATGTTTATATAAAATATTGGTGGTGGTGGCACTGGGATACAAACAAAGAATAAATTATTTGTTGAAATTCGTAGAAACAATTGAAGTATAAAATGTTGAGTTGGCATTATTCGAGTTGTGTTGGTTAGTCACGCGGAGAGAGAATTAATTTATTAACCCAATACGATTATTTTGAACTCATTAAATCCGTGTAGTAGCCGATCAAGATTAGAGAGAATATCTACTGGCCAGTGTTTTATATACCATAGCTACCATATACATAGTACAACGACATTATTTTCATAACTTCGTACTCATCTACAACTATTACATGTGTATAGGGTGTTTAATTTTCTTTTTATATACACAGGAACGTTATTATTTTCATTATAATTTTATTGTTTGTAGAGATGAAGGTAATTGAAATTACGACTTAAGGGGGGAAACCACATTAGAAGGCTCACTTTCACTGATTTTTTGAGATTTTTTTGGGTGGGAAGAATTAATAAGAATTCAATCAAATTTTGACATCATTTTACTCATATTTCGAGTAACTTTTGTGAATTTTTTTTTTACATAATTTCTGCTAAAAATAGCAAAGCTACGCACTGATGTCCGCTAAAAGTTGTAAGTAGAGTTCTTCAATTGCGGGACGTGTAGCTATTCTAATTTTCATTTAAAATCAAAAAGGTTTTAATTTTACATTAATAACCAATCTTCTAAGAAGATGAACCTCAATGCAGATGAAAATAATGAAAATTAAAAATTTTGCAGTCGTTGGAAAAATTTACTTTAATTTTCATCATGTTTTTTAATACTCATGCAAAAAAAAACCTCCTTTAAAATCATGATATCCTTTCAAAAGTTGGTACATATACTTTGTAATTCCATAAAGAATCATACTAATAATTTTCATAATGATCGGTTCATTACTTTTTGAGTTAGATATCCCGCAAGTGTGAAAAAAATCGTTTAAAAAAAACGTATTAAAAAAAACTCTCTAGAACTAAGAATTTAAGGAAGTTAACAATAATGTAAAGTGCTCACTGATTAATCTGCGATTCCAGCACCATATATATAAATAAATCCCTTTTCTTCCTCATAGATTTCGTAAGTAAAGCGATTACCTGCCCCGCCTCACCTGCTGTGCCCTCGAACTTGTAGCCTGTACCCGATCAGTGCTCAGTTCTATGTTCATAAAATCTAAACAAATGCGAATTTTGCTTTGAAATTTTGACAGTAGGCATTGAAAAGAATAGATTAATTTTTTTATTATTACGTACCGAAAAATTAGATAACTTTGTGCTGAAAGTTAGATACTTGCGATACTAGAAAAATTAGATACTTGCAAAAAGCTTCTTCTTAGAAGAAGAAGCTTTTCGCAAGTAAAACTTTATAGATTATCGAAAAATAAATTATTGCATTATAATCTGGATGTGTTACTTTGTAAAGTTACCCTGTGTTTGCGATAACTTCATATCGCTAACTAAATCATGGAACTCTCAATCTAGATATTATTGATGATATAATTTTACTCCTAAAAACATTAGAATAGATGTTGATCTAGATATTTTCGTTAAAGAATAAAGAAATTTTGGTCGATGAGAAAATAAAACAAGTTTAGTATTACTTATTAGGTTTAGTTTTATTACAACATCAAAAATCTTATCGCAGGTACATGATATCGACTTCTTTTCGAAACCTTAAAAATTAAGAAATAGATTGAAGGCTACACGGGGAGAAATTTTTTATCATAAGTTATGAAGTATTTTTTCATAACTTCCTAATTTTTAAAAAATTTTAACCTATGAAGCATAATCTCATATTATCCTTAGAACTCATAAATTATTTCTATTTTTGTATAATTTTTATTTTACATATATTCTTAAGCTCATAATCATATATATTGAAATTGATTTACAAAAGTTATAAATTTTATGAATTCTAATTATACATAATTAGTTAATTATCTTTAATTCTTATTAATGCAGAATATACATATAGGTATATAACATAAAAATTAATACTTAAAATTAATGTAGCTTTTAATGGCAAACATATGAATGTAATTAAATTACAATAAAAAAAAAACTAAATATCAATTTTATTTGAAAGGTAATTTTACACAACTCGCTACAAAGAACACTTTAGAATGTAAGACAGAATTTTACTACTTACTCTTTTTAACCTATAAAATACCCTAGTACTTATATACCGGGTGGGTAACGTAATTAATATCATGTGATGAAAAACGTGAAATGTAACCTTTGCCTTAGCAACAAAAAATAACTACAATTGTTTTTTTAGAATATACCAATTTTATTTATATTAAAAATTTATTAATCTATGTATGCTTATATTTCCACTGTATTTTATCGTAAGTGACAGTGAACAATCTGTATATTGTTGATTTGTTACCTAAAAAGGGTAAGAAGTATAATTCTATCTATAATTCTATATTCCCAAGTGTTCTCTATAGCGAACTGTTGCCATAATATTTTTTATAAAAAATATTTTCTTAACTCGAATGAAGCTTTTCCGACTTTTTTCTATAATCTTAATTAATAGTGTGGTTGCCACTTTGGTATAGTTTGTAGTTATAAATAGTTATTAATTTGGTACTTTTGGTAGTATTTATTTTCAAATACTTATTAGTTATTTTATTAAACTAATTAAAATAAAAATTAAGAATCCATTTCTGCTTTTGAGACTACTAAAGTAGCGGAAGCATTGTGATCACTTTTAAAAAATAGAAAATTTTTTCCCTCCAAAATAAAATGTTTTACGCACATTTTACGTTTTAGAGCTTCTTGAACAATTTTGCCTTGGTGTCTGTCTGTCCGTCTGTGTGTCGCCAGTTTGCACCAAGTGGCATAACTTCTGAACTATTCGATTGTTTTTAATAACATTTTCAGAAATTATGCAGTTCGATTCCTAGATGGTCCCCTACGAATTTAATCGAAATCGGAGTAACGATAGCTACGCCGCTACCATGTCATTCTATTAATATACTAAATTGCACCAAGTGGCATAACTTCTGAACTATTCAATTCTTTTTTATTGAATTGTCAGAAATTATGCGGTCTGGTTCCTATATGGTCCCCTAAAAATTTAATTGCATTCAGAGTAATAGCATCCACGGCGCTATTAAAATTTTTAAATAATTTTGGGGGTTAGTTTCTAAAATATTTTTGCTATTATTTTATAATTTAGACTTTAAGTATCTTGAGTTACAACAATTTTTTATGAACTTTAAGGCGAAAATACAATTTCACGGTATATATATTTGGTAGAATACTGTTTTAAATTATTTTACGAGTACAAGGAAGCTGTGTGCCACACCTCTTTGGCAGCGTATTTTTAACTACTTCCATTCACAACTGTTTGATGTTTATTGTAATTCAATTATGTCACTGTATTTAAAAAAACGGTAGGTTAAAGTATAGACACAAGCTGTCACGTTCTTTTAATTCGGCAGATCGTTATATTAGATGGTACCTTACAGGAAAAAAATAAGTTGAGAATTTGATTCAATCCTTACCATCCCTTTTCTATTCCACTTATATCGTAAATGCAATAAATTATGTCGGCGGTAGCCTAACGGTGGTATTAGAAGGTCAATATCGTCCTGCAGCCACCAAATAAGAGCTAAAGATTAATATTTCCAGTGGTGGGAACGGAGAAAAGAGTCAATAAACCGATTAGGTAATAAATACTTCTTTTTCTGTTCTATAGGTTCCAATATTACACCTACAGAATCTTTTTTGCAAATTCAATTTTTTTAGATCAAAAGTAACAAATAACGGTCATAGCTAAATAAACACACTAGGTATACACTAAACAAGTAAATATATACTAGCATTATTTACATAATCCATACTTGTATAACACTAACTTAATATCCTGTTAAAAAGATTTACTACCACTAGCACTCGGTCGGTGGGTACTCTGTGCTTTTTTTCCAGTTTATTTTAAATATAATGCTGATTTGACTGAACTGTGTGTTGTGAATCATTCATTATTATTAGATAGTATACGATGGGGTAAAATGGGGGGGGGGGTGGCAAGTCAGTTTATTTGCTAATCTTTAAATTATTAATAATTCCCGCTATAGGTACATCACATTTATATAATTCTTTAACTTTTGCTGACCTCTGGAAAAACTTCTAACAGCTCCCAATTAAATCGAACAACATTGGCGCGGCGCGGTGCTGTATGGTGCGTCATTTACGTTATATTATTACACTAATATTAAAATAAGTATATATTTAAGATATTTTGTTATTAAAATATATGTAGGGCAACATTCGATGAATTTCAAACATGCCGAATAAATATGTAATATCGTTTATATTAAGTACTAAAGTTACACTGCATTACAAAAAATTTGGGGGACAGGTCTACCCACACTGTCTACTTCCCATTGGATACCCTTAAAGACTCTTGCAAATGAATAACTTTTTTTTTAATTCAGGGGACTCCTCCTCTGGACCCCCGATAGAGGCTTTGCCCCTTGCTCCACCCTTACCAAACAAATGATAACATCATTTGTTCTCAAGATACGCCAGACAAAAAATATTTCACAAAAAGTTTCTTATTTTGTTTTTCCGTTTAGTTTTTTTTTTAAATTCTACAATAATTTACTGACGTTTTTAACATCACAGAAGGTTCTTAGGCCATTATATAATAAAAACATGGTAAAAAATTCATATAATCTATGTTATGTTAGTAAAGGTAATTCCGTCTTTTAATCACAAAAAACAAACCGCTAATCCGAATTTGCTGAAAACTTCATCCGGTCTTAATTTTTTGATTACGCATCTACTGGAATTAGTCCGGAGTTGATATCATCATTTATTCTCGAGATATGCGAGACCAAAAAAAATTCACAAAGGAACGAACTAACGAACGCACACACAGACATCACGCTAAAAACAATGGATTCGGATTCTAGTGACCTTGAAACGTGGAGATAAGTCAAAATTAACGATTCGTAAAATCGGACCCATTACAATAACTTCCAATGGGAAGCTAAAAATAATCATGTTCATAAACGATTGGATCAAAATAAGATAGCAAATTTGTACGTATTTCTTATATCGCTGTGGATAGAAATATTTTGAGCAGCTAACATTTACCCACAATACTTTGCCAACCTTTAAGTACTCTTAATTAATCTACACAGACAATTTTGATTTAAGGAACGTAAGTCCAAACGTTTTCATTTAAAACTTATTTTGGAAGTTGTAACGTCATATATGGTTTCTATCTACAAATATAGATCTTTATATCTATAAATCTAAATCCAATAACCGAAATTCTAGATTTTAGAATATTCCTTCTTAATTCTAAATTTTGTGTCAAATTAGGGTAATGTGCTAATTAAGTACACTTTCTGTATATATATATATATATATATATATATATATATATATATATATATATATATATATATATATATATATATATATATATATATATATATATGTTGCATTCCCTCGGGAAATTTCAAAACCCATTTTGAGCATTTGCGCGCATTACGAAAAACTCTTGAACATATTTTGACGAAATTTGGTCTCTTTATTACCTAGGTCAACATTTAGGATACTTAAAATTCACATAGTGTTTGAAAAATTATCAAACTGGATCGCCTGGGACTCGAACCCGGATCTCTTGGATGCTAGCCAAGCGCCTTAACAATTAGGTTACCGAACCGCTTGTTCGAGTGCCATTCCAATTCGACAATCAATCAGACACATCCTCTCTTTAATGCGAGACGCAATTAAGCTGGACATTAAGTGAACATATGAATATTAATGTATGTATAAATGCGAACAAAAGTTCGTCATACATTAATAATGTTTCACAGGCACTAGATAACATTTGAAATTAAAAATCTAGGATACTGTTTACTACAGAAAAATGTCTCAGTACCAGTAATATCTTAATAATGTCCTTCTATAATATTATCTACAGAGATTTAAAAACAAAGACTGGTTACGAGTCGTACTTAAATTTCCCGGAACAACAGCTAATGATTAGTTTGACTTGTCGGTTACGGACAGTTAACTGGCGATTTGTTTAAATTTTTCACCATCATGGGCCTCCCTCCTCGAGTTTTTGAGGATTGGGAACCAGTAACATTTAATCAACCTTTTTTAAATACATGACTAGTGCAATGAATTTATTACAGATTGTAATTTGTAGCCTTTAGTGTTATATATATTTTTGTATTCTTATAAGTAAAATATAATATCTCTCTGTCTATATCTTAGTACCATCGGAAAAACCAAATCAATTCAACAACGCATCGCCCGAACGACGTCGTGGGTACAGCTACTGTATAAATAAGTACAAACAAATCTATAATGTAAGGTTATGTATGGTGGCTTTACCCTTCCCTTTCTGTCACTCAGCCAACGAAATCTGGTTCTATTAGTCAGGAAACATTTACATTTAGATATTAGCGAATTTCTATTCTGGAAATTCAGTTATTTTTTAGTTATAACTAACACGATACTTCTGCCCTGTACTCCCACCATCTGTGTGCTATTTATGATATAATACGAGGAAATCAACTCATACTTTTAGAACCCTTTGCAGCAGCTATTATGAAAAATTTTATATTTGAAAAAAGATTTAAAAACAATAAATATGTATCAAAAATGCGTTCTACTTACTACTTACTGATTCGGTGTGAATAGGGTCTTCTGTTTTATAAATTTGATATACCTAATACGTATTCTCATGTTAAAAAGGTTTATTATTTTACAAATGTACTTTTTCATTTGAGCTAGTGGTGTACTCTTATATGCTTTTTTTTAAAGTGAATTTAATTTTGCTAACTCTTAGGTACAAAATAATCAGAATTACTTTATTTTGCTAATTGATAATAATTTATGACTGGTACACAAAATGCATTGCAATTTAATAACTGTTTGTACGTTTGTACATAAATATCTGAACAGTTGCGCAACATATGCTTGATTTGTCAGTTTAATTAACTATTTCTATGTCATTTATTTTTCGATTATCGATCGTCTAGTACTTTAAAATGTAATGGTTTGTAATTGTACAGTAACTAAGGTTTTCTATTCAAATTCATCTGTGTTAGAGTATACGACAACACAAACTGCATATGACAGAGCATCTAACTTTTAGTTTAATTCGTACAATCATCCAGTATAAGAATGTTAAAATATTAATAAATATATTATCATAATTTGCAGTGGAATATTCAAAATGAATTCGTCCTAGATATACAAAATATCCTAGATATATTTGAAGACATGAGTGGATGAAGGTGTTATGTAACATTTTTTAAAAATTCATTTTTTGCAAAATTTTGAAATGAACTATGCTGAAGTATCATATATACTAAAATTTGGTTTCATTACGTTCAATAGTTTTGTAGAAATTCAATAATAAACATGAGCTATTGCATGGGAAGTAGGTATATGTAAAAAAAAAACTTTCAAACGCTTCTATTGTAAAATTATAAAAAATTTTACATAACACCTTCATCCACTCCTGTTTTCAATTATACACGTTGTCAAAAATAAACCGTTTCCAAAAGGCATATTTTGGCGTAAGTACGTTTTAGTCGATACCATAGAAAAAAATTAGCTAATAATTTACATATTGCGCAGTACATTAAACTAATCACTGACCGAATATTCTATGATTATTATTATTTACTAGCTGAAACTCGCGGATTCACTGGTGTAAAATTATTTGAATTGTGGGTTAAATTACCTTTAATTCAGATATTCCGAAATTCTGTATAAAATCAATTATTTATAGTGCTCGACTCTGCTTGCTAAACGACATTTCAATAGCATGACTAATTCCCGCACTTCTATGTAGCTAACCGTACCAATAGATTTAGAACTATATTTGTTTCCCTTCTATTTTTATTTAATTTGTATTTTGGACCCTTTTTGAAGCACTAAGGCCCTGAAAGACCATCTTAAACTCATTTTAATCAATTTCGGGGATGTTGATAGTATTTAAGCAAATTTTGTCAAGATTTTTTCAACTCTTTATTTGGGCCCTATTTTATAACACTGATGGACAATTTTAACCACACGTTCATTTAAATTTGATATTCTGAAAATTTTTACAAAATCAGTTCCTTACAATGCTTCGCCCCGCTCGGCCAACGACTCCGAAGTGGCTATGTTCATATTTCAGTAACTTATCTAATTTTCATAAAATTTTGTGAAGATCAATCCGGCTATTTGAATCCTATTGCAGTGAGACGGTCAATTTCAATCTCACCTTCCTTTGAAATCAAATATGTATTCTGAAATTTTTTACAAAATCGGTTTCTTACAGTGCTTCGCTCTGCTCGCCCAATGACTCAAAATAGCTATATTCATATTTTAATAGCGTATTTAATTTTCATGTCTTGAGATCTTTTCGTAGGTACTCATATTGATAATTTTGAGAACATTCTAATTTCCGACCCTTTTTGAGATCCCAGAGCTCTGAAAAAAATTTCTAAACTGGTGCTAATTTGTTTCCAAACCTCAATAATATTAGAGCAAAATTTAGTCAAGATTCGTCCAGCTGTTTATTTGTGGCATTTTTTAATTTTCAGGATCTTAGAGGACAATTTTGACCTTACGTTCATGTTTTACAGGATCTCAGTACTATTTTAACAAGTTTTGGTGAAGGCCCACCCATTCGTTTATTTTTTGCATTTTGTGGATCCCCAGGATCGTAGGGAACTATTATCACCTTACGCAAATTTTTCTCAGGGTATAAGTACTACTTGAGCAAACTTTACTCAAGTTCGATATAGCCGTTCATTTTGGGATTTTTTTTGAGTTTTCAGAGCGCCTAGTCTCCAGGGCGGCTATGTCAATATAATTGTACTATTTGAGTAGTTCAAAAACTTGTTTTTCATGGTAAATAGTTTAGAACAGTTAAAGTTACGTGGAAATGCGATTTTCAAATTCAAAATTCAGTTTGCGCAATATTATGGAGGTAAATTACCCTTGTAACTTACATACTAGTTTTCATTCCCCTATTTTCTGGTGCCCCTTTTAGATTTCGATAAAACTGAATTATGTTGTTCTTTGTTGAAATCTAAAAGGCACGTATATTTTCTTATCTGAGAAAAACATTTCTAACGGCGAAACTACCTGTCAAAGTTTAAATTGTAAAGGGATGCTATTTAAGTTTTACATACTTGCAGTTTGTGTAATCGAATGGGACCAACGACATTATTTTTTGTGTGAGAAGTCTTAATAGAACAAGGGTTATGAGAGTTAACACTTTCCATAAGCGAAATCTGTAAAGAAAATTTTAATATTTTTTTATTTTCGCGCCCTTTTCACAAAATTAACCCCCAAATTTTAACTCCGAAACACCCCTGATAATGTAATTTAAACAAACTGATTATTGATAGTTAGCTCTTGAAAAACAAGCACTACCACCAATTTGTATTTTCGTTCTTTCTCTTACATTTTCGAGATATTTGAAAAATTAAATCTTTATCCCAGTTTTTGAACGGCGATTTGACTTCCTTCAAACCGTTTTTCTGAAGGTAACAAAAATAGAGGTCTTTTAGATTTCAACAAAGAATCATCGAAGTGAAAAAAAGACACCAGAAAATGTTTTATTGTAATATAAACCTAAAGAAAAAAATTAAAACAAAATTTCTCATTCCCTCGAGCTTTTTTCATCGAATATTTTCCTAGAAGACTTGTTTTCGAAATGCTTATAGTATTATATATAAATATCATTATTTGCTGTTCTATTCTAATACTCCAATTTATATGCAATTGACATAATATATTTATTCAATAAATTGTCAAACTTGTGAACGATTAACTATACCAATCTTTTTCTTGTTTTCGTTTTTTTCTTTTTTTTTTTCAATTTCGAGATGTTCTCGAAAAATTCGTTTACAACGCGTCATACCACAGTCGACAATCGTCACGGCCAACACAGCCATTACGATGGCTATACTCAGATCGTAAATATATCATAAGTTATATAAAAGCGAGTTAATAATACTGCCATAGCTGGCTCTACGACCATTTTCTAGATTTGCTGTTCCGATATAAAATACACATTTGAATATGTAACTTTCTCTTCACATTTCAATAAATCAGTATCTGATTTAGTGGAATAGCTTTGCAAACACATTTATTACTAGTTGCGAAGAGTATATAAGTATAGGATAATAGTGCTACATTCACATATGATGCAACCCACATAAATATTTTAGTTTGCTGTCAATGAAGCAGATCATATATATACACTTTATTGCAGACAGTTTTCGAAAAAAGATTTGTTTTTATATTCATGTCCGTTTTTCATTCTCCTTTATTTTTACTACAAATCCACACGTTTCGAAATCCACATTGTTCGTCCATCATTTGACACACAAACTTGACTACAGTATAATTTATTTGTAGTAAGTGTTTAGAAATGTAGAACATATGAAAATTTTGAAGAGGCTTTTGCGAAATATACAGCGTGCATAAAAAAAAATTGACAATATGTGAGCAAAAGTTTTGTAATCTAATTAAAATTTTAATAAAAATAATTTTTTTACAAAAGTTTTTATAATTTTCATAACTTTTCACATGCTTTTCGTTTGAAATTCAGTCTGATAACTAAAACGAACTTATAAAATATTATAGGCATAAAGAAAGAAGCCTGTTCCGAATTGAATTCCTGATGTACACCAATGATTTCTATAGCAATGTTGGTATAGTTTTAGAATCGAGTACGTACTATAACAACAAAGAAAATTTTAACTGTGACTATCATGAAATTACTTATTTATTGTACTAAATACTATCTATCTAGTTAAACTATGTTTTGCATACAGCTGTGCGAATTTTTTTACTTTACACACGACTGTGTGTAAAGAATTTGGTATTGTATACCTGTTATATTAAAATCTATACAAAATACATACCAAATTTATATTAATTACCTATTGTAAATTTCATGTTAATCATAAGTATAGTACGTAACTCGATTTTACACAGTGAAGAAATCTGTATTAAAATTAACACGTTTTACATGTCCAGAACGTCCACTCAATTTTTTGTGTTATTTTAACACAAAGCATATCTGTCAAATCTATACACAAGATTTGTGTCAATGATTTAACACACAAGAGTACATACATTTTGTGCTAATTTTTCAGATTGATCAGAGTTAGTTGTAAAACTTTTTTATTCAATATTTTTAATTCCACTGAAGCTTAAGATATTTGAAAGTCGTCAAAAATTATAACAATTTTGTTCATATATTATTATAAATGAGACTCAAAGAACGCAAAGTAAGTCAGAAATAAGATCGTGGTCAACCATACTCACAAATGGTAAAAGTTTTTCTCTAAATATTTTGTGAGCAGATAGAGTGCACCTTTGTCTACTACGCACTTTAAAGAAAGATTCAGTTGTTTGTCTTTTGTTAGAATAACAAGTGAAGAACCATGGGTGCCAAATACGCGACACGAATGCCAAATCTGGCATCGTTACATTTGACTGGCCGTCATAGTCGCCCGGTACCAATCCGATTGGGTCACATATCAAGTACAAACTTCGAGGAAAACGCATATATACATTTAAAGCAGTTAACTCGCGAGATTCGTCTCAATCTGAAAATTGAAATCTAAGAAATTCGTCAATTTAACTAAAAGTATACCTCGAAAATAGCGTCACCACCGGCGATTATCGACGCCGATGGTGACTAGAGACCTTATTAAGCAAATTGCGTCGTAGTCGTCATTAAGTGGAACGTATATTATATGTATTTCAAAATTATTTTAAATAAATTTTTATATAAATTATTTCGACCACGATCTTACTTAACAGACTGTATCTACGCAAATATATACAATAAAAAAGATGAGATTAGTGCTTATTATTAAACAAAACCGAAAAATTGTAAGTTTATTCAGTTATTGACGAATATAGTTTTATTAAACGTGTAATAATGAAACAATTTTCTTACATTTTAATGTTATTTTGTTACAAATTCAGTTACAAAAAATCATGTAAGCTTACGAGATTGTACATTAGGTATATAATATAATGTCAGGTAAGCTTACATGATTTTTTGTAACTGAATCTGTAACAAAATAACCTTAAAATGTAAGAAAGATGTTTCATTTTTAAACGTTTAATAAAACTATATTCGTCAATAACTGAAAAAACTGATAATTTTTCGGTTTTGTTTGATAATAAGAACTACTCTCATCTTTTTTATTGTATATATTTTGGTAGATATAAATATTCTAATGTAAGCATTCTTTGTACTTATAGCATTCTTTTGCTCTACACAAATATTTTGTTACTTCCTTGCTGTTCAAAACAGGTTAACATTTTTATTCTGTTACATCGAAATTTGTGTTAATATTTTCATTTAACACAAACACGAAATGTTATATTAACGCAGGGTTGTGTTACTTATTTAATACAAAAGTTTTAACCACTGGTTTTTTTACGCAGAACACAATTTTTTTTACTGTGTAATTGTTATATCTACTCATTGTCAGTTTTTTCGTGGGTAAAGAAGAAAAGAGACCTAATAATATCCTAGTACCTCAAACAAAATTCAACCATAGATATAAGTAAGTATGCACGGCTTCCATAAAAGTTTTCATCTATTATGCCTATTCATTATAATCAAAAATACACTAAAGGCCACATTAATATTGTTCTGATCCCTCATATTTGTTATAGTTCATTGATCCATATAATTTTACATTTATACATATATATTTTTATTAATTTGCGTTCCTTATACATACATATATACAAGTTTGTAGACGCAAATATGTGGAAGAAGAAAGTTTCCTATCTACTGCCATCTTTCCCAGCATACACTCATTCCATTACATAACAACAACAGTTCCCATCTCTATTTTCATATCCTTTTTAATTCGCATCATATAAGTATCACCAAAAAGTAGAGCATATAAAAACACAAACACTTCTTTAGATTATCCAGCAATATGCGTAGATGTGTGTATGTGTGTGTGAATCAATTGTAGAAAAATTTATATTGTAATTAACGTTAATCCAATAATGCCGGCTATTCCATTACGTCTTGTACACAATTCGTGATGTGAATTCGAATAGTTTAACTAATTTTAATGAAAAAATACGAGGTAATTGAATAACCCGGTAGTATAATGTAATTTCTAACACCTGTATAAAATAACACTCTTCTAGTTTATACTGTGTCGGTGTCAGGTGTACAAAATTGGTATTCCACCGTGAACTTTGTGTAAATTCTATAACTTTTCCTTAAAGTCAATAATATTTTTTCAGCTTAACATAAAATTTTACCAATAAGTATATTTTTATGCCATTTTTAACGTTTCGCTATTTATACAATAGCGTAACGGTATTAATCCTGGTCTGTGACAGCAGTGACTAAGAGATAGTAATTGATATATATGTGTCGATATTTTGAAACCTCAGTGACATTTCTCTTTTTTTCCTTATAGCGTATTTTTTTTATTGACATAATATAACAAAATGAACTGTAGGTACAAGTATCGCCCTATGACACGGTTTTATAGAACACAGTTTATATACCGTATGAATACAAAACCATTTCGAATACATCCGCGGGATAATGTAACGAACAAAAAACATCACACTTATGAGAAAGTAGTGGACATGTGTGACCTTACAGAATGTGAAATTTCTCGGTCACAAATATTCCCGTAGATATGTAGTTACTTCCTCATTAGGCACATTTGTAAAGTTTCTAAAATTTGTTAATAATTTTTCGAATAAAATCTCAAAAAATAATAAAAATTAAAATATTTTCCACAAAATAAATTGTTAATCTTTTATTAAATCACTTGAAACGCATTGTTTGGTTTTCTATTTAATATATTAAAACTTCAGTATTATGTCGCCTCTATATGTGTGAACATATACTATTTAAATTCTAATGGCCGATTGATAAATTTTATAAAAAACTAATTTTATTAATATTATTTTACACTTAAGTAATAAAGAATATCGTCTTTTATTTGGCCCACTTGGTCAATTCATGACAACTGTTTCATTTAAGGCATTAATAAATTATAATAGTGCTAAATGTATACTCCTCTGGCTTGCCCATTACTATTTTGTGCTACAATTGTCAACACACATTTTTTTATTTAACTAGTATAATATTTTTTCAAATGTGTCATATAACTAAATAAGCATTAAAACATATTTTATCAAAATACATTGTAAAAATATTTATTAACGTAAAAATTCCACTGGTAAGTATATGTTTTTATATTTTATCGTTATGAAATTGTAAATTTGTACAATGCAATGTTCATTGTGTGTAGACTTCATGTATTCCGTTTATTTTTGGTATGAAGAACGCATGATGCAGTGGCGACGCGTGAAATTATTAGATGTGGAGACAGTCTTTTTTACCATATTTTTAAGTAGACTTATTTTGTGTCTATTTTTATTTCGAAATCTGTAGTCTTTCTAAGCCTTATTAAAGTTTTTTTTCTATAACAGACCTACTGACTCAGTACTTTAACTAAAATAAAAATGTTGAAATTTTTAAGCAGCCATTGGTACCTACTCCACCAAGGGTAAGAGATATTGAAATTTTTGTTTTGTTTTGCGGTTAGTCTGAATTAAAGATCTTAAAAAAATTTAGAATTTTAAAATAATTAGTTCTGAAATTAGTCCTTTAGATATATTGTAGTTTTTAAATTAGATTCGTATATTATTATTATATTTCTAAAAAAAAAGGAAAAAATTTAAAACTTCTGATGTAAAAAACTTAAACAGATAGTAGAGAAAAACAAATTGAAAATAAATACCTACAAATTTTATTAAAAGGTTCCAATGTTTAAATAATAAATAACAAAATCTAAAATTCATTAAGAAATATTTAAAAAATTGAACTGAACCAAAAGCAAACAAGCAGTTAATTAACTAACAACAAAAATATTTGAATTTTGTGTAACAATAAAATACGTAAAATAAACTGTTGTTATGTGTACGTACATATATCGTTGATCGTACGTATACAGAATAGCAAATGCATACGTTTAGACAAATTAATCTGTGTCTTCCTTAGGGGTGAATAGATATGATATTGCGTTATTGTTTCAGTTTTTTTATTATTATTCAAAAAATACTGAATATAATTTGATAATTTTTATACCATTAGAAAGATTGCTACATTTTACATATAGATAAGAAAAAATTATTCTAAAATCTTTCTTAGTTTTTGAGTAATAAACTAATAATGATGTAAATAAATTGGAGAATATTACATAATTCTGTACATGTCATGTAGATTGTGTGTGTAAATGTTTGAAATAGGCAGTGTCTGTAACATATATACACAGAGCAAAGAGAAACATTAGTAAGATTGTCTTCCTTGCCGGTGAATTGATATGATATTACATTTTTGTTTCAGTTTTTTTATTATTATTCAAAAAATACTGAATATAATTTGATAATTTTTATACTATTAGAAAGATTGCTACATTTTACATATAGATAAGAAAAATTATTGCAAAATTTTTCCTAGTTTTTGAGTAATAATGATGTAAATAAATTGGACAATATTACATACGTGCAGATTGTGGGTCTAAAGGTTTGAAATAGGCAGTGTGTGTAACATATACACAGAGCAAAGATAAACATTATTAAAATAGTCTTTTTGCGTTTAAATAGACTTGTATGAGTTGTATGGACGTAACCAAATGTAACCATACACAGAGGTTCACACTTATGTATCAGGTTATTATATATGTATATATTATATTATTGTATAATATGTTTTTGTAAACGCATATAATATATGTAATATATTGTACATATATTCATTTGTACATACGTTTTCTTTGAAAATGTGAATTAGAAATCGCCAATATTATAAAAATTAGACAGTAATTTTAAATTTTATAAAATATTTTAAATTTTAGAAAATTTAATTTTTTAGGGGAGACACTGTCTCCCTTGTCTACTCCCACGCGTCGCCACTGGCGTGATGTTGTTTTTACAGGTTATGTATGATTTTGTCACTTCTCTGGCGTCACTCCTCTGGCAGTTTTCATGTCTCCGCAGACAAAATCGTCGCATGAGAAACCGATATTGCTACTATCGATGATTTTGCTAAGGAATTAGAAAAGCACTGCCCAATATGGCTTCATATTTTTGTGATACTCGAAGAGGAAATTGATTTACAAAAAAATATAATTGAAGATAATCGATCCGACATCAAACCTTTTGTTGGTACACTGAAAGTACACCAAGTACGGGGAAACATTTGTATGTGTGATAAGTTGTACATGAAGAGCCTTAGCTGCTTTTGTAGCAATTTCTGTGGTCACTTCAACTTAGGCGATATCACATACACCCATTTCATTTAAAGAAGTCTTAAACGTTCACTATTAGAGCCTATAAAATCTAAAAAAATTAAAATATCTTCTAGCCCTTATCATTACAAATACAAAAATAGTGCCAATTAGTAAAATAATGAATACTAAATTAAAAAGATTACTTTTTCTTTAGGGACGCAAAAAATGCAAATACCGTATATTCACTCATATGTCAAACAGCTGTAATCATCTTTCACATTATCACTATCATTGAATCATTATAACATCCATATCTTTAATAAATTTTAGAAAAATTAGGAAAACTTTTATATATAAAATACAAAATCTTAAAAAAAAACATACGTTAATCATACATCGTCGTCAAATTGACGCACACTATTGTAATATAAACAATACGACAGCAACTATAAACAAAATTTATAGGTCTTCTGTGTTATCATAACAAATAAATTAGATAACAGAAATTTCAGAGCAGGCAGGCAACTACAAGTTGTAGTACTGGAGCAAGTAGAGAAGTTTGGTCGTCAATTTGACGAGTACGTATGATTCTAGGGTTAAAGACAATTAAAGCCAATAACAGTAAATTTTTTTGACAGTACAACACAATCAATGATTAGTTTTTTTTTTTTTATTTAAACATTCATTTTTATTAATTTTACTAGTGTATCACCATTTTATGTTCATTTCTAGTTACTATACATCACATTTATAGTAACAATACCTACCTACTACAGTAGGCACCACACAGAGACCAGACACATTAGAGACCAGTTGAGTCGTATAGTAATCATCACGTAACACGACAGCAGGTAATGTAAAATAATTTTTCCGGTCATTTTTGTCTATTTTTTTTCTTTGGTTTTTAACAGAAGGTCAGGTAGTATCCTTCTTAGTAATTTATGGTGGTTTTAAATTTCTCAACTAATTGAAAGATAATTTTGTAAAAAGCTCTACCCTGCTCTTGAATATTTCGGACAAAATAGGATTAGGCGCATATTAATTCGATTAGTAATTAAATTAAAACCACCTTAAACGGAATCATTTAAATAAGTTACCTGATAACCTCTTGTTATAAATCTTAAACTTGTATTGAAATATTTAATAAGGTACCTAAGGCAATTAAGGCCCACCTAAGCAAAATATGCTTATTATTTATATATCTTATAAAATATCAAAAATATAGTATTTAATTATAAAAATTTAGTTATTTTTTGATAAAAATTCCTAAAAAAATTAATGAATTTGTAATTATACAAGTCAAAAATTTGATTCTAAAAAGTGTCTGCAATTGGGCCTTATTTCCGACTGGTGTAGAAAATAAGGCCCACCTATTACAACTGCCTGAAATAGCACATTTATTATTTTTTTTTAAATTAATTGGGGGATTTTAATTACTTTAAGAATAACTTGAACTTGAAAATACTTTAAGAATAACTTGAACTTATATATCAAAATATTTTGTTATTTTTACACGTTCAAAAAAGTTTCGAAAATCCTTGAATCCCGCTTGACTGCGTGACTGTTATTGAAAACAACAATAAAAAAATTACCTAAGTCATTACTTTTAATTTTTAATTTTTTTATCATATTTTTCGAATAAGTCAAGTACTAGGTGTTTGAATATATTAAGTCGAAATAAATAAATATTAAATCTAAGAGTTCTTCTTAGAATTCCGAATCTCCTTGCAACCTCTCTTTGATTGCCATGTCGAGTGACATAGCTTAAGGCTGATGCCAGTGCTTCCTCAGACCACAACGCTCTCTTCTTTTTATCAGCCATACTTCCAAACACTAAGGAATAAAAATAAAAATTCGACCAAACCAACTAAAACTGATCTGGCATCATTAAACAAATGCAACAAATAAATTAAAATTAAATGTACTTAGTTTTTTATCCTTTTTCCTTTTTGTTATTTTTATATTAGAGTAACTATAGTAATTTAAGGTTGTGCGTCTAATTTTACTTCATTTGTTAATGACTTCAGATCTGTTTTAATTGATTTGACTTTGTAGTGTTTGATTTTAATTGTGTTGGTAATAAAGCCCAAACAAAATTTGCATGGGCCTTATTATCAACATGTCAATATTTATGCTTATATACATTTTATATAAATACTTTAGAAATAAACTAAATTAATTGATGTAAAACTTAAAGAATATTGATTTTTTTCACTTTTGATAACAATTTGAAAGAAATATACCTTTAAAAAATCATTAATATAACACAAACAATGTGCACAATTTTTATATCAACGAACGAAAATGTAACCTTTAAATTTGTTTGTTAAAATATGACATGAGTTTGTTACTCTGAGTAACTCAACTTTTGTATCTGGTTTTGAAATGATTGAAAGTTCATTTTAAACTTGTTGATAAGTTAGAGAACTTTTCTTGGTAAGAAATATAGCTAATGGGCCTTATTACCCGCTGGGCCTTAAATGCCTTAGGTACCTTAGTATATAATACTGCTTATTGTCAGTAAAACTGGAGATTTATTTTAAGACTATTTTTTTGTTTTCAGTTTTGTATTTTAAAGCCACAAAAAATGCTAATAGCTATGGATACTATTTAAAAAAGTCATACGCATAAAAAATAAGCGCACTCTGATTCGAACAATATTTTCCCATATTAAAATTTTTATGTTCTTATTTCGCTAAGAAATATAAAGCCTTTTCGGATTTAGGTTCTACGGCAACCTTTTACCTGTACTACAATGAGAGCATTTTTAATAAAATCTTTTATCTTTTTTATATGAAATAAAAAAGCATATTTTAAAAACTAGTATAAATTCAATAAAATAGAAAAAAATTATAAAATTGCTTTCCACGCCAGACATTGAAAAATTTGGAACGGATTTTTCGTACATAATAGACCGTTAAAACGGCCAACAACAGAACCATTAAAAAAAAGCGATACGTTCTAAAAAAAAGTCGTCACGTCAATTGCAAAAGTTTATTGTTGTTTTATATATAAAATAAAAACAAAATGGCTAAGACTTGACTATAAAAATGATTAATAGTGTCGCAAAGACACAAAAAATTTTTTAATAAATGGTTACACAACACTGGATAGACCACACAGAGATTGCTTTTACCCATATACGAGTATATGCACCTATATACAGATATTCATACATACTGTTGTAGCTATGTATTCGTCCAAAAAATGGGAAAATCGAAAACCATATTGGGCGATATGTAAATTTTGCATAATGTGAATTTTATTTCTATCCCTTAAAAAAGGGATATTACTGTAGTACTTTAATGTAAACTTTTAATATCTAATAATAGTAATTATTTAAACTGAAAAGCTTTCGGGTTTTTTTTTGTCATCAATCATATGAGAGAAAATGTATTGATAAGTAAGATGATTTCTTGCTAGCAAGACAACAAAATAAACAGAGAACGTTTATTATTGACTGCTTGGTAGGCGATGGCAACGCGGCGCTTGCGTCCTTATCGTCATCATACTTTTTATGTGCTACAGGATTGTATTTTCCATATTTTGATGTTTTTAAATACCAATAAGTAGAGTAAATAGAAAATATTTTAATAAATTCTGCAATGGTTTTGAGCAAAGTCTCTGGTTGGATATTTGCTATGTGTAACAATTCAAGGCAAAATGTCTAGTTGTAAAAATTAAATTTTTGAGTTTTCTAAATTTTTTAAGGTTTTGAAAAACAATCTCGAAATTCTTATAGTTTCGGCAAATCTTGTCTGTCTGCCCGTTAGATCCCAATTAACATGTAACAAAAAAGATAAATTTCTTGAATTACTTTTCCATAAAGGAGAATTTTTTTCACATCCAAATTTTTGAAAAGAAAGAAATTGAAATATATTAATACCACTCGAGTAATGACGTCCGGGGAAAGCTCAATACCGATCACCTGTCGGCAATTCATGATACAGTAACTAATTGAAATTTGTGAATAACATTCCCCATATTAACAATAATAATAATTATAAAAATTTAATTTTTTTAAATTTTACAAGTTTTCTAGCCTTTCGAGTATTGATATCGAGTTCTTATATTTTTTTAACTAATTCACCGTAACGCTGAACATTTAAAAAAAAATTTAAAGAAATACTAAAATTGGACTACTTTTTTTTTTATTTCTCACCAAAAAAAGGTGGAGCCGTGCCACTGCATAATTACCGGAATTAGTCATAAAAAATTGGGAATAAAAAACATGAATTTTATTCAGCGCTTCCACTATTATTATAAACTTTAACTTCAGTGATGAGTATTAAACTAAGCGTCCACTAGGTCGGAAACGCGGCGCGATGCAGTTCTGTTCTCGGAGATAAATACATCTGAATAAATGCAGGTTCGTCCACTAGGTCGACAGAGCGACGCCGTACCGCCCCGGAGATCTTATCGATGTAAGAACCGCGTCGCACCGCGTTTCCGACCTAATTGACGCTCAACTTTAAAATCGATGTCTTTATTGTTAAAAATTGTACGGTGACGAGTTCTCATAATGAAGAACAAATATTGTGTTTTACTCAATAAAGATCTTAAATAAATTTGAGTTTTGAACAATCAAAACACTTCTTATGGCGATATGAAAAACAGGTATCTCCAGGAAGAAAGTATATATGTATTTTGTAATTATTAAAATATTTTTTCATACAGTTTTCCGTAATTTTGTTAACACAGTTAAATATTGTATCTAATTATGGTAGTTTACATCTTTATTTCCATTTATGAAACCTTTATTGTTTTAAATAATAGTAATTGATATTTTAAGAAAACTTATATAGGTCAAATCAACTAAAGTGATCTGGCATCATAACATAAATGCAACAAATAAAGCAAAATCAGACGTAGCTACCTAGTTTTCTGTCACTTTTCCTTTTGTTTATTGTTATATTAGAGTAACTATAGTAACTCAAAGTTGTACACTTAATTTTGCTTTATTTGTCAATAACATCAGATCCGTTTTAGTTGATTTGAACTATATAATACTCTTAAATCGCGTCAACTGCATCACTAAATCGTAAGAGACCTTATATGTTACTTTTTACCCCAGGAAGGCATCTAATTTCCGTTAGAAAATGTACCTAAAAAAAAAATTAATTGCGACAGCTGACAAAATTGATTAACTTTAAACATTATACTTTGTAACAAAGGGGACGAAGAAGGACACAGGGTACTTACTTTAGAAAAAACATTTGATTCCCGTGGGAATATAAGGTAAGAGCACAAGTAGCCGTCACGTTAAGACATCAGCAGGATTTTACATTAAATTTTTTCATTCATAATTATACAAAATAGCAACAGTAAAGCTAAACTGAAAGATAATTTTATGACCTTTCAGGAATATTTTAATTTATTTGAATATTTTTATAATAAATATAGGGTTGGGTGGGGTAAAAAAAAGACACTGCTCGAGTGGGGTAAAAAAAAGACATACTTATATTAAACTCAACAATGTTAAATTCGAAAAATAATAAATATTACAACAAAATACATTAGTATTTTAAGCTATCTGGGCCAAAAAAATTATTTTTTGGAGAGGGCTTTATAACATAAAAAAATTTTCTCCCAAACTTTTGTTATTCATGAGCGAAAAACTTTCATTCCGCGACGATAAACTTTTTCAGTAAGTAAAAAATCTGATGAGTGTAGATAGTTCTATACAACTATATATGATTATTTAGTATATTAGTCGGGCTCAAAAAGACTGATCCATCATAATTCCATCAGACGCTCTGTATCTTTCAAAATTTCTATAAATCCTCCTTTCTTAAATATTCTTCAATTTCCTTAAGCCAGTTTTTGATATTTTACTTGGCTACCATTGAGATAATCGCTTAAATAACTTCGGATGTCTATAGCAAAAAGACAAGAACTTTTTTCCAGTTGGCTACTGTTTAGCAATTAAGGATCACAGTTTCATTCAAATGTATCATCCACTTTACTATGTTCTCATCTTCTTTGTAGGTTAAGATAATTGTCGAGGCACTTTTTGCATAATATGGCCTATTTTCCTTTTAATTTATCTGACAAGGTGGTCTGACAATTATCTGTGATATACGAAATTGTTTGACTACAATAAAAATCGGCATTTTTTTAACGAATAGCATATCAAAAGCATTTATTTAATCTTCATTACTGTATTTTATATTGAAATTTACCTACAAAAAAGACGGTATCAAAAACCTTTACTGTAGCTTTGTCGTATTGTTGTAAATGTAATCCAAATTTTAAAATTTTAGTGAAAAAAACAGAGGAGAATATGTACCTATCCTTTTTTAAAATACAATTTGTTACCCCAATAACCGTCACTATGACGGTTACTGGAAAATGCCTGTATTTTATGTAACAGTGACCCCTATCAAAAATAATAAATTTCTGTAATGGTTATCTTGTCTAAAAACTATTTTGTGACAAAATTTAATTCATGATAAACCTCAAAAAACAAAAAAATATAACTAATTATTCGTTAAACCAAAATTGTAGGAAAATTAAATTAGTGCTTACCTTAGCTAAAACTTAAGAGTTTTAGTGAATATATGCAAATTTTACAAACCCTAACTTTCAGATGAGCCGTTATTATATTTAGTGCTAACTGAATGCTATCATAAATTGAATAACGGTTGGGCATACTTTCCAAAACGTGTAGCAGGAAACACAAAAAATATATGCTTGCATAATATCCTAATATTTATTATTTTACTGAAACTTGGCAGCTATTGGGTCAGTGACGGCTACTGGTGCTCTTACCTTATGCCTTAAAAAGGATTTCCTGCCTTGGTTAAAATTTTTTAGCTACACGTTTAACTTCTCACCCTTAATTAAAATCATTTTTAAAATATTGCTTCTACGTTAATTCATGGCAATTTTAAAAGGCGTCCTAGGAGTAAAGAGCAAAAATATTTTTTTTATAGTCTGTTACTCTTATTTTACGTATCGAATTCTTTATCTACAAGTTAGAATTTGTTTACTATTTTAAATAAGTAATTCATTACCTAGCAATGCTATTTAATTTAAGGGGGGAGTTCAAATAAAAAAGCAACTTTTTTATTTATGATTATTTTGTTTGTTAAATTTATTTTTTTTTAAATTAGGGAGGGTTTCAAATAGAAAATCTTTTTTTGCAACATTCATTACTCTTCCCTGTAGGGGGAGGGGGCCCTTTTTCTCAAGTTTTTAAGCGTTTACAGGGAACGCCATATCTCAAAAAGTAATGAATATTTTTTAAATATTTTTTCATAATTTTATTCCTAAAGGACCTGTTCATAAAGCTGAGTATGGGTTTCAGGTAATTTTAAAAATTAACTATAAAATTGTAATCCCAAACTTCTAAAAATTATAAAACCCAGTTTTTTATTAAAAAAAATGTTTCAAAATAGTTACAATTGTTCAAATGGAAAAAGCATACTTCACTTTATGCGCAATATATTTATGAACAAAATTTTAAAAAAATTAAGTCTGTATCTTTTCTAGAACTTGATATATGATTTTCCTTGTCGGGAAAAACACAACTTTCTAGAAACGGTAAAAAACAAAAATAATAACAAACGAAGCGGTTTACTCACTGCTTATTAAAACGTTTACAAAGGCATTCAAATAAAAGAACATTATTTCAGTGCATACTATAACACTCATGTACACACCAAAACTAAATATTACTGACAAAATCGCGGGTTCGGGGCGAGCGTTGTCTGCAAAGGAGCAGCGATTTGGCAGTGCAGCGGCTCACAAATAAATATTTTTCTACTTGAAAAAAAATTTTTTAGCCATGTTTTATACATCACCGTGTTTGTAAAGAACCACAGAACAAAATAAAAACAAAAAACGACATTCGAAAAAAATTAGTTTATTAGCCGTTTCTGGCGTGAACTCCTCCCTTAAGTTAAATTTCGCTTGCTGATTGGTGACGTTTTATATTTTATGTTTGCTAATTGGCTTAAAAACGGGAGCAGAAATATTTTTAGACTCTTGGGACTAATAGTGACCCTTTACTCTCTGTATTTTAAGTAGTAAAGTAGATATGGGTTTAAAGTTTAAATGGTAGTAGTAGGGGGTTTAAAGTAGATATGTATTTTAGTCCCAAAATTGCAATAAAATTCTAAGGCGGCGTTGCATCGAATGCCGTCAGTTCACCGGCAAGCAATATTTTAGTCTAAATTTTAAAAATATTTTAATGTGAAAATAATAAGCTTTTTTAAGAATTATCCTGATTCCGCCCCCTAAAAGGAACAGTATTCTCACTATATTTTGTTCTCGTATATCGAATAATGTATAATACAGGATACCGAACATCCTACACATCGACACACACACACTCTCTCACAGACACACACACACGCAATGCTCTGACATACACGAGCGGGAAACTTTTCAGTTATCGAAAGAGTAAGTATTCGTTCGTTCGGGGACGCGTTTATACGGTGACGTATCCGTAGCGTACGAGAACGTACGTAGAGCATTATTGTCGTCATCACGAAACGACACATCGAACGATCGACCCGTCGCCGTTTACATGTCACTCGTAATGGATTTTCGTCTCAAATGAAAACGTGAATTTATTTTTTTCCACATTATTATTTATTCTTTTATTTATCTGGTTGTTTTTTCCCAAAAAATAATTGACAGTCCACCGGATCAGTTTTTGTTTTTTGTTATTAAAATTACATTGTGGAGTCTTTTGTTTTTTGTTAATACCTATTGTGGTCTGCCAATGTTATTTTTTTGGAGACAAGTGAAAGTACAATAAGTAATTTGAGTATTTTTTGTTAATTGTGCATAGAACATGAGAAAATATTGACAAAATTTTCATGCTTGTTGCGTCGTTTGTTGTTCGTGCTATGTATTTGAACAAAAGAAAATTTTGTATAAGCCGCAGTATTGTCCATCAATAATTTTTAAATAATTATTTCTATATTTTAAAAGTGTAAAGTATGTTTTTTTTCAATGAAGCAACGTTACATTTTGGTAAATAGTTTTTTAGTAATTTTCAATGATTGTTTTTTGGTATAGGTTATGTTTAAATGATATTTACACCGTAAAAAAAGTTTTGAACATTAACTTATTTTAAGAGGAAATGAGAAATTTATTTCTTAATAAGTGGTATGAGATATTACGCACAATAAAAGATATTGAACATTTTATATTTATACGCTTCAATTATTTTGATAAAGGTTGTGGTTTCTTTGAGATATTTTCAATAAAAAGCAAAAGTATATATAATATAGGATTCAGTAAAAAAAAAAATTGTTTGCTTTTAAAAGCCGTAAATTATTAACGCTGTAATATTCTTTTTCAAAAGAAATATTTATTCTTGAGTAACTTTTAACTAAAAATTTATTATAGTAAAATCTATTAGAAAAATATTAAACAATTTTTTTAAACATTTAAGTGATTTTATTGAAGAAATTATATTACATGTTGTGATTTTTATCTGGATTTATATCTTAGTGAACTTAATTTGTAAACTAAAAATACTAACAAGTGACAATTTTTAAACTGCTCACTTGGTTTTTTGAAGCATGTCTATTACGTCTATTGATATTTATTTTATCTATATTCAAAAATCTGATCACTTTTTTATCCACTTACAGTAATTACACTGAGAATATCGTTTCATTTTTATTTTCATTTGAAGGTTTCAGTTTTTTAAACTTCAGCCGCAACCAGAAAATATTAAATGTTTTCCAGTAAAATTTTTAAAAATATTAGATTTAACGGAATTTTAGGTTCTTATACTAAAAAAAAAAAATTACCCTATTCAAATGTCAATAAAATAAAAGTTTCAGAACTCTTGTGCTCTAAAAATATTTTGTTATTTTCAATATTTATTTTATATCATAAACAAAATATAACTACAGTCGACTCTCGTTAATTCGAAACTCGAGGGTCTCTTAAAATATTACGAATTAACGAGTGTTTGAGATATCAAATGGTTCAAATGGTTCAAAATCAATCAAAATGTACACTATATTCAAAATCAATCAAAATATACTTACAATTTTTCTGTCTCTTTCTCTCTGCAACTTTGAATTGTCGAGTGTTTGACGCCGATGAATTCAATCGGTAGCAATGATTTTTTCGTTCAATTTACCAAGTGCATAAAAATGTATTGATTTAGTTCGAAATATAAAGAGATTTTGTAGGGAGCTCGTGATAACTTTGAATTATAGATAAGTTTGAATTATCGCAGGTTTGAATTAACGAGAATCGACTGTATATTAAATGTACAAATAATTTAGGTGCTACAAAACTCTTAGATTATTGTTTATTATATTTCATTTTCTGCAATAACAAATGCTAAAATTATGGCACAAAATTCCGGAAACATTTGACAAATTTCAGTAGCAGGACCATAAACTGATTATTGCTGCAATGCATGACATACAGTACAAGAAATTTTCAGACACTCGTATACATTGAAAATGATCCAATTAAGGTACTTGATGTTCATAGACAGACGTTCCCAGAAATGTCACATCTCTTAGATATTACTTATACACTATCATTATCATAATTTTTAGTGTGCCGGGAACCTTATCAAGATACAGAGTGACGAAAAATGAACATTATGGTTTAAATGCTCTATAACTTTTATATTTAAAATTGGATTTTTGCTTTTGTTTCAGAATTGTGTAAAAAAGGCTTTGGAAATTTAACCTTCAAGTACCGACGTGATATTTTAGTTACATAAGTACCGACGTGACGTTTTTTAACATTTTATCTTTCTGGATTATCTTAAAAAAAAAACTTTTCCGCTATTTGACTGCTTCAGACTTTTTTCTTTCGGGCTGTTTAAAAGAGGGAGTACATATCAATAAGCCACAGACCATCCCTGAACTGAAAAACAATATTCGCAATGAAATCCGTGCCATAACCCCTGAAATTTTATTAGATATTTTTCCGTTCAATTTTTCCGTTCCGTTACATAACAAATATATAAAATCTAACAAAGAGTGGAAGCGCTATGTATAACGATCTTAACGTTTTTTGTAATATTATATACCTAATGGGAGTGCTGGGAACGTTAAACAGAGATTCGGTACCTTCCCACTTACAAGGAAAGGGCTAGAAGTCGAAAATTCAAAAAAATATGAAACTTTGTCAGTATATAGAGGGTGGCTACCTAATAAAATCAAAAATATCAGTTGCTGCTAAAAAACGTTTTTAAGGGGTGAAACATCCCCTCAAAGTTGGAACTCAATAATTTAAAATTCGATGAAATTTTGTTTATACGTACCTAAAAAAGTTCTAGTAACAATTATATAACATCATTTTCTGCATTTACACATTTTTAACGGTTGAAACCACCCCTCAACTGTGTACTCAAAAATTTAAAAATTTATGATATTTTGTTTATACATACTATACAGAGCTCTAATAATAAACGTAACATTATTTTTTGCATCTACAAATTTTTAGGGGTTGAAACCACTCCTTCATATGTGTACTTAAAAATTTAAAAATTGATGATAATTTGTTTATATATACTATATAGAGCTCTAGTAATAAATATAATATTATTTTTTGTATCTATAAATTTTTAGGGGTTAAAACCACCCCTTCAAGTGTGTGCTTAGAAAATTTAAAATTGACGAAATTTTATTTATATATAGGTACTATAAAGAATTTTAGTAATAAATATATTATTTTTTATACCTACACATTTTTAAGGGGGTGAAACCACCCCTTTAGCTGTCGACTTGAAAATTTAAAAATTCCGAGACTTTATTCACATAGGTAATATATCACATACAAATTGATTAATAATTTTTTTTTTTTTTTGCTTCCATACATTTATAGGGGTGAAATATCCTTTCCAAATTGGAAATTAGAAAAAAAAAATTGACGAAATTTTGTCAGTTTTGAAATTTTTAGTTAACAACTTGGAGGGTGTGTTTTTGGTAATTTAAAGTATGGAAAACTAGGTCGAGCCATTACCGCGGACTTATCGTAAGCGACAAATATCAGATTTTACAGGGGAAGGTTTTTTAAATATTTTTACATAGAAATTAAAACTTAGCATAGAATATAATATAGTACAATTTACTAAAAATCATAATTATATGTTACATTTCATTTTAATAGCACATTTCAGTGTAAAAATATTTAATAACCTTCTGTAAAATTTGATATTTGTTGTTTACAATAAGTCAGCGGTAATGGCTCGCAGTATCAATGAGGTATTTCTCAAACATCGTGACAAAACTGAATTAGAATGGAAATTTTAAGAAAAAATTTTAAGTAAATTTTTCTGAATTATTTATCGCTGTGTATAATGTTAAAAGTGTTCTACACAGCATTGCTACTCTTTTTTGAATGTTATTAATTTTATCAGGTAACTAACAGAAAGGTATCAAATCTCTCTCTAACGTTCCCAGCACTCCCACTAGACATATGTAGTACGAAAAACGTTAAGATCGTTATACATAGCGCTCCCACTCTTTCTTAGAATTTAACTCAGTGGTTCTCAACCTTTTTTTGCTGCGGCACGTTTTTAACGATTTCGAAATTTGGCGGCACATAAAGAAAACGATTTCAAAATTTGGCGGCACATACTAGACATATTCCTATTGCTATGCACGCCACTTCATCACAATTCGGCACTAAGAAAAAACGCCTTGCAAAGCAAATAATAAAATAATTTATTTTTTTGTGGATTTAAATATATATTCATGTTAAATATATTTTTATTTTTAAATAAAAAAATTTTTTAATATTAACATTATTATATATTTGCAAAATTTGGCGGCACACAAAAGTGCCGCGGCACAGTGGTTGAGAATCACTGATTTAACTATTTGTTATGTAACTAGAGCTTGGAATACCGGTGTCTCTTTCTAATACCGGTATTCATTCGGTATTAGCATTTAAAATAACGGAATTCCGATATTTCGGTATTTTTTCGGTATTGAATGAAGATGGTATAGAAAAAAGGAAAAAACATTAAAAATCATTTAATAAAATTAATTAATAACAATAATAATGACAAATTACATCATCTTTGGATTTTAAAAATTTAAATAGGAATATTAATATTGAAACTAAAACAAACGAACATATTAGACGTAACATACCATGCTAAATGAAATACAAAATATGTATAATAATAATAAAAAAACCTTAAATGGTTTAAAAACAGTTGGTGGTGGCAGTTTAAAAGTAATTTAAAAATTAAAAGTTAAAAAAAAAGAAAAAAACAATAAATAAATAAAACACAAAAAACAAAAAAACAAAAACAGGAATTTTGTAAATTCCTCCCCAATATTTACACAGAGCAGTAAAAAAATCCTTTCAAGGAATTTTTTAAATACCATTAGAAAATAAAATTTAATAATAGTAAAATAATATACCCACACATAATTTTGTATTTTGTCTTATAGAAAAATACTTAAAAATATTCCACAATTATGAAAAAATATAAATAAGTATAAGATATCTCATCATCTGCACATATGAAAAACAAGCAACACTAAAGACTGTAATAAAATTTATATTGTAAATCTAACGTAAAAAAAATATTTTTGAAATATGTAATAATTATATAAAGTAATTGATTTTGTTAATGCCGAAACCGAAATACCGGTATTTGAAATTTTAATATCGGTTTTACAAAACGTGTAAAAATGTCCGGTATTCCGGTTTTTCGGTAGTACCGGAATACCAGTATCCAAGCTCTATATGTAACTGAACGGAAAAATATCTAATATCTTTATAAGGTTCCTAGCGCATTAGAATTATTATAATGATAGTGTATAACTAGTACCTATTACATGTGACATTTCTGGGAATCTAGCTCCCTCTATCAATATCAAGCACCTTAACTGGATCATTTACAATCGAATTTAACTGCAGGGAATTTTGAGTTCGATAATGAAATCATTTTTGTGTTTGTCTTTTGGGTCGAAAAGACTACGACCGATAGGTTCGTCTCTTCATAAATTTACTCAATTTATCATAAAATATAGGTATTCGTTTTACTAATCATAATTAGCGCACTTAAACTTATATTCATAATTGAAAATGGGAGCGCTCTGTATAACGATCTTAACATTATTCGCACTATCACAATTGTAGTGGGAACGCTGGGAACAATGACATTTTTTTACTTAGGTACATAATACAATATATAAAATCCAGCAAACACTGGAAACGCTGCGTATACCGTTAAGAACGTTATACGCAGGGCTTTCGTGAATTAAAAATTTTATTAGATTTTTGTCACGATATTTGAAAAACACCTCATACTTTCATTTACTCAAAACACTTTGTTTTTTATCTATTGGATCACTAGGTTTACCTAACCGTAGCCGTCTCTTTTGTTTTCATTTTTTCTCGGAAACTGTTAGAACACCCACAGAATACAGAACCGGCACTACTATCTCTATCGTGTAATCTCCAGTGTGTAGTTCTGAGCAAGCTAGGCTACTTATAGTCACTCGCTCAGTGGCAGTGGAAGAGTGTAGGTCAATTGTTTTGATCACGTTTTTATTGTCATGGGCATTGTTAGAACTTAGAACACCCACATGAAGCCACATACATTCGTATGTAGTATTATATATACGTATGCGACACCACGCAACACACCTCCGATCACTCACACATACAAAACAGATCACACAAATAGAAAGTAAACCCAGTGCACATATATAACATATTTTCTATCCTTTTTTGGTTGCACTGGTTTCAGTAGTATAGAGATAGCAATGTCGCCTCTGTACTCTGTGAAAGCACTTAATTTCTTATTGGCACACCTAAATAACACCTAAAATACACCTAATTTTCATTGAGCCTTTTTTTTTTTGATTATTAGATTTTTATGTTGGAGACAGCCAGCTTTATGGAGGTCTTTTTAACCCCAAAAACAGAATTGATTTCAGGATCTTTTCTATGCAATGACTTTTTTTAAGTTTTTTTTTTTTTTTAATTTTTAATTTTTTGACCAAGATTTCTAGTTCTACACAATTAAGTAATTTTAAATCTGGAAAAGTTTCTTGAACATTTTTTTGTCTTTTTTGTAAACTGATTTTTGTTATGAAATATTTGATTAAAAAGGAGGTGTTTCGATAAGGGCCTTTATCAACCTCCCTAAATGAAATTTTTTGAAATTTATGATCGAGTTCATTTTTATAAAAAGTTTTTAAAAATATAGGGTAGGGCGGGGTAAAAAAAAACACCGCGCAGGTTGGGGTAGAAAAGAGATATACTTTTATTAAACTTAACAGTGTTAAATTTGAAAAATAAAAAGTATTATAACAAAATACACAGTATGTATTTTAGTATAGTACTTTTTGTTTTTTAATTTTAACACTTGAGTTTAATAAAAATTTGTGTCTTTTTTACCCCACTTGCGCGGGTGTCTTTTTTTACCCCGCCCTACCCTATATTTTTGTTTTGTTATTTGTCATTTGACTTTTATGAAAATAATTACTAAACTTGGTTTGTTTTGCAGAAATACGCAAAAATACGTTATTTGGTAGTTTCTGTGACATTTATTTAATTATTTTTCATGGAACGTAACCGAGTAACAAAAAGATTTCATATACCTATATTGTAGCTTATGCACTTGTGCACCAAAAATTAACACACATTTATTTAGACAGAGTCTATAGCAGAATGATTGTTTAAGGCAGTGCGCACTTGCGTCACATTCAAAACACGTTTTAAAATAGTCTAGATAGGACACGTTTCCGACTGGGGCACGTATGTCAAGCTTCCCTATCAAATTTATCAACTAAATCTAAAACTAATTAACATATTACAGCTATTTAGAAAATTTGACAGCCAGAAAACTTGATAGACAGAATTTCCAATTAACCTTTCATTTGTACTTATGGCCATAAAAAAACGGAAGTAATACTGACTAAAAATATTTTGAGGTTTTCAAGATGACAACAATAAAAAACAAGCTCCCATATGTCTGTTCTATAAATCGTCTAATAAATAAGAAATCATATGATAATCAAATCCAAAGGTCAAAATGGCCCCGATTCAACCCGTTTTACGTTACTCCAGAATGTAAGTTTATAAATAATTATTCAATTTTGTTAAAATATCTAATTAATGTAATACGTAGCTCTTATGAAACACTGTATATCCAATTTCATTATAAAATCAGTAAAAGGATAAATTTCATTAAATATCTACCCAAACATACCAATTACTCTTTGTTACACGGAGAGAAAAATCATATAATTTTTGTAGATAAAATTTCAGAAAAATTACCATGCTCTCTTGTAATGCGTGCGCGATCGACGACCAAAATAAAAAATATTTTACGATCATGTCAATATTATTAAATTGAAACGTAAAAAGTATTAGTCATGGGTTCATAAAAATTGTGTAATGTTATAGCTTAATTCTTGTTGTCGTACTCTTTCATTTGCGCATCTGACCCGCAACCTTATGTTGCTTGGGCTGTACGCACTGAGGAACAATCGATCTTTTCCGACCTTTGATTCTTTATGATGCATACAAAATGATTGGCAACAATATATATTCTAATACTGATTATAGTGAAGCAAGAAAATGATGAATTAAGCGGTGACCGTCCTGTAAGACATTCTAATGAATACTGTTTGCATTGCACACGACACCACATCAGCAGTGATCAGCCTGGCTATGTTACTTGCCACACCAGCCTGGCTATGTGACCTTCATGTATGATTGTGTTGATACCTTCTGCAGCTGCCTCGCTATGTGACAGCATTGATACCTTCTCTTTTTTTTTTGTCTACTATTAGCAGATAGCATTTGAAATATTATAAGACAGCATGGTAATTTTTGTAAGAAAAACAATTAAAAAATATTTTTTTGTCGGGAATGGAACTTTTTACTGTGCTCTTTTACAAATTTTTCGGAGCTAATATTACGGAAAGAACATTCTATCCTTTCAATTTTCTATGATTAATTATAATCTTTATATTTTTACCGTACAAAATTGAATATTTCGCCTTTTACACGTCGTTTGTAGTGCTGAGCACAATAATTTGAATGAATTTTCTCTCCGTGTACTGTTAATAGCTCTAAAATGTATTTGTACCTATATCTATAATAATAATGTCAATTAAACTGACATAAAAATATCGAACTTCAATTAATTTAAATCTTAATATAGGGATGCAACAATACAAATTGTGTGTTGTACTCAATATTATTAATTGATTCCATAGATAGTTGTTTAAAAGCTGTATCGCCTACCTAAAGGTTCTAAGCTACTTTAATTGAAATTATTTTATAACAACTAAAATAATTTCAATTAAAATTATTTGAATCAACCGACATACAAGGATTGTGTCCCAGTTACTACAACGTTCCGCATTGATTTATGTATTTTTTACTGGATGGCATAAATATGACATCAATATTAGACTTAATTTTGTAATGCCACATGCGCGAATTAGACTCTTGTTTTTAATATTAGCATCCAAGTACCTCCAAAACAAATATTCCGGTCTACCCGGCGCTCCCAACCATATTTGACATTTATATTTTGTTGCGCTTTGGTACTCAAATTACTATCGCTCAGTTACACATTATTGGTTGATGTATAACTTATTTTAGAAACAATTCTTCTCGCTATCTTTAACATTAAAAAAAACTTCATAACTAGATTCACTTATAAAATCATAGGAATTTCTTAATAGTCGATTATCCTAGTAAGTTTCATTTTTGACTATAACGCGGACTAAGAAATAAAAAGTTACATAGGTATTAAGCAACAAACTTTCAACAATATTTGGATTTTCTCTTAAGCCTAAGACACACGTACCACTTTGTAACCACGCGACAGCGACAAAATAGTGGCTGCTATAGGTTTCTTATGGCTGCCTGTGCACGATCAGTAATACTGTCAGTATTTACTAACAACAATAATGAATTAGTATTTTTATAATATAAATTCTATATATGAATACTTTAGTATTGTCAATACGCAATCAGTAATAATGTGCGTATTTCAAATTCCGATAGTATTAGTGATCGTATACAGGCCTATGGCGACACAAACAAGACACGCGGACTACAAGATGTCGTCGTAGTCGGACACTGTCGCAAGGTGTCGTCGTACTATCGTTGAGTTATGCCACGCTCTCTACCCTGTCCGGCTCCATAATGCTAGCTAGCACCTCATCTAAAAAGTTAAACATTGGTCAGTCTGTACCATTAGCTGATCACCAATAGAAAATTTGTTAAAAATTTTAAAAAATTTGGAATATTTTAAGGTTATTTAGAAATATTGACAACTCATATAAAGAACAGAAGCAGCATACGTATGTATATGATTTAGAAACTCATGGATTCTCTTGGCCTATAGGCAATTAATTACTACACTTAATTTAAACCAAATTTAGCATAGATATTATAGGCTTTGGAACAATTCATAAGTTAATTTGTATCCATTAGTTACGGTGGTATTTGGAGCTAATTACTAAACAAGACAAAAATCGAATCAGTCTTTACTATAAAGATTGAAGTTTTTGGTATTTTTTTTTTAATAACTCGTGGCTCGCTCGAGTCGTGGGGTATTTTTTTATCTGGATTGAAGTTTTCTGTGGGATATGAAATTAACAAATATTTCATAAATTTTTTATTTTATTTTCCCCAAATTGTTTACTGGAAACTAAGAAAAATTAAAATCCAGACTAAAGTAAAAATTTATTTTTATCCAGAAAAAGTATTCCCATAGGAATAAATTCAAATATTCTCTGTTAACATGAACTCTACTAAACTTACTTCCTGTAAATTTGATAGAGATGTAATAAAGAAGTCATAAAATCTGAAACTGAGAACGATTAAATGTTCTCCGTACTTGATAAAACTCACATCTACATTTACTTATTAACTTACTTTGTTGAATTATATTAGTTATTATCTCAGATTTCTTCCTTCCCTTGGAATTACTTTTCCAAGATATACTTAAATTTTTATTTTAAAACGGTGCTAAGAAATGAAAGTGCAAAAATGGTACAATGTTGAAAAATATATCTGAAAACAATCCTGTATAAACATGTAACCAGACTCTAGTAGAACAAAAAACATAAACGCAATAAAAATTGTAAATTGTAGTTATTTGTGCACGTCTCGAACGGATAACCAAGATACCTAAACCAAAAGAAAAAAGCTGAGAAAGTTATTTACTACTTTTCATAACAATAGTTGTGTACACAAACATACTTTAATGTGTTCAAATATTTATATAAAAACATAATTATTTTTAAGATATGAATAAGAGTATATAAACAGCAATTAATGGCGTCTGTTTACTTCTTAAAAATGGTAATAAACCATAAATTAATAACAGTCTCTAGGGAGTGCTATAATTTTAATTATTTTCTTACGTACGTACACTGCTAGTCTTATTTCGTCATTTTTCTAATATTGTCGATGATAAAATACTTTGAAAATAATATTTCTAGAAACATTTTTGATTTAAGTATTAATTGTGCTAGAACAATTTAATTTTTGAATTTTTCCATTTTTTCTAAGTACAAATTTTGGAAATATTTGTGAAAATTTCAAGTACATTTAAAATTATTTGACCAATTGTAATTTATAAGGTTTTTAAACTATACGCTTTATAAGCAAGTTAGTCACGGATCCAAAACTTTAGTTAGGTACATCTTTCTCAAAACAATAGTTATTTTTAATTTACATTCACAGAATAATATACTTGTTCCAGGAACAATCACTTCAAACGTCTTCAAAAATTGGCTTATGCTCTCGACCTACATATACCTTATTGTTTCATCCGCTACACCCGTTAATATTTGATTTAATAAAGACAACCTTGACTCCGAGCCAGTCTAGCGGTTAGCAGCTCAGCTTCTTTTCTTATAGATCATGAGTTCCCACAATACCTCATATTAATCTACCGCTACCATACTGCCATCACCAAAAACAATATAAATTCACCAAAATAGTGCATATAACCTTAGCAGTTGCGCACTTAAATGTCACGCACGACGAATGAACATTAGCTTATTCTAAATTATAATAAAATTTAGAATTGCAAGAATTTTTATTTGTAATTTTTTAGACTTTTCGTTGTGGGTTTTTAAAACTTTTTTATTTGAAACTTTTTAGAGCTTTCTGTCGTGAGTTTTTAAAAAAAAATTATTCTTAATCCATGTTTAAAGAAAATAGTTTTATTATACGGAACACTATTTGTGCAAGTACAATTTGCACTTGACTGTTTTTCTCAAACCTGGCTAAGAACCATCTTGCAATTACCAGCCTTCAAAGTGCTTGTTAAAATTTTTCAATTTACTTTTATCCTGGAAATCCTGGAAATGCTGAAATATCCTGGAAATGACTATACCGATGTTCCTTAAAACTGATTTTAAAAAGTCCCGCAAAATCATCAGCATTTAAAATGAGTTTCTAAAACTTTTTATTTTTTTTCCTGGATTTTCTGTAATAACCTAGAAACGGCTGAACCAATTTTCATCAAGCCAGGCTAAGAACCATCCCTGGATTACCAGTTCTTAAATAAAAAAAAACGCATTAAAATTGCTTGAGACGTTTTGTAGATAAATGGCAACAGACACACACACACACATCTCTTACTCAAACGCATATACCTCCTCCGTTCCGTCGTGGGTAAAAAGACAGCTTCTCTGCAATACTAACAATATTTTTGTCATTTATGAATTGATCTAATACTTTCGGTTTTTCTATTCCTAAAATTTTTCAAATGCTATTGTAGCCAGTAAAAGTCTAAAGAATGAGTAATTTATAACAAGGATCAGAAGAATATCAAATATCGATTTTGCATTTTTTAACCACTTAATAGTGTTACTTTATGTGTGATGAATAGTATTACTCTTCTCCAGTGACTGTAACCATAAGAATTTTGCAAATGTCAGTTTCTATGGCTTTCTTATGTTATGAATATTAAATCACTGGTTTCATGAAAAGTGTAAAAGAAAACAATTTTACATAAAATTTTGTCCTCTTTAATTTGACTCCCTGTATATAATTTTCCGTAACTACAAACATTTATGAAATAAATGCAAAAATGCAGTCTTTTTTGCCATATTCCGGAGTTCACGAGCTAGAAGTATGGTAAACATTTAAAACATTTATTTAAAACATTTTCCTTAATAAAGAATGGTAAAGTTACAGTCATTTTTTAGTATTTTTCCTAAACTAATTAGATAAATTAAATTCTCTGTTTTTATTTTCATTATTATTAAAAATTGTGAAAATTTCGTTTACGTACTTTTTAGCGAATTTTCGAATCGAAAATTATGCTACTACAGTCACTGTCAGCTAATTTTTTGCCAAAATTTCCGCAAATTTAAACGTTTTTACTTTTTTTTAGATCACTGGAAAGAGAAGAAAAAATCACATAAAAAATTTTTGAACTATTATTCTATGTAAATTGGTTCCTGAGAAAAACTAATTTTTGAAAATGGAAATTCGCTATGTTATGCAGAGTGCTACGACAGGGGTGTTTTTTTTTAACAACTAGTTTCCTCAGCAAGTTTAAAAATTATTTAACAATCAAATATTGTCTATTTTGTAACATAATAGGTATTTGTCGAAATGTTTGTAAAACCTTAAATATTCCCTTCCGGGAAGACAAAAAGATATTTGTGTTTGTAAATACACAAACATACACAATCAGATTAATCCATTCAGACATAAAACATAGATTGGACAAAATTCGTAGAGCTTTCGGAATTATAGTCTGTAGCTAATAGAAATTACATCACATTTAAAACTGGACCATTAGCAAGTCTAAGTCAATGTTTAACAACAAGTTAAGGTCAGATACCAACAATTAGGACAGTTTTCAACTTTCAGGCTCAAATTGCCAGTATGAAAGCATAAATCTTGCAATTAATAAAGTAAATGTTTTTACAAAGCGTCACATTATTGTTGGTTTAGTAAAAGGTTTTTGAATTATCCTTTAAAAAACCTTAAAAATATGGATTAATACTTTCTTTGTTAAAATAATTCCCGAAATTAGCCTTGGGCCCGATTTACATTAACGCTCCGTTTTCACTCCGATATCACTGCGCTCCAGATTCGATATATTCTTGTTGTGTTCACATTACAGTGCTGATATCATGCTGGTACCTATTCGTTCTCTATTCACATTAAAATGCCGCTCTGGATACGCTCCCAGTACCAGTTCGGTCTCAGTTCAATACAAATATCTTTTCATAACAATTGAATGCAAGCGGAGTGGAGTGGAATCAAAAAAGTGTTTACACTATAGGTACAAGCCATAACAAGTCTGATATCGCTCCGATAAAATATTACTTGAGTGGTATTAATTATATAATGATACTGGAGTGGCATTGGAGCGAGAGAGAATCGTGACTGATATCGGACCGATATCAGAGCGATGATGTGAATACACTCATTGTTTATTGTGTAAAAATATTTTATCGAACCTGGAGCGAAGTGATATCGGAGTGAGAGCGGAGCGTTAATGTAAATCGGGCCTTATTTTCACCTATCTAAAGATGTTTTCCCCTTAATGTGGTGAATAAAATTATTCTCTAAACTATATTTTAAAGATTTTTACTTTAAATGCACAGACTTTTCAGACATTTTTAAATCTTTAATAATTTAAATATTATTGTAGAAGGGTACATTGTTGATATTTGTTCTTGAGATACGTAGTACCTACTCTTGGAACGTACAGTATAATAACATAATTTAATAGTATTACATATTATGTATTATAATTCTGCTTAAATTACAATAAATTACCATGTTTTTAAAACATGTGTTGTATGCTAGTTTGAATTTTGTTTTAAATTTACTATAATTTTTTCCCTTTTTTGTAGAAAGGAAAAGATGTTTTTATTAAAAACGTCAGATGTGTAAATTTTAGTTATATGTAATAATATTAATAGATTTGAGCGTTATATGTAATACTAATGGACAGGTGTAGTCAAAATTAAATTGACAATATTTTCAAAATATGCATATGATAAAGAAATCGATTTTAAAAAAAAAAATATTTATGAATATATATATATACCAAAAAAATAATTCAGTAGAAATTTCTAGGAAAAGTTCCGTAGGAGTTTCAAATATGTTAAGCAATAGACGGTTCTACTCGTATATCGACTAGAAGAAAGAAAATTGTATATCACCGACACAAATTAAACTAAATAATTAATGTTAATGTTCTCACTTATCGTGTGCTATTCGTACCAGAAGCAGATCGGCCACTATCATTGTGAGACTTGAGTCCGGAACTATGACAACAGTTTGTTTTGAGGTACCTAGAATTCGAAAATGACATTCACTAATATACATCCGCAAGACAACCCTCAAACAAGACATCCAATGCTGACGAAATTTGGTCAAAGTCCTAAATCCTGGATGACTTCTTCAGCTAGACACCTCCGATGCCGGGGATCCTAAAAAATGAATTTTTTGCTAAAATTTGTTAAAAGTTAAAAAGTTTTTTACAATTTTTTTACACCATCGGAAAGAGCGAACAAATGGATTCTGAAGAAAAAAATGTCTGATTATATATATATATATATATATATATATATATATATATATATATATATATATATATATATATATATATATATATATATATATATATAGGTACCAGACATTTTTTCTTCAGAATCGTGTTCTACGGGTCCGAAAACAGATAGCGCCCCTATTCTCGCCTTGTCCGATTCTTGTCGTATAGGCTGTATATTGTATATTTTTTTCTGTGAAAAATGCGTTTTATAGGAAACCGTACTATACGAATATTTTTGCCTTACCATACTAGAGTGTAGCTGAGACACCTGTTCTAGGTTAATTCGCTTCGGCAGTTGCTATCAAAACTTCCCTTTTAATCAAAAATTACTCAAGCAGCTTGGGTCAAGCTGATAGACAACCCCTGTTTTCGTCATGTCATAAGTATACATATTAAATTCATCTTGATTTAGATTCACATGCCTACAAAAAATCTAGCTCAAATAAAATCAATTACCGTCTGACATAAAATAAATTTATTATGATTTTTATTTTATTTATTCCCTAAATCAAACTGAAAATTTTGATGCACCAATATCCTCACACCTACGGTATGTCCATAGAGTCCACAGAAGGCGCACCATACCCGTTAGTTGTGAAATATCGTTTCTTTTATAACAGAAAAAAATTCCATTTGTTCTTTACACTCCGTTGAGATTTCCTTTTTATAAATATTTTATTTGTCCCTCTGTTTTACACTTTCTTCCATATTATTGTTTGTTTTTTGTTTTTATTTATTATATGCTGCTTTTTCCTTTCACAAAAATTTCATCAAATTTTATAATCCGAATAAACTTAAATCAGCAACAAACGCGAATTACTTATAATTTGTTTTAGTTATGTATTCAAGTAACGCATAGTCAAAAATATAATATTTTCTTTATTTTTATTATGAGAATTGTTGATTTCGAAATAACTGTACGATGGAAAATAAATATTAATGTTATCGTATCATTCTCTCTATTGTATAACGCCAAAAATTTTTCCCTTCTACTGTCTCACTCTTAATATTGTTTGTTTCTATCTATACAGGAATTTTCCATTGAGAATTAAAGGGTAATGTCACATTATGTTCAAAGAATTCAACCATCATATTCTGAAATTTTATTTAAGAGGAAGAATTTTTGAATATTGTGTTTCGCGCATATAAAAGTACAAATCTTACAGTATAATAAAAAAAAAAAAAACACCGTGAGCAGCGGAGCCCCATCACGGAAGTCGAATTTTTCCCTTCATCTTCGGTATTGAATGTCTACAAGCGAAATGTGATTGAAAGTCTACAAGCGATTTGTCATTTTGGTGGTTTCAAAACTAATGATCGGGGCTTTAAAAAAAGATTTTAAGTTTTTAAAGGCTGAATCTCAGTAAATTTTAATTTGGTGCCGATAACAGTTAGCAGGAAAAAAGCCAACACAATTCGTACGAGAGCTTTCTACCCATGCTTATCCGCCAATTGCCTTTGTATTTTATTTTTTAATATTAAATAGGACCTTAAATAGTAAACTGGAAGGCCTTTATGAAAGTATTTTTTCTTTCCAAAAACTTCTTGAACTACCCAAATAGTACGACTATTCGACACAGTCCCCCCCTAGTTAACTACCCTTAGACTTAATATTAGGATATTGAGCAAAAACAGGTCAATTAGATTTTTTGACGTAGATTTCAAATCTGTAAACAGAATTTTTATTTTGTTTATTTTTCACCCCCTTTTTGCAAAATTAACCCCCAAATTTTAACCCACAACGACCCCAGTTGATGTAAATTGGACAGATTGTATATCAATCGATAGCTGTTTAAAAAAGAGCAATATCGCCAATTTAAGCTTTTGCTCTATCTCTTACTGTTTTCGAGATATTTAAAAAATTTAATTTTTACCCCAATTTTTGAAGGGCGATTTCACCCCTTCAAACTGTTTTTCCGCAGATAAGAAAAAATACGTGTCCTTTAGTTTTTATAGTGTTCTACAACATATTTAAGTTTCATCAAAATCGATAAGTCCGACCTCAGGACCTTTACTTGTCAGTAAGCAGTGTTGACAAGATATCGAATTTTATTATCTAGATAACAGATAATAGATAACATAATTTAAAATATCTAAATAAAGATAGAAGATAATTTAACAGTTATCTAGATAAAATTTTAAATAACAGATAAGATAATATTTGCAGAAATAATGCACTAGGTCATTGTGTCTCAATCACCGATCCGTAGACCGGTGCTGGACTGCGAAAGTACCTCGCCGGTTCCCAAAAAGATGTATTAATTACAATAAATTATAAAAATTTTAAAGAAAGATTTTGGGCGAATGTTTTGGAATTTAGTTTTTTTAATTACGGCCCATGATAACACACGTCTAACACAGTAAAGTACAATATTTTTTGTTTGAAAATGTTTAAGGGGAGAGTTCAAATAAAAAAGCAACTTTTTTATTGATGATTATTTTGCTTGTTGAATTTTTTTTTTTTCAAATGAGGGAGGGTTTCAAATAGAAAATTTTGTTTTTGAAATATTCATTACTCTTCCCTGTGGGGGGGAGAGGGCCCTTTTTCACAGGTTTTTAAGCGTCTACAAGGGACGCCATATCTCAAAAAGTAATGAATATTTTTTAAATATTTTTTCATTATTTTATTCCTAAAGGACCTGTCCATAAAGCTGAGTATGGGTTTCAAGTAATTTTAAAAATTAACTATAAAATTGTAATCCCAAACTTCTAAAAGTTATAAAACCCAATTTTTATTTTAAAAAAATGTTTAAAAATGGTTACAATTGTTCAAATGGAAAGAGCATACTCCACCTTATGCGCAATATGTTTATGAATAAAATTAGAAAAAGTTAAGTCTCTATCTTTTCTAGAACTTGAGATATGATTTTTCTTGTCGGGAAAAACACAACTTTCGGGAAACGGTAAAAGACAAAAATAATAACAAAAGAACCGGTTTACTCACTGTTTATTAAAACTCTCCAGCCCCATACATTGTCCCCTCTTGTTCCTTTTTCGTGCATACTATAACTCATATACACACCAAAACTAAATATTACTGATCCAATCGCGAGGGGGGGGGGGCGAGCGTTGTCTGCAAAGGAGCAGCAACTTGGCTATGCAACGGCTCACAAATAAATATTTTTCTACTTGAAAAGAAATTTTTTTGGCCACGTTTTATATATCACCGTGTTTGTAAAGAACCACAGAACAAAATAAAAAACGAGATTCGAAAAAAATTAGTTTATTAGCCGTTTCTGGTGTGAACTGTCCCCTTAAACAGTGTCGATATTTTTCTAAATTACATGATCGGCCAAGTAGGCGGAAAACGACATTTCATATTACACGACTAAATGTTATTCTGAATAACGGCTGAAATAACTCCAAACTCAAGAATTCTATTTAAAATTTAAAATCGCTTTTAGACATATCTCTAATGCTTAAAAAAATGTGGATACTTATCTGATCATCAAGTGATCGGAATACGACATTTCATGTTGCACGACTAAATACATATTCCAGACTACAAGAATTATGTTTAAAATTAAGTAACTGCTTTTAAACATTTTTATAATTCTTAAGAAAGTGTCAAAAGTTATTTGAATTACAAAGTCGACCAAGTGAATACAGGGAAATGGTGAATTTAGCTTCAAATTCCATTTTTTCAGAAAAATTGTTATTATTTTATCTTTTTCTTTCGCTTAATAAAAAGATAAGATAAAAGATAACTTCTTTTAAAAATATCTAGATAAAAGATAATAGGTAACGAAAACGTTATCTAGATAACATTTTAGATAACGTTATCTAGATAAGCACAACACTCACTGTCAGTAAGTCGAGCTAAGCCAGCTATTAAATGTATATGATGTACATATATGGTTGCTGAGTAGTTACCGCGTTCTTGGTAATACAATTCATCATTGTTGGGTAAAAATGGTGTTGACCAGTAATTATATTAAAAAAAAAATTATGAATTTTTTGAAAATAAATTATGAATTACGAGTATTATATTAAAAAAAAGTTCATGAATTTACATATACAGTCGACTCTCGTTAATTCGAAACTCGAGGAATTCTTAAAATATTACCAATTATGAATAGAGAGGTTCGAATTATCATAGGTAACAATTTTAATTTTTTAAGCATTTGCCATGAATGAACTTGAACTTGTCTCAAAATGTACTTACAATCTTTCTGTCTCTTTTTCTCTGCAACTTTGAATTGTCGAGAGTTTGACGCAGATGAGTTCGAATTAACGCGCCGTTTTGTTACGTAGCAATGATTTTTTCGTTCGAATTACCAAGTGTATAAAAATGTATTGTTTTAGTTCGAAATATAAAGAGATTTTGTAGGGAACTCATGATACCTCAGAATTATAGTTTCGAATTATCGCAGGTTTGAATTAACGAGAGTCTACTGTATCTAATTGACTTCAAAGTTATTCGAGCTTAATAATACATTTCTTGAATGAACACTATAGCATTTTTTTCAACTGATTTTTAATGTTGATCATGTCAAGTTATAAAAAAAAGAGTTTTTGCTTTCGAAAGATCGATCAAAACTTAACTGTAAAATCTTCAAATTTTAATTAATCGAAGAAATCCTACAACGTTCACTAAAGAAACTCATTATTAAACTACAGATAAAATTTAAAGCCAACTGAATCAAAAATTGAAAGTGTAAAGACTTTAAAGGTACAGAAAAAGAGAACAGAGTGGTTGTTTTATGATAGTTACTCTGCAGCCATTTTTTTTTAAAATAGTATACAAAAAAGATGTTTTTTATACCATAACTTGTACTTTCATGCATATGAACGAGAATATCAACAAATTGTTTGATTTCTTCTAAACAAATTAGAAGACACAATTCTTGAATTTGTGAACATAGCTCTTTGAAAAATATCTATTTCTTTTTGTTGAAAAAGAAAATATTTTTAAAATTAATTTTATTAATTTCGTTAAAGCTACATATTTTTTAAGCACTAAGAATATATAATCCAACAGAACATTATCATTTAAAAAAAAATAGCCTAGAATGCGTACCTGTTCTGGATAACACCGAAAAAACATTGTAATATAGTAGAATATAAAAATTAATGTTTGTTACATTTGTCCTCAATTATTTCAAAATTTCTATTCTGTACCTTTCGTTTAAGGAAACAAAATAAAAATGTGTTTAGTGTTTAATATATGTGTATATCCTTACTCGAATACAACTAAAAATGTGTTTAGTGTTTAATATGTCTTTCTTATTCCCCGAAAAGAAATAACTATAAATAAGTAGAGATAAGTGGGATAAAGTGGGAAACGGGGAAAAGTGGGAAATGGCACTTTCCGGGTAAACTGTCAAAGTACAGATGTTATGCGCTACTGACATCTGTTAGTAATGACCACAAACTAATCTTTATAGTATACCCACACCTGCATATGTGTTCCTGTGCTCTTTGATACTTGTCAAAGTTTTGAAGCGAATCGTAAATTTCATTTCCCATCGTTTCAATATCGTTTATTTCACTCGTTTTAGAGATAAAGGAATTGTAAGTACACTCAAAGTATTCTTTGTAGTCTTGATTTTGATAATGCAGAAGCGTTTCGTGTAATTTGTACATTGTAAAAAAAATGACGCTTACATTTTTGCAAAATGTGGTATCGGGGTAAAGTGGGAAATGTCAAAAATCACGATTGAGGCGTCGTATTGCCTTCGAATGTTGTTGATTCATTGTTTATGAAATTATGATTTATAAGTGTGTTGTGAATGTATTTATGTCGCTCTAACATTAAAATTTCGACTTCATATAGGCTTTTTCGGTTACCGGAATATAAAATATCGTACGCACGGCGCGAAAACAAAATTTTTTAACAATTCGCAAATCTAAATCAAGTTGCAAGAAGCAGCTGAAAAACGTTTGGCAAATAAACGCATCGAAGCTCGAAAATCAATTAAGTCATTTTTTCATTTTTTTCAGCAAAAATTGTTTCCCACTTTACCCCACGATTCTTAATTTTGGCCATTTTGCACATGGTCGGTCAAAGCTCGGTAACTCAAAAGAAAATCAATATTTTTAGTTGGTATCTTACGCAAAAGATAGCTTATTGAATTCTGTATATTACAGAAATTTTAAACATGGAAAAATAATCACTTTTATTCAATCAACGGAGCTCCAAAAAAAAGTTTCCCACCTTACCCCACTTACCTCTACTTATTTTAAGTGAATTAGAAAAACAAACTCTTTTTACCCGTATTATATCACGCTTTATTATTTTTATTAACTATATCGTTACGCTAAATAAATTCACCTTCTTTGTTATAAACCCGAATAGGAAAACATAATTTTCTTGCAATAGGTTCAGAACCGAATTTACCAAAATTTCCGAAATCTTCCCTTAAGAAAAGATCGGCGAACAAAAAACAAATGAATTCTTCCTATTCTACTCCTTCTTTAAGAAGATTCATTATTAGATTTGTAGAAGCCTCTACTGGGTGAAGATCCAGGGGCACGTGCCCGAAGTGTCCTTTTGTAAATCCGGCTCTGCATAGGTTAAAAATAGTTTTTGAAAAATATTTACTATACTTATTGTCAACTTTAGATAGTGAATCAATAGTAATAGGCAAGAGGTTGTATCTAGAATAATGAATCGTCGGCAATAAATAGTAACCCTGCGTTTCCATCATAGTCCTCTGAATCATGTAAAATTGTTGTTTTTTAATCTGCTCATTTTTATGACCAGGATAATATAATATTAATTCACTGCGGATCATTATTCTTTGATTTTATAACATATTTATTAAAAAATTATAACAAAGATTTGTTAACATTTTTAAGGTGATATGCACTTATTTTTTCGGGATCATAGTTTATGCATATTTCAACAAAGTTTAATAAGAATCACAGCATTATTGAAAAAGTTTAGTGAAATTTTGTATACCATCAGTTGGGGCGAATCTGGACAGTAGGGGCGAACCTAGACAGAGCTGCTTCTCAATATTTCTTCGTCAGTGTTATGACCGCACAAGGTCATAGATCAATCTATGCTATTGAATTTTGTCAGTTATGAGTTAGCCATCAAAGAAAAGCGGTGAAAGTGACATCTTTGTATTTTGTTATTTTACAGGCGCATTGTTTATAATTTTTAAAAATAACACGCGTTTTGAAATCTTATAAAGAAACTGCTGTACAAAAAAAAAAACAGTTACATATATAAAGTAGTGACTAACACCAAATATTATATTTGGCGTTTTGTTGACAATATATGTACCAAAAATGAAAGCTGTATTGTGCTTAATTTTTTTTTTTTTATAAATTAATTAACAAAAAATTGTCTATAGGTGAGGAGAATTCATACACCATGGTGCGTCAATATAAAAAGAAAGTGGGTATAAACTACATGAACTGTAGTCTAGATAATACAAAAGCGGCTCTTTTCGACAGAGGCGCAACAACCGGGGAGATCCAAGGGGTCCAGACCCCTAAAATTAGCTGGAAAATTTCCTTCAATTTATTTCATTTATATTAAAAAATAAAATTTTTAGTGGTTTACTAATATTTTTTATTTGAAAATCAAATTTTCGGAGACGACATTCTATGACAACATTTTCCATTGTTATCGGAGAACTCCGTTATCAAAAAATTTAATTATTTAAATTTTTGTTGTACCCCCTGTAGATATATAGTTGTTGCGCCCCTGCTTTCCGCTATTAAAAATAAAAGAAAATCGGAATATTTCCATGTTCCCAAGTCGACTTTGCATGATCGAAATAAAATTCATTTAAATCCAAACTGTTTTATTCCACCCATCAAAAGTAATTCGCTGATCTTTATCTTAGCGAATTTCCAGATTTGAAATGCAGCTATTTTTATCTTTTTATGTCCGATTTCACCCATATGCGTGACTAAATGTGATTTATATTGCAAATAAAGCACTGTTCAGATTCGCCCCACACATAGGGGCGAATCTGGACACTATATAACCAGAAAAAAAATGTTGTAGTACCAATTTTGATATTTTTATTACTGTCCTATATGTTCGTGATATTAAAACATTCAAATTATTTTTTTAGAATTTTTTAGATAAACCCTAAACGATTCATTGCCAAAAAACTGAAAAAATCGTCCAGATTCGCCCCAACTGACGGTTCTTATTTGCTATTATAATACTCGGTCTGTGAACGGGAATTTTGTTATTTTGTTGTTTAACACTTTTAATAACAAAAAATAAGGACTTTATGGTAAAAAATAACTTTTTTGCAATTCCGGGACTAAAAGACGTGATTTACTCCTTCATAATAGGGAGTAAAGTGTCGCTTTTAGTTCCAAGGGATTAAAAAATTCACTTTTAGTCCCAAGTCGAGCACAATTTACAGAAATTTAATTTAAATTAAATGGCGTTGCTAGGTAATTGAAAATAATAAACAAATTCACACTTGTAGATAAAGACAAACAGTTATATTGTATTGTACAATTAAATTGATTTATCCAAATTATACTTGATGGAATATTATTGCATACTATTTGAATATGACATTTAACTATTTTTTTTTTAATTTTTATAATTTTAAATTAGCCGGAATTGCAAAAAATAGTATAAACACTACAGGACTAAAGTTTTTTTTTTAGCCCTCGTGTGATTTGTTGCCCTCGGGCCTTTACAGTCGGGATTAAAACTCACACTTTAGTCCCTTGGTGTATAACATACTATTTGATAGTAGGTACTACATTTCAAAAACAAAACAAAATTTTCTTAAAAATTAGTTTTACAAAACTTCAAAATAATCGATGTTGCACTTGTTAGAAAATCATCGCAAGCCACTGTAAGAAAAACATTTTCGAACTCCGGCTGTAAAATTTTTGTTTTTCAATATTTTTTATAACAAATTAATTCAAATATAAAATTAATTTATAGGATAAATTTAATTCTAATAAAATTTAATTCTAGTTGAGAGAAAAATCATGAAATTCTGCTATTTTTTTTGACACAAATGCATATAACCCTATAACGGTAACAATAAAAATTTGTGAACATGTTGGAAAATAAGATATATTCTTAAATCTACAAGCGAAACCAAGAAAATCTATTTTTAAAAACAGTTAACAAAAACATTTTCCAAATATTGTACAATTTCCATATTTAGCCAACAATTTCACTTACATATATAAATACAGATATATTTAATTAACGCACTATTTTCAGTTTATTTGATCGCACGTGTAATTTAACTCAAACAAACATACAACTTAATACCATTTAATTGAAGAAATTTTCCATATTCGAGAATTGTTTTATACTCTCCTATTTATAAAACATTTTTACTTTTACGACGTAATTATATGAACATATTTATTTGTTATTATTTGCAAATAATTATACTGTTTTATAGTCAGTGAACTAAATGAATTGTTACTGAAAATAATTCTGTTTACGTTTAATGGTTTTCTTGTCTATTGAACACAAAAATAAAGTGAGTGTGTACGAAAGAAATAGTATATTACATATTCAACGAGCTGGTAATAACAGCTATTACTCACGAAGATGAAATTGTGACACCTGCTGAGTTTACAAGGCGGGTGTCGTAATGCACCTGAGTGAGTAATAGCCATTGCAAGCGAGTAGGATACGATATTTTTTCCTTTTTGATTTTAATAAAATTGAATATGAATTTTAAATTAAAAAAATAAAATTTTTAATCTATCTAATTTTATAACACTGAGTACTGAATCGAACATATTAGCGTGTTTGCTAGAGATACCACAGGCATTAAATTGTGAAATATGACTCCATTTTATTAATCCCGACCTGTAACCACGGAGACTTGTTTATAAATATTAGATAAACCATTAAATTAATGGTTTGACCGCCATTAAAGTAATCACATCAGTTAATTTTTTTGCTGCAGTTTCTTAATGTATTTGTAATACACATCATTCTCTCTAGTCGATTCTCTCCTCAATGTTTCATTAAATGTTTGTATATATATATATATATATATATATATATATATATATATATATATATATATATATATATATATATATATATATATATATATATATATATATATGTCTATGGGAACGATCAAAATATAATTCAGGTTGTTTTGTTTACTTACACGTTACTACGCAACATACATGAAATTAAAACTTATAGATATATTATTCACAAAACAATCACAAGCCCATTGAATAATGGTTAATACGGTGATATCATTGGTCGAAGGGTATTGAGTAATGATCATTCCTCCACACCTTTGAACCGAAACTGTAACTCCTAACCGAAACCGCAAAAAATGTTTTTAAATATCCGTGTCCGTGTCCGTATCCGTGTCCGAAATTTCCTATCCATAACATCCCTAATAATTGCTATGACCTTATTACACAGTGGCCCATAATCACCATGACCTTACTACTCAGTGACCACAGTCACTATGATCTTACTACCCAGTTGGTCCATAATCACTATAATCTTACTATCCAATTTCTATTACTGTTTAAGGTCTTTTTGAGTCTCTAATACCCTGATGAATAATTTTGGCTTCACATTAACTTCTCTCATAATTCAGTAGTATTTGAGAAGAAATTTTTCCAGAATCCTGGACAACCTAATATAATATAGCCTGTATCAACCTGGAATTATTTAGTTTATAAACAAATAAGATTAAAATTATCCTACAAAACTCTTTGGGGCTCCAAAAAGAAATCAAAAATTGAAATACTCCTAAAAAACTATCATCAGTGTGGATACCTATCTAAAACAAAATATTAAAAAGTCTTAATGAATGGAAATTCAATATGCTACTGAAACATGACTATATCGTTGGGTGAGCTAAGTAAAACATTATAAAGATCTCATTTTCTTCAGAGTTTCAAAATATCAATGGTCTATTTCACTTAAATTTAACCATGCTTCATCATTTATGAATTGAAATAATTTCCGTTTTCTTGGCTTTATCCTTTTCATTATTGCACTTACGTAAATTTTAAATTTGCAGTTTGTTTTTAGAAAAGAATGGAAGATTGATTTGTTTTGAATATAAGAATTATTAAATTTTTTAACTTTGACTCATGATCAATTGTATTTGAAACAGGATATAATTTAAAATCAATTTGATCCATAAGTCAGATGATTCGTTGCGAGTGAAACAACTAGACACAGTAGTCTAAAAATTAAAAAATAACAATAACCTACTGAACACTGTATGAGTATTTAATAAACACAGGAAACATATATAAAGTTTTAAACGTATACAATTAATCATTTGGGCAATCATTTCGTAACTGGTTAAAATCGTAATTATAAAACCTAATCAATTTTAAATTTTAATTAATTTTATAAGTATATTAACACTTGTTTATTTAGAAACAACACTTACAAAGAATTTTAAACCACTGGTTTTTATTCATTATGCTTTTTAAATCGAAGAATTTAAATAAACAAGTTTTTAATAGCTAACGAAAATTTTGAAAGCAAAAAGTTTTTGTCCTTATATAATTAACCGTTTACAAATAAAAGAAAAAAATTAAAGAACAATCGAATAGATATCGGTAAAATAATACGAAAGTTTTTGAAAAACTCATTCCCAATGGATTTTCAATTTAATTAGTTGCTTAAGTAGATGTTTTATATAAAAAAGAAAACCGAAGAAACATATTTATGTTTCGTGTTAAGAAACACACTTTTTCTCCTTTGTTTCATTCTGTTTTGTTTAAGGGGAAACTTTTTGAATGGTAAATACGTAAACATCCACCGCTTTTTTTCCTTTACTTTACGTTACTTTAGTTGGCAAATATTTATGTCTTTAGAATGTGTCAACACTCGCAAAGGAAACAAGTTGGAAAATAAATTATTTAAAATTAGAACTTTTAAAATAAATATTCAAATTTTATTTATAAATTTAAAATTTTTCGATTGTTTATTACTTTGTTAGATATTTACTGTCGGGTTTATTTGAATTTATTTTTAACTTTAGTTAATTAATTCCTGGATTATAATCTGTACTTAAAAATGTAGCATACGGTTATAGCTGTAAGATTTTTAAAACCCTAGTAGATACCAAACGAGAACTTCAGCTACAGGATACCTGTACGGTGATTACATATTCAGTAGCCAACTCTTACCCACTGTGGCACAAATATCAATAGGAAAGTGTCTTAAGCTACACTTCCACGACCAAGTACACTTGCCTAAAAGTAATGTTTTTAGGGGGTGTGGCCAAATTTTTATAACAGTGTACTTGCAAGACCTGTTACATGTAAACCATGTAAAAAAAGTACACTTGCATGACAGTAGATACGCGCCAAAACACGATATTTTTTTTAATTTAATTTTGTAATTCAATAATAAAAATATCACATAAAAAAATGCCTTGCTTTAGTACTGCTAACTATATCAAACTCAAAAAAAAGAGATTCTTGAGAAAAAGACAGTTTTGGGTAAAAGAAACTTTATAAATATATTTTTAATATAGAAGATACTTTGTTAACAGAAACATTAAACAACAGATTTTAAAAATTCTCAATATCAGTTCCCGATCCCAGTCCGCTTAGATCCTTTTTTTTTTCAAAAAAAATTTTCTCCGGAATGATACAATCTATTTTTTTATCTGTTTTTTGATTTGCTCTGGGGTTCAATTCATTTCTTGTACAATTTTCTTATAAGTATTTTATAATTTCAGTACTTTTTATTTCAAACGTTTCATAAATCTTCATTTTCTTCATATAAATTTATTAATTTTATTGTTTATTGTTTTGATATTAATAAACAGTTTATTTGACAGTTCGTCACCTTATTCAGTTTTCACCATTTTTAATTTACGTGGGGGTTACTTTTAACAGCAAAAGTAGAAATAATTTTACTTATGCAAGTAAATTTGTATAACAGTATACTTGCATGCAAATGATGCTTACACGAGCAAGTAGCCTTAATTTTTACTTAAAAGTATATTTGTATGCAAGTATACTTGCTCGTGGAAGTCTTGCATTACTATCTAGCAGTGGACTTATGTTAAATCATTATCGAATTGATCCGAAAATACAACACCTTTTTATCCATAATTTCAAGCAATCAAACATTTGATTACATATATTTTGCCACATTTTCCAAGAAGAATTGCTTAATAGCTAACATTTTACTTTTTGATAAGCTCTTAAATCGTTGTGTAGAATTTCCTTTCAATTAAAACGCCAGCTGATCAGTCTCAAGTAAAGAAAAATGTCAGCTCTATTGAAGCATAATAGTATGCACTGTTACTTTGCCACTTAATTTGAACTTCAATTATCCAATTACTTCAAAGTTATATTGCGAATTATATAATACATATTCGTATAAACGCAGAAACAAAAGTATACTTACAATTAGTTGATGGAAAATTTATAGTGAAGAACATTTAAAGAATATTCGAAAACAGTTCTCTGTACCATCTTCGAGAAACATCACTGGTCTAGAAACCATCACTGACCATTACTAGTCTAGAAAAATATTTTTGTTCTTAGATTTTGAATTTAGTTATGCTTTTTACCTTGTATAAAATATAAACTCAAAATCGATTCTGCCAATCACAAAATTCTCCCTTTTACACAACTGATTACGAAAAGAAAAATTACCTGTGCATGTTGACATGATGGCTATATTTAATTTTTCTAGGAACTTCTAAAATGTAATACTTTTCACATTTTAATTAAGCAAAAACCGTTCGTGTTAATTAACTTTCGTCTTTGTTAACTTTTTAGTATTTTGCTGTTAATGTAAATAGCTTTAAATACAGAATATAATCAGTTCTAAATATAGAATAAGTAGTATTAATGTTCCAAAAAGCCTCAGTATTCTCATACTTCTCTTACTTAACTTTGCCAGTAGAAATGTGGCAGTTGATACCACTCTTAAATAAAGTTGAGAATAGGTACATTTCCCGTTTTAGCTTAAGTAAATACCCTGCGGTATTATATGGACTGCACTAGGCCCAAGGTTCATCATCTCCATCTTATTGTTAAATAACCATTAAAGTTCAATAGGTCTAGAAGTAAACAAATAGGCAATTTAATTAATCAAGGTGGCTACTTTCTGGAAAAACCCGAAAAAGGAATCTAAGTGCCATTACCAACAATCTAGACAGCATGCTAAAATTTTATTTTTTTTGGCACTTAATCTGTTTTTGAAGTTTAGTTTTACACAGTAAAAAAATTTGCGTTCTGCGTAAAAAAAACTAGTGGTTAAAATTTTTGTGTTAAATAAGTAACACAATCCTGCGTTAATGTAACATTTCGTGTTTGTGTTAAATGAAAATATTAACACAAATTTCGATTTAACAGAATAAAGATGTTAACCTGTTTTGAACAACAAAGAAGTAACATAATATTTGTGTAGAGAAAAAGAATATTTTAAGTACCTAAATTAGATTAGAATATATATCTACCAAAATATATATAATAAATACCCCTATCGCAGCATTCTGCATAACATAGCGAATTTCCAAAAGTTTACGAAAGAAAAAATTTCAGAATCGATTATGTAGTTAATTTTTGGCAAATTTGGACTACTAGCACTCCGTCTCACTTCACATATCAAAGTCTATGTTTTCAAATTATTTTAACTCTCTAATAGTAAAAAAAATTCCAAAAAAAGCCGGTTAGTTTTTATTTTTGATGCTTATAGGACCCTAGGACCCTAGCTAAACTCATATGACACACTCGTTGTCCATCTAAAATAACTTTCAATCGGTGTGCAGTTTCTTTATGAATTATGACGCTTTTGGAACCCCAGGATACCTTACGTATATATAAATAGTCTATATTAAATAATTATCTACAGTATTTTAGTTTGTTAAAAGCGACAAATTTTTCAAAATCGGTTGAGTAAATAAATTTTGCGCGTTTGAATTGCCAGGACCCCGTTAATCTTCAAACTTCATATAACATAGCCAATGTTTGTCTAAAATATTTTAGCTTTCTAAGAGCGAGAAAATTTTCAAAATTAGCTGGGAATTAATTTTTAGCTTTTCTGAGTCACCAAGACCTGTCGAATTTCATATAACATAGCCTATGTTTATCTAAAATAATCTTAGCTCTCTAACGATAAAAATTAAAAATTGTTTGTTTTCCAAAAATATTTTTATTTGAACGGCAGATAAATAAGTATTTAAGTCAATTGATATAATAAAGGCATAACTTTTATTAAATAAATAAATATAGGTACTATAGAAATTAGTTTAATAGAAAAAGTTTTCAAAATAAGTAATTTGCTAATTTTTAAATTTTGTGCGTATATTAACTTGGGATATATTCAACATTAAAAAATTCAAGCTAAATTACTTTTGGCTTTTGGTTTTAGCCAATTTGTTTATTACTTACAGATATGGAAAACCGTAAACTAACGCTGAAATGTATTAACAATTTTTCTATGTATAATTCAGCAATTTTCTTTCATAATAAATATGTTTCAATTTGAATTACATAATTCCGTAATTGTTTCTTTCTTGAAGTGAATTATTCTGTTTATACAATTAGGATTTTAGACACCTTTATCCATGACTTTTCTAAAAATTTTCATTTTATCCAATTTTTGTCACAATCGTCGTAAAACAGGTAATTTACTTCGAATTTTCATTTCTTTAAATTACTAAAAGCATTTTTTTTGCATATGGGTGAGCAGATTTATGTTAACCTAGCCCTCCTTTCTGTTCTTATGTTTTATGGAAAACCGTTAAAACATCTAATTTATTAGCACACCTATACACCTCTTCAGTCAATCAAATCGGTCAGAACCCATGGAAAAATATTTTCGGAAACCATTTTTTTTATAGTTAAAATTGGCGTTTAGAAGTAATTATTTTACTGAAAAGCCCTAATTCTATTCTGTAGAACTTCTGGAATTTCATTCAAAATTTGTTTCAAATTGAACAGTACTCGTAAAAAATTTTTTATTCCAAAAACCACTTTGAAATGACATTGCTTGAAAAGTAATTATTTTACAGGTAAAAGTTACAGGAATTTTCTGTAGAACTCTTGGAGTGCTATTTAGAACTCACATTATATTAACCAAAACCTGTAAAAAAATAATTTTACTTAAAATTTGGGTAGCAGAATTTCAAAAAATCGATTGCTTATTCAGAATTGTCTGAACTACAATAATTAAAGTTTGAATGTTAGAAGTAACCTTACTTAAGAATGCGATTTTTCCGGACCATGCGAGAATTGAACCAAAATTTGGCGACTCGATTCAACTTAGTGATGGTTCGTAACAATAATGTTTGTTCATTCCAGTTGTACATAGCGCGCAAATTTTCTAATTTCATAAACCATATTCTAAGAGTAACATTACTTTTACCTGCTTCGAATTCCGGTAGTACGTTATCGGCAATATTTTGTCGCATAAATGATATTTGTTCAGTTATACTTGCTCACGTTCATAAAACAGTAAACTGGCTGGTCTTCATATTTGTTCGCGTTCATCTAATAAAATTTTAGAATGTTTATTTTCATTAAATCGAATGCCAGAAGCACATTGTTGTTGTGGAATAACACAGGTTGATGTATCGGTAGGTGTATCGATTCAGTTGATGGAGCTTTGCATTCAATTTATTTTTTAATTTTTAAAAAGTTCATGTAAGTCTTAAATGAATATTTCAACAATACTGTATATTGTGAAAAAACGTGTCGAACTTGAACACAAAACCTCAACAATAATTTTATATACAGTATTCATAAATATTACCTACATTTTTGGTGCCAGCAATTTTTTGAAATTTACAGCAAAGAAAGGTGCATTTCACAATGTTTATTTCCACTTTTCGTCTCAAATTTTTGCAGAAGGTTGCTTTCACTTGTTATTTTAATCACTTTCTTAAATATTTTTCATTATTTGCGTTTTGATAAATAATCGCTTTTGATTTTAAACATGTTCAAATAGTTCAGTGTGACAACATTTCTGATTAACTTATAGGCCTAAAAACAATTAAAACACTTAAATTGATTTCATATCTGTCCTAATTCGATCACCATTTACACACTTACCATAAAGCTTAACATAAAAATCCAACCATGAATTGATCCAAATCTGACAAATTTTTTAACAGAATTTTTGTTACTTAACCTAAAACGAAATATTCGTTTATACATTATATGAAAGAAAATAAAATTCCTATTAATTTAATATATAGTTAGTTACAATTACCTTATAAAAATTTTAATTTTGTTACATATTTCACATGTATAAAAGTTTCTTAAATTTCACATGTATAAATATAATTATAATAGTTTCACATGTATAAAATTAAACTGTTGACTGTTGACGTCGTTGACATTAACCATAGATTTGAGATTTAACTGGCATTTTTTTAACCATTTTAATTTCTGGTTTATAAAAAATAATTTTAGTGCAACAGTAAATTCAAAAAAAAAAATTATACAAAATAATTATTTAATATTTGAATGCAATCTTAAATGAATATTCTTATAAATTTTTTTTAGAATAATTGAATTAGTCAGTGACCTCCGTGGAATTAGTTATCTATGAATAGGTATATGTACGCTATAAAATACGTATTTTTTTTTTTATTTTTTTATTTATTTATTTATTTATTTATTTTTTTTTGCTTTCACACAACAGTGGTATAAACCCTTGGAGCTAAAATTGTTTTTCAACTTAGTAATAAAAAAGAAATTTAAACGGATGTTATGTTTTCAGCAAATTTTAGTGATAGTTAAGATACCTACATAAAATCAATTAAATTAGAAAATATTTTGGAATATTTCCTACGCCTTACGTCTTGCGTTTGACTGACGAGATTTATTTTGGGAATGCCCGCATAATTAATTTCAAATTGTCATGACATAAAAAGACAAAACTAGGTGGGTTTTTAAAAAAAACAACTTGAGACAAAGATACATAAGGATATTGGGTGATTGAGTAAGACAACTGTATATCGGGTAATTCCATCGTCACTTACATTACAATTTGATTTAAAATTGGGATTAAAATTTTTTGAATTTTCGTATTTGATGAGTAAATCCACTAAAATTTAGTCAAATTAAATCAAATACGTTTTGAACTTTTAAACAAAGGAAATCAAACAACAAACAATGCATATAATTTTTTTTTATACAAGATAAAGTAGGTGGTCACTAACATTACTCAAAAAGGAACATAATTTTTCATCTTTTATACAATGAGAATTTTCTGCTCTTTTTTGATAACAAACAGCTGCATTTAAATAAATTTAAACAAATAATGTTTCAATAAATTATCTTAATAAGAAATTTCATAACTTATTATATATTTTTGATAAAAATGTAACTTTTAGTCGGTCACTTACATTACACTCTCTTTGGTCACTTACATTACAGTCACTTTAAAACAAGTTTTATCAAAAGTAAGTAGTTTATTAGTTTGATTTTTTGGAAAATATGATAGATAACAAAGATAAAAGTTTATTTTTAGTAATTAAAAAAACGTCTGTCGGTTTTGATAGCCTCCATTACTCGAATTCGTAGCTTGACAAAAAATCAAAATAATACTCAAAACGAGTATAATAATTATTTCAGCAGAAAGAAAAATGTTAATTTAGCTGTATTTTAATATTCACTTGAAAAAAATCACAAGTTACGGTAATTTTTTTTATTAAGTAAAAAAATTTTAAGCTAAAACAGAATAAAGACAATTACAGGTAAAAAATAAAATAAAAAAACGTTGTAATCAGTTATTTAGTCTTTTGAGTATCAAGTAGGCATGATATTGATTAATTATTTTCATTTTTTAATTTTTACTAAAATTCCATCTTTTCATGGAATTGCCCCTATCGTCGATTACCTTGCTTAAAAAAAATTTTTCATTACATATCACTCAAAAAGCTTCCTTTTTGAAAATGTACCATTTTAAAAATTGAAATGGAAATAGTTTGTCCGTATATTAAAGAAAGACAACAAATATCCCTTTGGAAATTTTTTAATCCATTTCTAACAAATTTCTTAATTTTTCTCTGGAATTAGTTTACGTAAGATAATAATTTAAAAACTTATGATACGTAATTTTTCCTCGTTTTCCGTATGGTATAAAAAAAATTTAAAAAGTTTTTTAATTCTGACAGAAAACTTAGTTTTTTGACAAAAAACGTCCGAAAAACCTATTTCTGGGCATCCGATGTATCTGGCTGACAAACTTAGACAAGCCAATTCAGTTTCCAATAAGCAAACCAAATTTCATAAGCATTAACCGTTTCGTTCGAAAGTTATCGTGGCGACATATATATATATATATATATATATATATATATATATATATATATATATATATATATATATATATAGTGAATATCATTTTCGGATTCTGGGGACCTCAAAACATATTTCTATTATGGTCTCTGGCTTAGATCGCGTCATGACACCTACCGTAATAGCGTATTTCCAGATTTGGAAATTCGCCAAAAAGATGAGAATAGTTCTTATTATTAAACAAAACCGAAAAATTATAAGTTTTTTCAGGTATTGACTTTTTTAATGATTTTTTTTTATCTGAATCTGTAACAAAATAACCTTAAAATGTAAGAAAATTGTTTCATTTTTAAACGTTTAATAAAACTATATTCGTCAATAACTGAAAATACTTACAATTTTTCGGTTTTGTTTAATAATAAGAACTACTCTCCTCTTTTTTATTTATTATATATATATATATATATATATATATATATATATATATATATATATATATATATATATATATATATATATATATATATTTTCGTAGATATATATGGACACAAATAAGAATTGTTACAAAGAACCGGCTTACTTTGCGTTCTTTGAGTCTCATTTATAATAATATATGAACAAAATCGTTATAATTTTTGACGACTTTCAAATATCTTAAGCTTCACTGGAATTAAAATATTGAATAAAAAAGTTTAACAACTAACTCTGATAAATCTGAAAAATTAACACAAAATGTATGTCCTCTTGTGTGTTAGATCATTGACACAAATTTTGTGTATAGATTTGACACACATTTTGTGTATAGATTTGTGTGTATTAAAATAACACAAAAAATTGAGTGGAGCGTTCTGGACATGTGAAATAATGTGTTAATTTTAACACATATTTTTTCACTGTGTAATTAAAAACATATATAGTTTTTATTTTTGTTGGTAATACTACTACTTAAAAAACAATATCGAAAGTTGAAAAAGATTTTTAGCGTACGTTCTGTCAAACAAACTGATTAAAAAAATTTAAAAATTTGGGTTCCATTAAGATTTTAATTGTTAATGCTATTAATAGCCTCGGTACTGGTTCTAACAAAAAAAAAAAAAAAATTTAGGCAAGTCAGAAAATAAACTGGCCACCCTGTTAAATAAAAACGAATCTATTACTAGAGTTTGTGACTCTACATACTGTTACTTCATTATATTCATAAATTAATATTAAAACATTCTATGGTTAAAAAAATAATATAATCCATTTTTTAACTCTAGATACATAAAACATTCAAAAATTAAAACTTGATACCGAAGGGCATTGAAACATTTTAAAAATGAAAATGAACCTTTGTTCATTACTTTACCCTAGTTAAAAAAACTGGCCAAGAGCGTGTCAAAAACACGCGATAGGGTTCTGTAGCCAGAACTTTTCGCAATTTTTCCGGATTAAATAAAGAAAAACGACATCTATTACACTCCATCATAAAAACATATACAAAATTGTCATTTATACACTTGTGTATACAGATGTGCCGTGACTATTTGGACCCGATTTCGTCGGGTGAGTGACGAAAGAGAGGAGGTAAAGCAACCATACATAACATAGAAAATAATGTCTTACAGAATTGATTGTACACTTACACATAAAGTTAATGTATTTTCCAATTACGTTTATAAATATAACTTTAATTACAAAAGGAAACGGTTAAAAACCATTTTATTTAACTTATGGGTGTAGTATGTCTTGCGAAAAGTATTTTTCTAACCGAAATTAAGCCTTTTTAATTAATTTGCTTTGTAATCTTATACAGCTATACAGAGCGTTTATGGTTGTTACTATAGTCATAAAATTATGAACAGTTTAAATAGTGAATACAAATATGAATAACCCCCAACAGCGTACACCAAACATTGTATCTGTGATTACCAATCGGTGGGCCAGCTGTACATATTATCAATAACATGTATTATCAATAATAAGCTGGAATACTGATTTTGAAGTTAAATAAAATTCTTATTTATTAATTTTTTATCAAATAATATTATTTTTATGAAATGTTCTTGTCTTTCTCATTTTAGTTTTTAGAATATTTGAACAAAGATTATATTTAACATATTTATCATAAGTTTTTTCAGCTTTTGTTAAATATCTTCAAAAACAGGATAATAAATTGTTTTATTACCCAACCACTTTATACAATTTATTTCTGGGCTTTTTTGAAAAATTTTATTACATAGTTTATTGATAACATGATGATAACTGTGTTGGCAAGTGTTTCCAACGTATGAAGATTATGAAGAAGAAACAGAAATTTTTTTGACTTTTTTAACTTGAAGATATTTTTGTGGTTTTTGTTTATTTTGTAAATATGATTTTGATGTGCAAATATTTATTTTAATTCGTTTTCAAACCAAACTTTTTTTAACATTTAATGGATATTAACGTTACTTTATGAAATTGAGTTTATAAAATAATACTTAATATTTTACTATACTGTGTTTTATTAAAGTAAGAACATAAGGAACAGTAAATTAACAAATAAGAGTAATCTATTTTTTTTTTTCAAATTTCTATTCACAACTGTTTGGTGGTCACTGGAATCTAACTGTGGCAACTATATAAATATAAAAAAAGACAAACTGCAAAAAAAGGATAGATCAAAGTATAGAGATAAGTTATCGGGTCCTTTTAGTCACGGCAGATCTGTACACCCACTGTACGTATTGTAACCTACGCCTCTTAAAGCTATCGGCCTAAGTTAACCAAAATGATACTATCAAGTGATACTAATTAAGTATTTGTTATTTTTTTGAATTTGTTGGATACATCACTGAAAAGCTAATGGGAGGAGAGACAATTTGCACGTTACAGTAATAAAAGGTACCTTTTTTCTAAAAAGCCTTACTGACAGTACGATAATACCCTACATGATAGAGAACATCGAAAAAATTTTCATTACGAGAAAGTACATACGTCAAAAAATTTTTTTGGCCAACTCAATTCATTTTGATTTCGGAAAAAAAATATCTATTTGCGTACCAAATGTTTCAATAAATACAAAAATGAGAGAATAATTTAGCTAAGACATACAGACGGACGGACAGACAAACTTGACGAAAAAATTATGGTTCTTTTCTTGCTACGGAATCCGAAAAAAAAGAACAAAGTGAAATAAAAACTAGGCCATAATTTTCAATTTTTTAAAAACAGATATACCTAAATAAATTTTATGAAAAAAATAATTTTTTTTTAACTCCTTTTGTCAGAACCACAAATTGCAATTAATAATTTACATATACATTGAGCAGGCCATTCCAGTTGTGTGCGGTACTGTTAGATATATAGTATGTATATATTTCAAACGAAAAGGTTTCAACACGATACTTGAGATAAACCAATCCTGCTAAACTAACAGAATTTTAATTTCAACTCATCCCTAATCGTTCATTAGAAGATAAAAGGATATAGATGTGTTTTATGTATGTTATAAACCAGAGTCCTGCGTCCTGATTATATTCCCATTTATCTAATTAATCCACCAGTAATGATTTTGCAGTGAACCAACCATAAATGTGATTATTATTTTAGCACGAATAAAAAAAATTTTCAGTTAATACTTGCGATAAATTTCAAATATTTCCAGTTACCACTTTATACTAAGATACAATCCAGTAGAGCCAATCAGTGTATGTTGTTAGTTAATGTAAAAGCAGATCAACATGTAAAAGATGGTAATTACCGTTTGAAATTATTATTAATAAATATTTAGCGTCAAACTTGCAAAGATCACTTAAGCAGCTACTTATGTTTAAAGTCATAATTTTGCTCATTTACAGCTTATATTTCCATTACAACTTATAGTTCCTTTATTTCCATTTTTTATTGCTCAACAAGTAAAATTATTACAAAATTTTGGTACAGTAACATTAACCAATGAATTACCTTTTTTTTGACCATTTTTATTTATTTTTAGGTAATAATTTCCATAGTACTTGCAATATTTACACTGTATCTGGGAATAGTCTATTACTAAAAAAACAAACAATTAAAATAATTTGTAAAATTTCTTTCTTAATTTTATCGAAAAAAGGATTTAACAAGAGAGCTCGATAAAAGCCATCTTTGTTGTTAATGGCGAAGTATACCTCATTTCAGATACAATTGATCATGAGTTTTCGTTAAAAAATTAAATAATTCTTATATTCGAAATAAATCAATCTTCTATTCTTTTCTAAAAATAAACTGCAAACTTAAAATTTACTTAAATGCAATAACGAAAGAGAAAAAGCCAAGAAAACGGAAATTATTTAAATTCAAAGTGACGAAGCCATGGTTAAATTTAACTGAAATGAACCATACTATCGAAGTCTAGAGGGAGTTGATTCCGCTCGAATATCATCATTCCAGAAAAACATGCGAAGCTAGAATTATTACAAAACTACTAGAAACTAGAATTTTTACAATACTAGACGCTAGAATTTTTACAATACCTATATATTATCAGTAGCAATTAAAAATTAATAAGAAAACTTTAGCCATTCTATATAAACAATTATGTAAATCTGATTAACCTCAGATAACCGAAAACTCGAATAATACGAAACGAATGCGGTGATCGTTGCTTTCGAATACACCGCGAGTGGGGGTGTCTCTCTCATAAACGATTTGTCTGATTTTCACAAGTTTTAAAGAATAATAAAATTCTAAGTAATTAAATAAAGACGTGTTTACAGTACAGTACAGTATGAAATTATGAACTTACACAACAAAATTTGCAATTGTTTGCTGTAGAAAACGTTTAATTGTTGTCATGTAAATCCAAAAGTTTCTCACAGTATTTTCGAAAATTACTTAATGAAACCTACCCGCTTCTTTGTCATCGTTTCACACAATTTGCCTTCAAGCTCTTCATTTACTGCCTCAACCTCAATTGCCAAGATTTGATTAGATTCGGTAACAGTTTTTTTTTACTATTTTAGACTTACATATATAAAATAAAATTAATAAATAAGAATAATAGGTCTGAAATACTATATTGTTTTAATAATTATAAAAATTAATAAATTATAATAAAATATGTACTTCAGCAATGTATAGCAATGACAACAATCCGACTAAAATAAGTTATGTAAATATGTAGATAAATATTTATGTAGGTATAAAACTGGCTTGAATGTATATTGACCACCCATGATGAATAGAAACCCATTGTATGAACACACACACACATACCTAAGTAAACAACGTACGTGTGTAAGCTGGGTGTGGCTTTTCCCTCTCATTTGATGTTATTGTTGCACATTTTGGAGTGTGTCAAAAAGTGAATTTTCTCTGTAATTATGATATTTTTCAAACTATACCCTTATGTAACTCCTTAATTCACAAAATTAGTTCAGGTTTTGTTATATACTAACTCTAGCTGTCCACGAAATTTAAAATCGTCATTTTTCAATAAAAGGTGTGCCAAAATTGTAATTTTCTTTGTGTTATAACGCGACATAGAAGAAAACATTACGATCCATGTCGGTACATTACATATGTATATACAATTTCTGTATACATTTCCTTCGAGATTTCACAAGGATGTGATGTGACTGACGTACATAAATAGGTTAGAACGAGAATATATATATATATATACATATCTATGTAGATACATCTAACAAGAAAGACATACCATCGTGCCACCATGCCATTATTGGTTGATAAAAATCTTAGAAATGTTATACAGATATCTTGTATATTATACAATACAATAACGGAAAAATAATGTTACTGCAAAAAAGAAATCGTTTTTATTTTTTTTTATTGTACGATGTGATATTTCAGTTCTTTCAAAACTAATTATATTTGTCACATTTACTCTATTGAGACTCCAGTAGAAATAAAATCAGTTCAACTGCCATTATGTAAAAATATTGTGTAGTGACAATTCCTTGACAATGTATACTCTAGATAAATATGTACTATTTTAGTATTTTATATAGTAAATCGCTTCATTAGTATATAAGTACCATTGGATAAATAACTAAATACTACTAGACTTCAGCAGTTTCGAAGATATGAAATTTCAAATTGAATTCAAAGTTTACCATTTACGTAAGAATACATGATTTAGAAAGGTTACAAAATACCCCCGACACTTTAGGAAATTGCTAATTTAAAATTAGCAGACCATTGTGTCAAAAGGTCGCATACGGCTTTTCCTATGAACTTAATCGTTTATTCAGGTTTCAGCAAAATTGGAAGTGAAAACATAAAACACTTTAAATCTTTTTACTAACTTTTGGAAAAAAGTTTAGTGTGTGGTTCACGCATGTAAACTCACGATTGAAGTGAAACTTCTGCAGCCAACGATGTGAGTCATATCTAAGGTCATATGTTTTTTTTATTTAGAAGTCGCCTTCCTAAACATAAAAGTTAAGCTCGGAATAATATAGCATCAAGAGCATTATGGACAAATAAAATATTTGTTCAATAAAAATACAAAAGCCACAATGGTATCCTAACCAATGTCACTTTAAATTTGAATGATTTGAAATAATATGACATTGAGAATGCTGCGAACAAAGTAAATATGTTGAATATACAATCGCCTAGCAACGTGACCCAACAGTCATTAATATTTTATTTCGAAAAAATTATTTTTTGTTGTTATGGAAATTTTAAAAAAATGTAAAACAAAATTACAAAATCGCAAATTTTTTCAAATATTAATGAATGCGAACTTACGATTATACAAAATTGTATTATTTTGTTTTAAACAATATTACCTAGATTTTACTTAAAAATTTTAACCACTAGGCTTTTTTTTAGGCAGAACTCAAATTTTTTTAATGTGTATATATTTTTTTAAATAATTTATTAATTTGATATTTATTATTTACAGTTATAACTATATTTATTATTTTTAATTAATATTTTGTAGTTATTTTGAAATTTAATAAAATGGATATTTCACTTCATCACAATAAAAAAAAATTTGGGGGACAGGTCTACCCACACTGTCAACTTCCCATTGGGTGTCATTAAAGACTAGAGATTACTATACATAAATAATTCTTTGTTCATTTCAGGCGACTCCTCGCCTGGGTCCCCGATAGAGACTTTGGCCCTTGCACCATACCGGGGGCTTTGCCTTCTGTACCTAAGGGTGGCGGCTCCACCCTTATCGAACAAATGATAACATCATTGGTTCTCGAGATATGCGAGACAAAATATATTTTGGCAAAAATTAATTTTTCAAGTTTCTTATTTTTTTTTTTTTTTTTTATAAATTGAAATTTACTGAGATTCAGCCCTTAAAAGCTTAAAACCTTTTTTTAAAGCCCCGATCAACCGGACACTCATCATCAGTTTTGAAACCGCCAAAATGACAAATCGCTTGTGGACTTTCAATTACATTTCGCTTGTAGACACTCAATACCGAAGATGAAAGGAAAAATTCGACTTCCGTGATGGGGCTCCGCTGCTCACGGCGTTTTTTTTTATATTAGAGTAACTATAGTAATATAATATTGTACGTCTAATTTTGTTTCATTTATTAATGACGTCAGTCCAAGTTTAAATAATTTTGCCTATAAGGTTTTTCGCTTTTAAATCCGTTGACAAATAATAGAGAAATAGAAGATCAAAGTTTAAAGCAGAATGATTGATTTTTAATTCATTTGTGACATCAAATATCCGCACAATTGGACACCGAGTGTCTTTTATGCAATATTTTTTTAATTAGATTATGTTAAATTACCATGGATTTAATATTTTAAAAAAATATTTTTTTTGTTTTATGTATACCTGTTTATGAATATTCAAAAGTTCAATAAATGATATTTTAAAACGACAAACTATAGAATTTGTAAAAGATAAAAATTTGAAAATTTTCGTATCCGTAGTAATTAATAATCCGTAAGTATTTACCAGCATTATAAAAGTTCATTAAAAACACTGAGTACTGAATGGAACATATGAACATATGTTTCCTAGAGATACCACAGGCATTAAATTGTGAAATTTGACTCCATTTTATTAAACCCAACTTGTAACCACGGAGACTTGTTTGTAAATATTAGGTAAGCCATTAAATTAATGATTTGACCGCCATTAAGGTAATCACGTCAGTCAAGTTTTTTGCTTCAATTTCGTTTTCTGTCGCTTATCTCCTCAATGATTAAAAAAGACTCGTCGCTGTATTGACAATGCCATGCCGTAGCAAAGATGACGTCACACATCTGTATCAAATGTAATAGAACTCTCTGTGTAAAGTCTTAAAACTTTAAAGTCCCGTAACTGTTAGTTGTTGAGATACCTTAATTTTTCTTTTACACTTTTGGTAGACATCATTTTTGTTTTTTTTTTTTTTTTTTTTTGGAGGAAATTTTTTTAGGATTTCTTATATAGGTATATCAACCGTTTATTATTTATTATTCTCAGCTCCCATCTCTCAGCAAATTTTATATAAAAACGGGACGGAAAAATCTTACAATGCTATCATCAGCTTTTTTCTGAATATATGTACTAACAATGTAATATATCCAGTACTAACAATCTATAAATTTATCAAAATTATATGCTTATAGATATAACTCTCCTATACTTTCTCTTAAAATTAATGAAAAAGTTTTAATTTAACTAATTTTGTTTTATTTACTTTATGGGGTACTAGAGGGCAATATCTACATATAACACAAGGCACTAAAATCATTGTTAGTAAATTAAAACATAAACTGTTATACATACGCACTAAACGAACTCGCGTCTGGTTAATGAAGGTAATAATGTACTAAATATTATGTTTTCGTCAAAAAATATTGTGTCCGCGTCCGGTTACAGAGGATCCGCTTAAAAGAGTGCTGAATGCAGGGCCGGATCTAGGGGGGGGGGGGAGGCAGGTGCTCCCCTGCAAGTTTTTAGGGGCGCCAAAAGTGCAAGTTGAGAGGCGCCAGAACGGTTATTTGGAGGGCGCCAAAAACAAATTTGATGTGTTTTTTTGTTACTCGCCACTTACTTTTTGCTGGGAGAAATAAAAAGACCGGTGCAGCGTGTTTGTCGGAGAGGGCACCAACAACAAACTTTGCCCCTCCCTCGTAATAACTGTAGATCCGGCCCTGGCTGAATGCATTGGTTTTAATATAACATATCACCGTCATAAAATACTTTTTCGGCAACAGTAGGGATCTAGTTAAGAGAGGTGTCAATAATCAGAGATTCTACTGTAATATTTTTTTTTTGTCTCTTAAACATTAATTAGACACATTCTAACGGAAATGTAAAATATTTAAAGACTTGATAAAAAGACAGTTACATAGTCAAATGGGTAAAAACTTACTGCACGAAATTATCACCAAGATAAGTAGAATTTTATACACCACAGTAACGTATAATATATAAAGAACTAAGAATGTTTTGATGAGTAAATTTCAAGTAAGGAGACTAAAAGTAAAGAAAATGTCAATAATGAATTTAAATGTTGCTGAAAAAGAAAATATACATTTACTTACGACAGAAGAAAGAAAATATCACATAGTATTTAGTTAAATACTTAATATCCAATGTGAACGTGTATATATAATAAAATATATATAATATTATACAATTCTAAAATAGTTAATTATCTTTTGTAAAGTTGCACAGCATGTCATAAAGTTGTCTCTTGTTTTGTTGACACACGTGACATCAAGTATGGCCGTAGGAAATACAACAGACAGTGAGTTGTATTAAATTTGAAACATTAATTTTCCATAAAAGACGACAACGACGTTGGAACAAGCAAGTAACGAATTTGTTGTATTCATTTTTGACAAAAACTTTCCTTTTAAAATGAATGCAAAGAAAAAAGAATTAAATTACAAAAGACGACGAAAAATATTTTATTTAATTCATTTGTGAAAATGTTTAACTGTTAGAAAATTTTGTTGGTAATGTTTTTAATATGATAATTACGGCACAATCAATCTGGATCTTTCGATTGTTTTACTATAGTAAATTGACACCTTTCGTTAGCAATCATACAAAGAATGGTTTTTTATCTCAAAATATTCGTAGATTCTGAAACTTTTTAGATTTTCCTTTCAACACGTTAATGATCATAAACGTTGTACATAGTGCCAAGCGAAACCTGATTAACTGCGACACAACGCTATACCGCGTCAACAATTCCATATAAAGTGTATTAGTTTTCAAAATACTAGCTGGACGTTTCGTCATTATAGGTTATGACCTTCAACTTAAAACAAATATGAAGGAAATGGTGATAATTTTCATTTATACTTTAACTATCTTTAAATGGGATGACTTTTCAAGTACGGCAATAATAATTAGTATTGTTCACAGCAGGTTGTCTACTTGCCTATGCAAGTGTTAAAAGAAACAGTCACTCGTAAAACAGGTAATATATTTAAACACAATTATAGAGAACATAGGGCGCATTTGTTGCAAGCAATAAAATAATTATTATGTTATAACAACATTATATTTTAAGAGCAATATTAAATTCAAGTTTAACTATATATATTTATAATATTAAGGATGTTATTGTACCTATCGATGATGATACCTGGATAAAATTTTCAACAAAGCTTGTTAATTACTATGATGCAACTAACATATTCTAAAAATGATAAATTTTTTTCGATGATATTATTATGTGTTTTATCGGTATTAAATTATGAAAATGTGGATTCCCATAAAAATTCATGCTAATTTAAAATTATATATTTTTAAACTATCGATAACCCATTCCGAAATTTTGTACACTTATTACAGATATATTAAGAAATAAGTTTACAAAATTTGATTCATTTCTCGGTGATTCGAGATAGGTGAAATACACTCTTAAATTATTTATTTCTAATAAAGACATGGAACATTATTAAAAATATCTGCCAATAAAAAACTCAAAATTAAATACACAAAAACATTTTTAATTGATTTCTGAATACTAAAACAAAATTAATTTTTAGAACTATCGGGCGAATTTTTACATCATAGTATCATACATACGTTTGAAGTTTTAAAATATTACCACAAATGTAAGAAATAATTGCAAATATAAACAGACCTATTTGTTCCATTAAAAATAGCTAGTTTGCTTAGGTCTGCCATAATTTTTTTACTACATTTTTTACAAAACAGACACGCCTCCCTATCTGTTATTGCTCAAACTGTATTTTGAATTCGGGAATTCTATTCATACGTTTTTCTAAATTTAATAGATTTGAGCGTTACTTTATAGTATTCCATATTTGATATTAGTAAATAAAAATACTTTACTTTGCAAAATACCACTTTTATTGAATATAAAAACTATTATGACCTGTTTCCGTCAATATGACACGTTTAAGAATGGTCATATTGACCGAAACATGTCATAAGAGTTTTTATATTCAATAAAAGTGGTATTTTGCAAAGTAAAGTGTTTTTATTTACTAATATCAACTACGTTATTCTAATTGTCTTCAACTATTCTCCATAAAAAATATTTTCTTGAAATACCTAAATAGTACGACGACTTCGACACAATCATCCCCTAGTTAACTACCCCTAGACATAATATTAGAAGACTGAGCAAAAACAGTCAATGGGATTTTTTTTCGTAAATTTAAAATTTGCAAACAAAATTTTAATATTTTTTTATTTTTTACCCCCTTTTTGCAAAACTAACCCAAAAATTTTAACTCCCCAACCACCCCTGCTGATGTAATTTGAACAAATTACATATCAATGAATAAGTCTCTGAAGCAGAGTAATACTGCGAATTTATACTTTTGCTCTATCTCTTACCGTTTTCGAGATATATGAAAAATTAAATTTTTACCCGAATTTTTGAAAGGCAATTTCACCCCTTCAAACCCTTTTTCCGCAGATAAAAAAAATTACGTGTCGCTTATTTTTTAGTGTTCTATAACATAAATTTAAGCTTCATCAAAACAGATATGTCCGGCCTAGGGACCTCTACTTGTTAGTGCAAGGTTTCCCAAACTTTTTAAACTCACGGCGCCCTTAAGGTACATATCAACTCCGGCGACATCCTTTGACCCCGAAAACCAGATATTATTTTTCAAAAATTTCTCCCTTTCAATAAAACAGGGAGACTGTCACAGCATCTGGCATAACATAGCAAATTTCCGTTTACAAAAATTAATTTTTCTCGGAAACCATAGTTTATATAGAATACTTAAGTAATAGTTCAAGAACCTTTTTTATGTGATTTTTTCTCTTCTTTTTAATGGTCTAAAAAAATGTCTAACTTTTGAATTTTTTTACAAAAAATGCCCAAAAAACCATGTTCCGAACATCGGACATGTCTGGCTGAAAAACTCTTTCAAAATTTTTGGACTTCTAATGTTTTCACCAAATGTATATATATATATATATATATATATATATATATATATATATATATATATATATATATATATATATATATATATATATATATATATATATATATATATATATATATTAGTGAATATCATTTTCGACTTCAAAACAAATTTCTATCATAGTCCCAGGCTCAAGTCGTGTCATAGCAGTGGCTGCAATAGTTAAATTTTCGATTTGAAAATTCGCTAAAATATGCACTCTTTCAGAATCAATCGTGTAAACTTTAAACTTAAATGACATTTTAACAATCCGTACATATGGAAAATCGAAGCTTACCATAACGAAACGTATACTTTAAAAGCAACAATTATAAAAAGCACAAATTTTACACATAGTAAAGTAATACCTATGAGATACCTTACTAGAAAACTATATGGCTATACATATAATATGCTGTTATTTAGATTAACTAGTTTATTTCAAATTCCAAATCCAGAAACAAAATAAATTTTTTTTCTTCCATCCACTTTTCGCAAAATTACCTCTTATATATTGATCTACAATTATACCAATATACAATATAAATATTGGTATACAATTCCTTGGGCAAGTCGAAAAAAATATAACTAAAAAAGCTGATGTGTAAGATTGCACGCACCATCTATACGTATAAACCTGAATCAAAGTGGTTAAGGCTTAACTATAGCCACGAAAACATTTGTAGCTTTTTACGTGCTTCGAAATAAAAGGAAGCAACACATTCAAATTCAAGAAAATTAATATCAAACCATACGAGACACTTCCGATTTATCTAGCAAATAAAAATTCAGCTCTAAATCAATATTTTCTGTCCCTGTTTCGGAGAAACAGTTGTGCGTAATCTTACACCACCCTATCCTAAAACTTTAAACTTTTATGTTAAAGTTTACCTAATTTAATTTAAATTTACCCTCTTAATATTGAATATAATTATGCGACTTAATTAATTTCTGTTAAATATAAATGCTTACATTGTATCTATGTAAACCCAAAATTATTTTTAAATCTTGTACAAACAAACAATTGTAGGAATTAACTTGTAATCAGTATCAGAAAATCTATTAACAATTTATTCTCGAATATACAACAGACTGATAATATGAGAATATCTTCAACTTTTCTTACAGAATGAGGTAACTTATAGAGGCGTTGTTGCCGTAAGGATATATAGGATAAAGCAATACGAATATTATGTGAAGGAAGCTATTGATTACTTTGCTGTTGTTAATAAGTTTAAAGCTTACACACAACACAACACAACACAACAATTATCAAATGAATTTTCCTAGTAACATTTTCTTAATTAACATTTGCATTGATATCATATTTTACAACAATATCTATTTAGATAATAATAATAGAAATTATTAAAATAATAGGTACTTACTTTGTCAAATGAGAACAATATGTACCGTATGCTAAATTTTGGTTCATTATACAAAATTTTGCAAAGCAATTATTACGATCAGCAGTTTTAAAACAACTTATTATAGATTTTCCAATTTTTTGAAATGAAAACCTCTACAGGGAGGGTAACTCTGCGTGAGAGTATAATGAAATGTATAATGCGAGAGCGTAAAGACCCGTTTACACACTAATTAGTGCAAGTGCGAGTGCTTGCTACAAACGTCATAGAATTACGTTTAAGTACTATTTTGATATATTGAAACGTAATTTTAGGCGTGTTTGTAGTAAGCATTCGCACATGCACTAATCAATGTGTAAACGGGTAATTTGTAATGTGAAAGTGACATCAAATCTGTAATGAACTAGAGTAAAAACAAGAAAGTTTTGCTTGACATGCACCCAGAATAACATTCGAAATTTTTATTAAATATTTTTTGGTGTGTAGAAAAGGCCCCAACTAGGGATCCATAATTTTTTATCGGCCACCTTCCACTTTTACGTGGTGAAACCATTCCCTAAAGTTGAAGGTTCAAATGGTATTTATTAGATATCTCAAAAACTATAAGAGATAGGGAAAAAATTTAAATTGAAGAAATCTTACTCTTTGAAAGACCTATCTATCCGTGTAGGTTAAACTAGGGCCGAGTTCACAAGGGAGCTGGAGGGGTGAGCAGGCCTCGCGTCACTAAATAATATTGTAAAATCAAAAACTTGACCTTCAAAAAGACGATATTCATTTATTGAAATAAGAATTTGTCATATAGTTTTGGGTTTCAAAATCACATTTTCAAAAACATATTACAATATTTATTTAAAAATATGTAATTTATTTGAACTGTATTCAAATTTTGTTACTGTTCTGAAAACTATATTAACATTATTAAGGTACTTGGTCGTTAAAACGATTTTTTTCAAGGAATTTTACCGAAACTTCTCTAGAAATTTATTTAATCCAATACCAATAATACGAGCCCTTATCGAAAAAAAAAAATTGACCATCCCAATTTTGAGAAAAACAATTTCAAAGTCTTGTAATTTTAACACGGTCTCTTATAGAAAAACTCTATTTTTTTTAATTAAATGAAAACGTGTCAAAGGAACTTGATAAAAATTTAATATGTTATTTAATACAAAATTACAAACCATATTTAATAGGAAATTAAAAAAAAACGCCGTGAGCAGCGAGGGCCCCAACACGGAAGTCGAATTTTTCCCTTCATCTTCGGTATTGAATGTCTACAAGCGAAATGTGATTGAAAGTCTACAAGCGATTTGTTATTTTGGTGGATTCAAAACTGATGATGAGTGTCCGGCTGATCGGGGCTTTAAAAAAAGGTTTTAAGTTGCTAAGGGCGGAATCTCAGTAAATTTCAATTTTGTGCCGATAGCAGTTAGCAGGAAGAAAGCCAATACAATTCGTGCGAGGGCATTCCTACCCATGCTTATCCGCCAACTGCCTTTGTGTTTTATTTTTAAATATTAAAAAAGGAACTTAAATAGTAAACTGGAAGGCCTTTGTGAAGATATTTTTTTTTTCAAAAAAATCCAAAATTATCTATTTTATAAATAATAAAAATCCAAAATTCCTACTTTATAAATAAACAGTGACTTTAATAACATTTTTAAATTACTGAATATTTGTGTATTGCATTTGTTATGAAAATAATTTTTTTTTAAATTTTTTAAAATTACTATTCGCCTACTAGTCTTATAGTATAAATATAAAGTATTTTAAACACATTTAACAATACCATTGAATTCCGTTGTAAAGATGAGAGAACTGAGGGGAAAAGTACTATGGAATCCCTAAAAGGCACTAGCTGGATACTAACTCAATGCACGTACAAAATTTCAGGCCTCTAGGTTTCCTTAGAATGTCTCTAGACGTGTTAGAAAAAAAGCAAAAAAATCAAGGAAATATTGGTGTAAAAATCGTGGGGGTAAGGGTTAAAAGTTGAAACCTCCAAAAAGCAGTGGCTGGCTATTATCTTAACCTGTACACAAAATATCAGCCCTCTTGGTTTATTTGGGGAGATTTTGATCCGAACGAAGCTGTTAGAAAACAAGAAAAATCATGACCTTTCGGTATAAAAATGGTGGGGGTAAGGGTTGAAAGTTTAGACCCCCAAAAGGCACCCCCTTGATACTAACTCAATCCGTATACAAAATTTCAGCCCTCTAGGTTTATTTGGGTGATCTGTGCAAGTGTTACAAGCTTTGAAAACGTCGGAACAGCATGAATTTGTAGCGTAAAATTGTGGGGGTGGGGGTAAAATATTAAAACCTCCAAAAAGCAGACCCTAGGTACGAACTCTATCAACAGACCAAATTTCAACCCTCTACGTTAATTCTGGGGGGCTGTGAGCGTGTTAGATCCAACCAAAATACTTTTTCCCCCTCTACTCCCTCCAAATCATCCTAGGAAGCTGAATTTTAGATATGTTCTAGATAATTGACCGAAATATTATTTTTAACCAGCTTGGAAAAGTTTTATTGTTTTGTTGACCCCCCACTCCCCTTAAAGTTGGGAGCGGATCCAAAATCTGCCCCCCCCTCCAAGTCATCCTAGGAAGTTGAATTTTGTATATGTTGTAGATAATTGACCGAAACATTATTTCCAATTGGTTTGGATATGTTTATGTTGTTTTGTTGCCCCCCACCGCCCCCTTTAAAGTTGAGTCGGATCCAAAATTTGACCCCACTTTGATAGTATTGTTGTGCATCGGAATGAGCGCCACTTACCAAATTTCAGCTCTTAACTTCCATAGGGGGACCCTACACAAGTCTAAAGGAACCTGGAATATAGGGGGGGGGGCAAAATGTGGTACCCCAAAAATTTGGTAAAAATTTGTATATTTTCAAATTTGATAATATTGAAAAGCAAATAGTTTTTCATTTGATAAAAACATTTTATTCGATAATGAAGAAGAATTCAGAATTATTAAAAAAATAATTATTTTTCGCCTCTGCATCCACTACTAATATAAATGGTGATTCGTTTTACGTAAATTACTCCTACAAAAATATTATTATTTAGTAGCTTCGTTTTCTTATGAATATATCTATAATCTTACATTATTAAGGGGTACCTACCCGATTTTGCCCGCAAAAAAAAAAAAATTCTTACGGCAGCTCGGAATTTGATTGTTTTACTTTAATTACGACTGAAAATAATAATCTTCAGCATATTTCAGTCCTTAAAATCTTAAGTACCCCTCCTACATATATATATATATATATATATATATATATATATATATATATATATATATATATATATATATATTATATATATATAGACATTTTTTCTACCGAATCGTGTTTTACGGGTTCGAAAACGGATAGCGCCCCTACTCTCGCCTCTCGCCGTTCTTATCTTATAGGCTGTATAAATCGAACTTTTTCAAGGAAAAATTCGACTAGAAAACGAGACTAATGTGTTTTCAACTGAAATTTTGCATATAAGAATTTTGTCTATGTCCAAAGCATATTATGCTGGTAACTTTATTGAACAACCACAGTCTCATATGGGTCTACCGTTGATTCAGAAATGCCAAATCGTTTCCATGTAAGTCATTCGACTCCTGACTGTACAAATTTGTACAATTTAAAAGTAGTGTAGTAGAATGCAATAATTTATTATATTGTAGTATGAAATTTCTTTCCAGGCTCCGCAAGTTAACTTTGCATGGGCTCCGCTTTCGGTTGGGCCGGCTTTACCTACCTACAGCTAAAAAATATTGTCCCGACACTTTATTGTCCGACCACATAACATGTCTGTGATAGCCAAAACAACCGTAAAGGTCGATCACATATATGTGTGATGCTACCGCGGACGAATAATACTCTCTGTGTGATGATTTCTCTAAATGTTATAAACAGATAACATAATACATATAATATAATTTTTATTTTTTTTTTATCACTTTATGGTTATTATTTTTTTTAAATAAAAATATGTTTCGCATATATGTTGAATTATTTCGTCAATTTATTTAGATAAAGTTTTTTTATTGGATTCTTTAAAAATATTGCCGGTCTCTGCGGAAATTCATTGTGTAGACACGCGGATATTAAAATATATTATCTAATAAAAAAATTGTCAGAAAGAAATTTTAAATAATCACATATAATTCCATATACTTAATTATTAGGCTATTGACTATGTACAAAAAAACAGGGGGAAAAGGAACTAATTTGTAACAGGTGTTTTATTGATTCATATGTTCAGTTGTACCCCAAAGATGATAAATTCAGAAAGTGCTATTAAATTTAGGAGTGTGTTTTTACGAACGGCGTAAACTTATCGACGCTTACGTTTTTTTAACTATAACTCAAAAACTATGCATTTTTCGTAAATACACATAATATGAGTTTTTGTAGTGAATTAAATTTCCTATCGAAATGGCACTTTATGAACTCAAGAAGCTTTTTTCTCAACAAAATAAGTCAAAACAATTATTTAAAAAAAAGCTCAAATTTTTCAATTTTTTCTTTTTTTTTAAATTTTTGAGTAGTAACTTTTTCTGAGTAAATTTAGGTATAGGGGTTGGTTCACAAAAAAGAAAGCTGATGTAATTCCCGTCAGAATGGTGACCGATCAAAATATTTTCGATAAAAACCGGCTGAGATTACAGTCGTTCAAATTTGCCTACTTTTTTACAATTTTATTTCTTTTGACTTTTATACCATATTATTTGTAATTTTTACACAAAAAAATTATTTTTATTGAGTACAAAAATTATTTCTGCTTTACCAGAGGTAACGATAAAAGTGGTAACGATAAAATTTTGATATTCATATGATCTTAGGTATAAAAAAAAACTTTAATATTGTACTAATTTATAGTTCTAATTTTTTTTAAAAGTTACATGTATCTATTATATTTCTCTCATAATGTTTTCAAATTCAATATCAATATCTTCATCAACATCGTTTTGGACATCCTCTTCTGTCATTTCTGGAACATCCGCATTTTCATAATTTAGGCCCATACATTCTTTACAGAACATGGAGCAACTAATTCCTATAATTTTCTACAGCCGCAATTTACGTAATAGAATTAAATCGTAATTTCTCTTTATGGCATTAACGCCAACAGTTTAGGTAGTTCTCGGTTACAACTTTTTCAAAAATTATCAAAAAGCACAAAATTTTCTCTAACCAATTTCCCACTAACTTCTGATGCCACTAAATATCACGGTTTAAGGACGTACCACCAAATTCAACAGTGGGAAGAAAATATTTTAAATCCATTTGAGTGGGGTTGGAAAAAATCTAAAAATGGATTAGTGCCAATTAAAACAACAAAACCTCCTGCACTGCAGAATTTACTGGAACAAATAGCTTGCGGGTGTATAAAAGGTTGTCACGGAAATTGCAGCTGTAGAAAATTAGGAATTAGCTGCAAAGAATTTATTTGCGAAAATGCGGATGTTCCAGAAAATTGTGAAAATGCGGATGTTCCAGAAATTACAGAAGGAGATGTCCAAAACGATGTTAATGAAGATATTGATATTGAATTTGAAAACATTATGGGAGAAATATAATAGGTACATTTAATTTTTTTTTTTTAAAATAGAACTGTAATTTAGTACAATATTAAAGTTTCTTTTTATACCTAAGATCATATGAATATCAAAATTTTTAGCAAATAATTTTATCGTTTCCTCTGATAAAGCAGAAATAACTTTTGTACTCAATAAAAATAATTTTTTTGTGTAAAAATTACAAATAACATGGTACAAAGTCCGATTATCCGCGGAATTGGGTGGCGCGACTACCGCGGATAACGAAAATCGCGGATAATCCGTAAAAATACCGAAAATGGGGGAGAACAAAAGAGAAAAATTATTTTAACATAAAAAACAATCTATTGAATACAGTCTACTATACATTAAGACGTAAAATACAATGTAAACATAAATAGTAATTACAACCTCTTAAAAAAATCGGTCACTTGTTTCTGTTTCTTGCTTTGGAAACATTTTTTCTTAATCCGCGATTGAATTTTGCGTAGCATAAGTTTGCGCGCCAGCCTACTGCGCGAGTTCGCACGTTTTGTACTCAATAAACTTGTCAGTTCAGTCCTTTTTTTATAAATACTTATTTTCTCGGTTTCCGTAGCACGCGCGGATAATCCGCTAGCGGATAATCGGGAGTGTACTGTAGTTAAAAAACGTAAGCATCGATAAATTTACGCCGTTCGTAAAAACGCACGCCTAAATTTAATAGCACTTTGTGAATTTATCATCTTTGGGGTACAACTGAACATATGAAACAAAACACCTGTTACGAATTAGTTCCTTATTCAACTACATAGTCAATAGCCTATATTTATTAATTTACTATATACTAATGTTTCACCGTTGTGATTTTACATCTTAAAATATTTTTCAAATTTTTTTCTTTTTTGTAACGAAAATTTTTTTTTACCACTATATTATTCAAGTGACACTGGCATCATATCTCTCAATATCACGTGTCACCTCCAAACTACCACCTTTTTTGTCACCTAGGCGCATACTTGATACAAGTATACCTGCCTACAACTTCATAAAATTGTAGAAATGGAAATTTATTTCAAAAGTGAATTGTTATGTTTACAAGGTTTATGATTTTTCTATCTCTTTTCCACTATCTGATAGATAAAGAAAATGTTCTTCCATAATACTTATTCGTATATCTTAAACGTACAGAAAAGAACGAAGTCAAAATAAAATTCAAATCAGGACCACCACAATAAGGCATTATCAATTCAAATTTTTTATTAAAAGTTTTTTGTTAACGAAAATTGTTCAGAACTAAAATTTACAAATGTGAGTGAGTGTCGTCTTTAGAAATATATGTATGTACCTATAATATGTACATGTATTAGTGTACAAAATAAATATCTTAAAATCCGACGACTTTTGAAAAAAATTCATTTTACGACTCCGATGTGTATTTTCTTTTAATGGAATGTAAATCAGCTTTTTGATGTAAATTTTAATTTTATTTTAAAAAGCATTTGGAAAAAAATATCCGCTTTGTAAATCAGTCATCATTTTTATTTTACATTTTGATTTGCGAACTTTCTGTGAATTGCGAAAACCAGTATATTCAACAAAAAAATGTTCACTTTCATCTAAATGTATTAACAATGTTCATTTGCATAATAAAATATTGTCAATAATTTTACATAAAAGTTTTTTTTATTGATTTCGTAACGAAAATTTTGTTTTTATTAGTTTTTCCATACATAGGTATATAATTTACATAACTTTTTAAAAATATGCATTTTTATTTATTCATGAAAATGATGTATATTATGGGCAATGCAATTAATAGGTGTCACATTACTCAATAGTCATTAGTCAATATAGTAATAATTATTAAAGATGTCATATTAACCTAACATTCTGCATGTATTCTGGGCCATATTTAAGCATAATCTCGGCTGCAGCCGATGAACCCACACCACAGAGGGGCCCGCGCCCCACCCCATAGATAGAAAATGTTTTTAATTAAATTAAGTTTTGAAAATAAAAAATGTTCTTGTTTGAGGTAGTTGGTCGATAAAACGATTTTTTCAAAGGATTTTAACAAAACTTCTCTAGATATTTATTTAATTCAATACTAATAATGCGAGCCCTTACCGAAAAGAAAATTGACCACTCTAATTTTGAGAAAAACGATTTCAAAGTTTCGTAATTTTAACACGGGTTCTTATGGGAAAACTATTTTTTTAATAAAATTAAAACATGTCAAAGAAATTTGATAAAAATGTAATGTGTTATAAAATACAAAATTACAAACCATATTTAATAAATTTTCATCCCGCCGTTTTTGAAATATAATTTATAAACATCATTTTACAACGTTTTTACAACGCTTTTTCAACAGTATTTTTATATTGCTACGACATAAGCACGCGGAAATAAAAAAAAAAAAAACAAGTGGTACACAAATATAATCACTGAAGAATATTAATACATTATTTAATTTTTGATTAAAGATAATTTTTGTTTGAGATATACTTTTGTAACTGGCTATCTCAGAGCAACTACTTAAGTACTGTCATACGACCAATCTTCTAAGCATGAAAGACGATCTCGTAGTTATTCAGTTTGGAATAATTCACCTGAACTTTTCAGTGGACAGCCCACACCAGAGTCGAATCTATTCCTATTTAAGCCGAAAAGATCATTAAGACAAGGACTTAAAAGTTAAACATAAACTAAACCAACATTATTGATTTTTAGTTTCGAAAAAAATATTTCTAACAGTTACTACTCTGCTGAATACATGCAGTAAAATATGCATCGAATTATCGAAATGTCCAGTAACCTTCTAGTGCTTTTCACAGTGACCCGACAATGTAATAAATCATAAATTATAAGTAGGTATTTGTCAAATTCCTCAGTTTTAGTAGTCATTATTCATATTATATTGTCCGAGCATTACTAATAATGCCTCAATTAATCACATTGTCTTATAAAGTATACATGGATACTTTTACGGTTGTATACCTATTATATAATACTTGTGTAGTTTAAAACTTCTTAAAGTTGAGTACATCAGTCAGTTACAAAGGATCAGCAGCTAAATTTGTATAATGACGGAAAAGTCAATTAGACAACAGTTTGATGTTATTTAGCAATGCTACGTGAGAAGGGTACGAAAGTTAAAATCTATTTTCGATTTTAATGTCAAAACTAAACATACAAGAAAATATTTTTTAATTGATTTTTAAGCAGTAAAACGAAGTGAACTTGCCAAAATATCACGTAACGCAAACATCGAATAGGAAAACTTGATATTGCGTCAGATATACCCTATCAAACTATAAGCCTCGGATCTACGATTTTTTAGAACCGGGGCAGAAACTTGATAGTGGCGCCCTCTCTCTCCAGTGTTTGAGATAAATTCTTAAAAAGACTCATAAGTATATAAGTCCTTTACAAAATTCCTATTTTTCCCATTGTGGAAATGGTAAAAATTGAGAGTTTTGTAAAGGATCAATATACAAGTTGATTTTTTATTTTAATAAACCTACTCCGAAAACACTATAAGTTGTGCAAGTTTAAGATTTTTATCACCGGTCTCATCAGAGATATAGAGCCTCAAAGTTCCAAAATTTAAAAAAAGTCAGTTTTTGAAAGTTTGTAAAAATTAAAAGATACAAGTTTACAATTGAAATTTTTTGGGGTAATTGTACCCATATACAGCTATTCCCATAAACAATACTAAGCTGTTTAAAACACTCCTTCTATAAAAAAGTAAAAATAGAAAGTTCAAAAAGTGAATTTTATTAATTTTTGATATCCAACTTTGTTGAAACTTTCTTGTAGAATAGACGAAAATAGGTCAAATATGGACATAACTGAAAGAGAAATCTATTATCATTAAAACTGTTTTTATTTCAACCTTTTAGGATGAACGGTTTATGGAATATGTATATTGGCGTAAAAGGTTGCTAACACAAAAATCAGTGCAATTTGGAAAACAAAAATGGCCACTACGCTTAAACGATATGCTTAAACGATTTAAAATAATTTTTTTTTAGAATTGTTCTTAATACCTCAAATACAATGGAAACAACTGGCAAAATATTAATTTTTGCTAAAATGGTAGAGCAACCAACTTTTTTTGGACCATTTGATATATAGACCGACCCATTATGATTTTGGCGCCCCCTGAAACTACCGCCCGAGGCAGGGGCCCCGGTTTACCCCCCCCTTAGATCCGGGGCTGCAAACTATTATTATTAAACATACTGACAAATGTAGAAAACAATTACGAACATTTAAACAGTTGTGTTACAATTTTTTCTGATTACTGTAGTATTTTGTTACTAAATTTTATCTATATCTTTCCATTCAATATGACATCATTTCTAACAACCAGCAATGTATTTTCCAAAGTTTTTGTAGAAAAATTACACATTTCTGTTTATGATTAAACTATAGGAGTATGCAAGGGAAAAAGTTTGAAAACTTCCGGCATAATTTATAAAAGTATTTTTAAATAATTTAAAATTTTACAGTTAGGTAAATGTTTATTATCACTCTATACTAAAATTCATGAATTCTGTTTTTTTTTCTTTTTAAATAAGCTTTTTACATTATCTAAATTTTTCTTCAATTTTTCTTCCCAGTACTTCCACCACAATGTATAAAATCTTCAAAATGATTAAATTTTTTGGGGACGAACAAAACTATAAAAAACTATTCCTCAATAAAACTACTATGTGCACTACTAAACCGGGCAAACACATGTCAGCAAAAATTTAAATATGTAACCTCTACAAAGCTTCCATATTTGCATTTTGCTATAATGCATTTGCGCAAATTCAGTAAAATATAACATATGTGTGAAAAATTTTCTACTACGGCCGGGTACAATCTTTGCTTTTCTAAAGTTATTTAGTTCTCATTTCCAATGGCTATGAATTGTTTAGAAGCAAACTAAGTTGTCTGGATCCAGTACTCATCGATTTATTCCCGTTTGTTGGATTTCCAATATGATTCCCAATTATTTTAATTCCAACACTAGATTCCGTTGGATACGTGAAGGTTTCGACAACTTTTCTGTAATGATATGCTGCAAGTACATAGTTTGTTATGCATATATTTACATTAATATATTATAACAATAATAAAGCCAGTATTTTGCTGACGTGAAATAAGTAGTATATACTGTGCTTTATTTAAGTAGAATAATTTGTTTTTATTTCATAATTTACGGCTACCATGGCGGAAAAGAAGAGACTACATTTACTTTCCTATGGGAATAAATTATTTCATATTAAAACTGCAACACATTATATACTTTCCATTTATTAACTATTTATTGTCGTAATAATAATATACAATGGCTAGTATGAATTTTTTTATTATGATAAAATAATATCTCCTAGTTGCAACTTGCAAATATATTTTTAATAATTTATATTTTCTATTAACTCGTTTCTAAGCGTACATTTTACTTCCTTTTTAATGCAATATATTATTATTTTATGATTTGAATAGAAGCATTTTTTTATTCATTTTTAAGACTTTATATTATTATTAACGATGTGACTTCAACACGTAAGTTAAATTTGAATCAGCTACGGATGTTTTACGATTTTTTTTTTAAATTCCACCCCTGTCGAGCAAGTTTGACGAGAAGAGAGCAGTCGCAGTTGCAGCCCCTGAACTCGGATCTGAAAAGGGATCCTGGACAAGGGCCTGGTCATTTATTTATTTATTTATTTATTTATTTATTTTTTGCTCGGCACTTAAATTTTTAGGGAAAAATGTTGTTTGTTCTCGGGGCTTGTCATTTCTCTCCACAGCGCTGCTGTCAAAACACATATACGAGTGTTTAAAGTGGGAAAAGACAACTGGGAACGTACCAAAGCTACAGTTGTCGACAAAAATTAGTGACAGTTCAATCTACCGTATTTTACCTGCGTAAACTTCAACAGAATGCTATACTGCTGGAGTCAGAGTTACGGTAATGGAGCTGAATCCAATATTTTCTCAAATACTCTCCCTTATTATTACAGGAGAGGTTTGTATCTTTTTGAATAAATTTGTCCTTGTCTAACAGAAATTTGTTGCCTAGCAATTTAACGAGAAGAACTGTCACCTAACAAAAATGCGACAGCAAAATTTTTAGAGAAAAATGTTGTTTGTCCTCGGGGCTCGTCATTTCTCTCCACAGTCCTGCTGTCAAAACACATATACGAGTGTTTAAAGTGGGAAAAGACAACTGGGAACGTACCAAAGCTACAGTTGTCCACAAAAATTAATGACAGTTCAATCTACTGTATTTTCCGACGTATAATGCGCACCGGCGTATAATGTAGCACCCACAAATTTTGAATAATTTTTTAGTTTTTTGTATAACGCGCCGTATAATGTGCACCCAAACTTTGATAATAAAATAAGTTATATACCTATTTTATATACAGTCGGCACTATGAAAGTGTTACAACACGGGATAAATAACAGTTTCATAGTGAGATAGGCGCCAAAGTAAAATTCTGATTGTACAATATTTAAGAAGTTTATTAATAAATTAAAATGTAAAGTTTATAAAACAAAATGTACATTAAATAAACAAATAAAGTAAAAAAGTAAATAAAATTAATATTTTTTTCAATTAAATTTTTGTTTTTTGTTGATTTAGTTTTATCAATTTTAATAATCAAAAAAATACCTAGACGCCAGTGCTTAGTTTATTGCTATGTACCTGTACTACTACAATAACAAAACAAACATTCTGCGTGTACAGACATGCTGCAGAGTTTGATTGTGTTTGTCATACAAGAGTGGTGGTTGTGTAACACTTTGGTAGTGCACAGTTTCATAGTGGCGACTGTATTATTTTTATGTTTTTGCATAGTTTATTTTTTTGTACTCTATCTTATTAAATTTGTTTTATTTTATTTTATTTTTTTATTTATTTGATAACCCACCTACTTACTATTGACAGAAAAATATATAATATTAAAATAAAAACCGTCATAAATTTTACTTAGCTTTATATCCGACGAATAACGCACACCACGAAATTTGAACAATATTTTTAGTGCTCAAGGTGCGTGTTATACACCGGAAAATATGATATTTAATAATTTCAATAGCCTCACTATCACCCAGCTTTTTTTTTTAATTTTTGTAATTTTAGGTAAGCGTAAGGTATATATATCATCTACTGTTCCGAAAATAAAAAATCATAACACCTAATCATAAAAAGGAAACTTTTCACCGTTATAAACTGATGAAAGCTTTGACAACGAAAACTAATTTCCTCCTCCTTTTTCTCTGTCGCTGTCAATGTTTCTTTGATAAAAAAAAATATGATTCAATTACGGGACATAACAAAGCAATATCGTTTTAACTTTTATCGTCAACGTGTGTACGAAGGCGAATCAGTAAACAATATTGTTCAACCAAACAAAACAACATACATACAAATAAATATAAAAAGAAAACAACAAACAAACAAATACTGAAAACAAAAACACAAACAGAGAAAAATGAAAAAAGAAAACGAAAAAACCCTCACACACACACACACACACACACACACACAAAAGATAAACGAAAATTGTATAAATAAATAATAACTGGGGCAAATATAGTTTTGTTGTTTGCAGGTACTTAAAGTAGTTAAAATGTTTACACAAACGATTTTAGAGATTCGAATCTCAATGGTGCACTACAAACAACTCCCCAATGTTATAAATGTAATTTATATTTATACGTTTTCAACATTTTAACAAGTTATTCAACCCTTTTTTGCACGAGATGAAAGATATTTGATCAGATATAATAATGCAAAAGTTAATAAATCAGATCACTGTTAATGTATACCTCACTTAAAATTGAAGTTTATTTTGTAAACTGGATATTATTTTGGTACAAGTATACATAGATACCACCGTAACAAACGGCTCATTTATAAAACGAAAAAATTTGAATAAATAGAAAAGAACCTATCTTATTCATAGTTTTATTGTCGTCTCTAATGCCCATACACGGTTCAACTTGTTTTACAACTTGGTTGAGTTGCACAACATGTTGAATCGTGTGTGCGGCTGTGGATCAACTATTTTGATGCTAACATAAACGGTTGGAGTAAAATCGAAATATTTTGATTTTACGTGGGCGGAGCAAATGGTCTATGAACATGTTGTACTGTGTGTGGGGTAGTGGAACAACAAAACCAGTACATATATGCTGTAAAGAGTGTAATCAACAAAATATTTAGACCGGTAACAATTGGAAAGTTTAAATATTTGATTTTGTTTATTATTTCCAATAGCTTGCGGTGATACCGCATTTGAAAATTTTGAATTGTCGAAAGAATTTCCCGTTGCAAGAAACCTTAATGTAATTTCCAAGCGTGTTTTTGCAGAAATTGCATCCACGCATAAACGTATCTTCTTTGCTTATTAAACGTGTTATTTTTACTAAAATGTCATTAAAAATTTCTTCGTTCATTCGCATATAATTTTTGTAATCGTCTGGTTCACATTCACTATTTTTTTTTAATAGTTTTTCATTAGGAAATTTTTTTCCCAACCACTCTATGCTCTATTTTCTTTTTTTTCGTTTACTCAAGCTTCTTTACTAATTTCTGCAATTACTGCTGAGGCGAGAATTTTATCCATAATTTTAACGAAGTTCTCTTTTTCAAAAATTGTGAGTAACTGAAGTTGGACAACAAGTTGAATGAATATTTTAATAGTGTATGGCAAATAGTTCAATTTTCAGTACAACTAGGTAGTACAACAAGTTGAACCGTGTACGGGCCGCATAAGATTTAGAAGTTGTAGTTGCTGAAATTTTAAACAATTAGCTTCGCATCATAAAATATAATATCCTCGAAACCAAATAAGCAGTACTTCAGTATGGTTCTTAATAATTTTTTTTTTAAATTTATTAAAGAGTAGCCGCAAGCCCAATGGGATTTCCCATCAACAACATTTATTTATGGGGTACTCACTTTCTGCTCATTTTTAATGTTTTTCAAAAGCCTAAATCAATATCCACGTTTCTAACTTCAAAAATGACGAACTTCCCATACGAACTTTCATTTTCTGTTTTAACTCCTTAGGGAATAAATTTCCAGAAACGTTTACACAACTGATTTTATTTATAAATAGAAGCCTAAACGCCAATTTTCATAACTCCTGTGCTTAATTTCGTCCTTCTAAACCCAACAGTTGAGGTTGTGCGTTGTTTGTCAGTCAAAGTTAAAGATTCATTAAATAAAATATTTTTTCTATTCCTGTTGAAGAACACACTCATTATATATCTGTTAATTGTTTAGAAAGTTAGGCATTATTCAAAGGTGTGGAGGAATGATCATTACTCAATACCTTTTTGACCAATGAAATCACAGTGTTAACCATTATTCAATGGGTTTGTGATTGTTTTGTCACTAATGTATGTATCAAGTTTTAATTTCATATATGTTGCGTAGTAACGTGCAAGTAAACAAAGTAATATATATTTTGTCTTGATCGTTTTATACATATTATACAAACATTTAATCAAATTAGAAATAGATTAGAAATTTGATTTAAAATTTATATTTAATTTTATTCAAATCAAAAAGGAAAAAAAAACGTAGAAAAAATATCGTATTCTGCTCGCTTGCAATGGCTATTATTCACTCAGATGCATTACGACACTCGCCTCGCAAGCTCGGAACGTGTCGCAATTTCATCTTCGTGAGTAATAGCTATCATTACTAGCTCGTTGAATAATATACTAATTTATTTTAATAGCCATAGTAACATATTTTTATATACCACTAAAACTTCAAAAATAACGAATTTACATACAAATTTTCATCCCCTATTAAACCCACTTAGGGGACGAATTTTAAAGAAATCCTTTCGTAGTGGTCAACTACGTTACATAGGGAACTCCTATGCAAAATTTCGTTCTTCTAAACCCAACGGTTTAAGCTGTGCGTTGCCTGTCAGTCAGTCAGTCAGTCAGTGTTAGAATTTTATTAAGTAGATATTTTACGTAAGACAGACTAAAAATTTCACGGCTATGGTATTGCTTTTCTTCACTCGGCAATAAGGTTGTTAACGATGACAAAGTTTGTGCTTCAATTATCCCAGATCTAATGAAGCTTTTTCAACTGTACGTATCTTAGCTAGAAGGTACATACCATACCTATCGTTTTTTGTATCAAAACCCTTTTTTGTATCATTTTTTTTATATATATTAATTTATTGCCACCGTCTTGAGTTTCAATTTTGATAAGTTTATATCTATCGAAAGAAAAGCTATTATTAGTTACACCAGGGGTTCCCAAACTGTGAGCCGTGAAATATCACCAGAGGAGCCGCGATTGCCTCGCTCAAAAAGGGGAAATAATATAGAAAATATGTAACTGTTTATTTTTTGGCTCATTAGTTATATTTCTGTGAAAGAAAGAAAAAAATGTAGGACAATTACTACGGCTAGAGGAAGTGCTTTTTTCTGTTCATCACTTTTATTTTGGAGAGAAACTTTTTCGGATCAAAAGGTGCCGGTGGAAACGACTGGTACCTTAAGAGCGTCTTGGGTCTACAAAGTTCGGGAACTCCTCGGTTACACCGTTGAACGTGTAATCTAGTTGGCTTTGTTTCATTAAGCATTATTTTTATTGAATTACATTTTTGAAAACAATTTAGATCAGATTATTTTAACTCAAACATAAAAAATTTTTAATTTGATGTAATTTTTTGAGACTCGCTAACGTTAAGTTACTCTCCAGTGCCAAAGTCAATACGTGATTGATTAATCAAACTCCCCTACTGACTATTACTTTATCCACTAGCTTATTCATTGTATAATTAATTAATCCTAATAGCTGTATAAATTTTTCAAGTACGCCAAATTTTTATCTCCAAAAAAAAAAAATTATAATCAAGTTTCTCGAAAATTTTCAATTTTCGCTATTATTGTTATCTGTTTGAAATGATGATGTATCCGTTCGATGAAATAACTTATCCGAAAAACCTTTAATCTTTGAACATTTCAACCGTGCAGATGACAATCTCCATAGGTACGCAGCATGTCAGCGACCGCAGAGCCAACATGTTCTCACCAATAAATTATAATAAATCACGTATAAACCGCACCTTCGTTCACATTACGCAAATAGAAATTGTCATCATTGAAAAGTGCCGCCATGCCATGCCACCTCATACCAACACTTCCGCCCTAACAGACAGGATATACATACATAGTGAGTGTACAGCATGGAGAGATATTAAACTTGATCCCATGGCAATAAATGCTCGGCCCGACCGACGTTTATTATTATATATAAAGTACAAATGTAAATTTTATTATATACCGGACTTGTATGTATGAACGTTAATCTAACCTCTTATTAATTTTAAGTATCTACCCAACATACATATATACCTATCCTGCCCTGGCCCTGTCAGTACTACTACCCACCCATCCAGTCGTCAGTAGCTGGATGGTTATTACATCAGTTCATTTTAAACATATCTTTATGTATCCACATTCTGGTATTTGTCAGCTCCATTTCATGATTGTTAACAATTTGAAATGGGTTTTTAATATTTTCGGTTTTACTTTTAAAAAAAAATTCAAATGTATGCATGTAAATTAGAGAAGTGATCTGAATTTTTAGGTATGGTGTGCTCATTCGATCACAGTAAGCATATTACATTTATATGCTAGGTGTCTCCATTTGAAGCAATAAATGGATAAATGTTCCATGTTATATTGTTATTATTTCATTGTTTTACAGGGGAGGTGTTTAAAAGTTCGTGCTTACTTATACAATAGTTCCTTCAAAATGAAAACTTCTATAGCGAGGGTAATGAAATCTGTAGTGGTCGAGAGTGAAAACGGGAATGCTTTAACTGTAGTGAAATTTATAATGGTTGTAAAGTGAAACAAACACTAGTAGTTAATGGATAATTACTAATTGATTAATATTTTATATTGTTCAAATTCTTTGGTTTATTCAAAACATTTTTGATGTATTATTTTGAACTATTTAATTTTTTTGTTATTGAACTTCGGCGAAGCTATTGGAGCCGTAATATATCATTTTCAAAAAATATCACATAAAATCTCCATCGATTTCTTCCCTCACTTAATACATAATAAGTTATTAAGAAAAGACGACCATGATCCTTAAATTAATAAATGTAATACCTCCATAAAGCTAGGTATCCCCAAAACAAAAAATTTTAAAAATCATCAAAATCAACTAGATATAAAATAGGTGTATTTTAGGTGTCATTTAGGTATGTCAGTAAAAAAAATTATGTGTTCTTTCCTAACGACTTTTGAGAAAATTTAAAAACAAAAGGGACGTCTAGATTTACGTAAACCTAGCCCTGCCATAAATAAAAAAGTATTTTTGGTAATTCAAAGTGTGGCGAATTAGGTGTAAGTTAGGTGCTTTTCAATCATCTAATAGAACAAATCACTCAACAAAAATAGAATGAAAATTTTAAGAAAAATCGTGTAAAATATTTTAAAACATGGTAACGCTGTGTACAACGTTAAAAACGTTATACACAGCGCTACCATTGTTTTTTTTTTAGATATTTATTATGTATATAATTAAGGTATATAATACATATTTAATATTTTTATAACGTTCCCAGCGCTCCCACTAGAACTAATTTAACTTCGCTCTTCGCGAGGTTTTAACAAACATATTTAATTCGCAAATTATTAAAGACAAAAATTCAAGTGCTCCTAAGAACAAATTTTCCAAAGTCGCAAGTCCCGAAAGAGTTTCTTGCTAATAGTGTGCTCATTATTTATTCAACAAATATAATAATTATGAACTATTATATTTTCACTGTCTTCGACTTCAACTAAATTTTATTTACCAATACAATTTCGATTTGAAACACATATAAGTGACAAAGGTTAGTCGAAATCGAAGACAGTGAAAATATATTAATTTATTATATATGTTGGATCAAAAGTGAGCACACTATTGGTAAGAAACTATTTTGAAACTTGCGACTTCAGATTTCTACTGGGAACACTGTGTATTGTTTACAATACTACAAAATTTCGTAATAAAAGAGAACCTTCTTTTAGAAATAAACAGAAGAAACATTCCACACAAAAATTAAAAGCTGTGTAGATGAAGTTCTTGACAACATAATATTTAAATAACTTATTTACGATAAATAAGAACAAATGCCGTGAGCAGCGGAGACCTATCACGGGAGTCGAATTTTTCCTTTCATCTTCGGTATTGAGTGTCTACAAGCGAAATGTAATTGAAAGTCCACAAGCGATTTGTCATTTTGGTGGTTTCAAAACTGATGATGAGTGTCCGGTTGATCGGGGCTTTAAAAAAAAGGTTTTAAGTTTTTAAGGGCTGAATCTCAGTAAATTTCAATTTTGTGCCGATAGCAGTTAACAGGGAAAAAGCCAACACAATTCGTACGAGGGCATTCCTACCCATGCTTATCCGCCAATTGCCTTTGTGTTTTATTTTTAAATATTCAAAAAGGAACTTAAATAGTAAACTGGAAGGCTTTTATGAAGACATTTTTTCTTTCCAAAAAAATCCAAAATTTCTATTTTATAAATAATAAAAATCCAAAATTCCTAATTTATAAATAAACAGTGACTTTAATAACATTTTTAAATTACTTAATATGTATGTTTTAATTTGTTATAAAAGTAAATTCACTTTTTTTTATTAAATTTTTTAAAATTACTATTCCCCTACTTGTATTTAGAATAAAAATAATGCATTTAAAACACATTTAACAATAGCATTCAATTCAGATGTAAAAATGGGAGAAGTGGGGGGAAAAGTACTGTGGACTCCCTCAAAGGTACTAGCTGGATACTAACTGAATACACGTACAAAATTTCAGCCCTCTAGGTTTCCTTAGAGAGTCTCCAGACGTGTTAGAAAACAACCAAAAAAATTAAGGAAATATTGGCGTAAAAATCGTGTGGGTAAGGGTTAATAGTTGAAACCTCCAAAAAACAGTGTCTGGCTATTAGCTTAACCTGTACACAAAATTTCAGCCCTCTAGGTTTATTTGGGGAGATTTTGACCCGAACGAAACTGTTAAAAAACAAGAAAAATCATGTTCTTTTGGGTATAAAGATGGTGGGGATAGGGGTTAAAAGTCGAGACCCCCAAAAGGCACCCCCTTGATGCTAACTCAATCCGAATACAAAATTTCAACCCTCTAGGTTTATTCGGATGACCTGTGGGAGTGGTACAAATTTCGAAAACGTTAAAAAGCATGAAATTGTAGCTTAAAAATGAGGGGGGTGGGGGTAAAATATTAAAACCTTCATAAAGCACAACCTAGGTATGAACTCTATCAACACACCAAATTTCAACCCTCTACGTTAATTCTGGAGGGCTGGGGGCGTGTTAGATCCAGCGAAAATCGTTTTTCCCCCCTACTCCCTCCAAATCATCCTAGGAAATTTAATTTTGGATATGTTGTAGATAATTGACCGAAACATTATTTCCAACCGGTTTGGAAAATTTTTATTGCTTTTCCGCCCCCCACCACCCCCTTAAAAGTTGGGTCGGATCCAAAATTTGCCCAAAATTTGACTTTGATAGTATTGTTGTGCATCCGAATGAGCCCCATTTACCAAATTTGAGCTCTTAACTTCCATAGGGGGGCCCTACACATATTAAAAGGTAGTGGGAATATATATATATATATATATATATATATATATATATATATATATATATATATATATATTAGACATTTTTTTTCTACATATTCGTGTTCTACGGGTCCGAAAACAGATAGCGCCCCTACTCTCGCCTCACGCCGTTCTTGTCGTATAGACTGTATAAGTCTAATTTTTTCAAGGAAAAATGCGACTAAAAAGTTTATGCGATCAAAGGTTTGAAATAAGATTTAAAAAAGCACACTTCCGTTTGTCCTACAAATTAAAGTAAAAAAAAATAACAACCGTACAAAAAAACCTTTGAAAAATGAGAAAAAAAGAAAACTATAATTAAAATGTTTGTTTTCTTTTCTAACGTCACGTACTTTTATTTTGCCATGATAATAATGACCGTTGTGACGTTGTGAGTCTAAGCTGTTGCTGCGAAAAAATAAAAAATATGTCCACGTTATATTAGAAAAGTAAATAATGTTGTTAATTAACAATGGGAAACAAAAGGAAAGTAGCACTTGCGTTAGAGTGTAAACCTTTTAAAAGAAACATTTTAATAAACCAGAGAAAAAAAACATTTTTCTTTTTGTCAGTTAAAAATGTAACTACTTTCTATTCAAAAATATGTTGGTGAAAACCCTAATTTTAATAGGAATCCTATAAAGATAAAATTGGATCGGTTTTATTCTTCTTCTTTTGATTTACAATAAGAACTGTTATGACAATAAATATGTCTAATATTCTCAAAAATATTTATTTAATGTCGTTCTAATTTTTTTTTTAATTTCCTATTTTTTCGTACTTTTTATTCTCATTATAACTTTGCAGGATATTTCTTTAAAAACCGCAAAACACATAAAAAAGTTGCACGAGACAAGATCACATAAAAAGAGATTATGTTGAATGTTATTTGAAAAAATAAATAAATAAAGTAAAAAATAATAAAACAATAGTAAAAACTGACGAAGCTAACGATCAATATTTTTATAAAATATTTATTCTGATCTTATAATTTAAACCTTATTACCTATACAAAAATAAATTTCATAATTAACTAAAATGAAAAACTCTCTTTTTAATTAGTTTACAATTTTTAATTGATTTTTAAAATAAAAGTTAGTGAATGATATAAGTGTAATCAATGTAGCTTGAAAAACACCATCAACACGTCATTAACCATTTGATCGAAATGACGTCTGACAGGTACCGACTTCAGTGTATCTACATACAAACCACTACTCACCACTTATCGTCAAGCTCCAAGCTCCAAGCTTGAAACATTACCATCCTAACTACCACCTTAATGTCGTTTTACTCACATCACTAAACACATCGCACAACAGAACACACAGCACATCGGCGCGGCACTCTTCTGCATCGTACTTTAAGATCATATTGCGGTTCTGAGTTCTTTATCTCATTCATTACATTATGGACTTAAAATATCCACCTCAAGAGAAGAGCGAACCACAGTACTGCATGTTCCTGTCATTATATATATTGCATAACATCAGATAATTTAATTCTAGAATTTTTTTATATCCGTAATGTACTTATTTTCGAATATTTGTATCATATAAGATATTTTCAGAGATATTGAATTGAACACAATTTTTATCCATAGCAGACCAAACATCAGCGTGTAACTAAGATATCCGTCACCGTATTGATCAAGAATTTTTCATGTCAGCAGCAGGTAACACAATATCATTAAGTAAGTGTTGTCTTAAAAAACGATTAAACCGTGTGTTTTGAGCATGTAGCTTTTTCTAGAATTCATAAGAAAGTCACTAGTCTTGACCTAATTTGCAACTACTACTAGAAACCTTTTGACGAAAAATCAACTTTAAATAAGTTATAAACAATTTTATTGCTTTAGCTAGTTTCATTGCGGGAACATATAAAACTGTTTCTTTTCTGCTTAGTTAAATAAACTACTATTATATTATTCGAACTTCTGTAAATACATTGTATCAAATTTGATTTTCTTTAATAGCACTAAAAAAAAGGGTATAGGGTTGACCGGGGTAAATGTGAATTGGGGCAATTGTGAACGGCGCCTATAATTTCTAAAATAACATTAATTTTGTTAAAAATCAAATCTTAGTATGTTTTTCTGTCCTTTCTTAATATGCTATTAAAATTTCATAACAATTCTCCAAGTATTAGTATCTTTTTTTTTTTTATTTTGAAAAAACCCTTGCAAAATTTTGTGTATCTTACTTCGGCCAATCCTCAAACAAAAATTTTTTTTAAATACATTTTCTTTTTTTTAAAAGGTGAGAAATGGATAAAGGTAATTCTAAAGAACAATTGGACAATTTATTACCAATTCACAATTACCCCATGATTTTAGAATTCCGGGGTAATTGTGAACGTCATTCACAAATACCCCCATCCGGTCAAAAATTTCAGTAGTGTCCTTTTCACAGTTGAAAATGTTGATGATGATGTGCAATGACATTATTGTACAAGTTTCCGTTGTACAAACAACACAAAAAAAGAAATAGATTGTTGTTTTTTGTTCATGCAAACTGAATGTATTTCCTTGAAAAAGTCTTATTTTCCTTGTTTTTGTGTGAAAATCATGTAATTTTTTGATTTTTTATTTGATAAAATGACAAAATATCATCAAAATATCATTTTTAGCTTGTAACAAATTTGTTCTTACAATTTTTGTTATTTTTATTTAACCTTGATTTTTTGTACAAATTTGAGGTATGCGTAACTTGCATTAAACAAAGAGAAATTGTGACCGCTAAACTATGATGAAAAATTTGAAAGTGGGGTAAATAAGAAGAATTAAGTTGGTCCTTACTCTGATGTACCTCACTCCTCTTGTAATCTATTCTAAATAATTTTTCTGATGGCATTCACATTTACCCCGAAATTCATAAGATTTGCAAAACCGCACCGGGGAAATGTGAATGGCTTATAAAATTTTTGTTTTTCATATGAATTTGCTCAAAATTTGTGTGGTGCATCCTGAATAATGTAGAATTAAAAATAAATCAACCATAATGTGATATATAAAATAACAAATACTTAAAACAACGCTTTTATCTCAATTCATGAAAATCCATTCACAATTACCCCGGTCAACCCTACCTGCTTACGTCTCCAATATGATTGATCTCTGTTTCAAATTGAATTCGTTGTACCATTCGTTCATAATATAATATTTCCAGTAAGTTCATCGTCGGTATTGTTAAGTTTGTAAAATATATTTTAATATATCCCTACTGCTCACCTTCATATAATATAAATATATGTATATATATATATATATATATATATATATATATATATATATATATATATATATATATATATATAATCAAAGAAAATTACTTTTTTTTAAAGAAATATTCCTTTAACTACCAAAACAAAGCCAAAAATATATTTCCTTATTTCGAAAAAGTATTTTTTCAATTAAAAGAAAACAAAATCAAAGAAGTTATCAATCTATGAACAAAGAAATTGCTTTGAGAAGTTTGTTTGAAGTTAACATTGTTGTTATATGACAAAAAAAAATACTTTGAATCAATACACTAGTGTCTGATCATTAAAACATAAATTTGATTATTTACTAATTTCATTATGATAGAAATTTTATATTTTGCTTCGGAATCTACCAGGGTAGTAAAAGCACTATAATTTATTTTGTTAGGTGAAACATTTTTTTTTTTTTCAAAATGAAAATTCCACTCGAATTTTACGAGTCTAGAAGTTTCTGAACAATTTTGGTTCCATATCTATCTGGCAATCTCTCTATTTGTCTGTGCATCTGTCCATCTGTTCGAAAGACATTCCAACTCAGATAACGTGTAAACCATTCGATAGATTTTAATGAAATTTCCAAAAATTACCTATACGGATTAGTTTTTAGATGTTTTTTTTATGAATTTCGGAGGTACATATATTGTAAAAGAAGGTTGCGAAAGCCATGGAATTATCAGAAATTGACGGACAAGAACCTGCGTCAACTTCAACAGAATGCTGTACTGCTGGAGTCAGAGTTACAGTAATGGAACTGAATCGAGTAGATGTGAAATATTTTCTCAGATACTCTCTCTCCTTTATTATTACACGAAAGGTTTGTATCTTTTTGAATAAATTTGTTTGTCTATAGAAAATTTGTTGCCTAGCAATTTAACGAGAAAAACTGTCAACTAACAAAACGTTTTTGTTAGTTGACAGTTCTTCGAGTTAAATTGCTTTTAGACAAAAATTTGAATTGTAGAAAACACAAATTTATTCAGAAAAAAATATAAAACTCGAGTTTAATACGGTAAAACAATTTAACGAATAAAATAAATTAGTATAATTCATGTTATTATTTAATACATTGTTACTATGGTTCTGAAATCAGTTAAATTTACCGATACTAATTTTTGTTTTATTTTTATCGTGGTTACCTACAGTGAAATGAGCAATGAAATGTTTGGTGCCATTTTTTCGTTGTAAAAATCTGCCCTAACTTTTTTTCCATGGTAAAAGTGATAAAACTACACAGTATTCTTATGGGACTTGATACACATGATTTAAATTGTCAATTGTAATTAAAAATCAAATTAATACATTGCGTTTTCCTCACATAAAAAAACAATATCTATTTATAAGAAATACATGTTTGTATCACTAATTACAGCCATCCCACTTTTAAATTGTTGATTATATTCTAATTTCAAGATTACAACAATGTCTCGATTTGGTTTATGTACATTGGGTAAGTTTAGGAATATTCTTGAAGACCCGCATAAGTTTAACCGCAAACTTAGTATAATTTATACGTACACTGTAGATAAATATAGAGACAGATTTACTACACTGTATATATCAAAATAAGATAGCGATCACAAACTAATTTGTTCCAGCACGCATCACAGGAAAGGAGACATGGGAGACATTATCGGGTGAACAACGAATTTGCATGGTAGCTTATGGTAAAGTAAAAAAAATTATACACATCACTGACAACTTACATTACAACAACAATTATAGTCTTAAAAATTTTTTTGGCTTTTTCACAAACATCTACGCCATTTTAAGACTTAACTTCATAAAATATCTTCAAATTGTACTTAATGCTATAGTTGTCACTACTTGTAGGACGATAAATAAGGCAAACAAAAAGGGAAATAATCAGTATCAGGAGGTGTCAAAAAAAGGAAAAAAATTTCGTTAAAAATATATTTCTATATGGTCTGTTCTTTTTCTTTATTTGATATTTTCTGTATTTAGTAACAGTTATAAAATTAACCGGTTTTCTATACAAATATCAGAAAAATAGAAGTTTTGTATATACAGGTAACCCCCGAAGAACACGGGTCTCGAAGAACACAGGTACGCTTCTCCCGAATTACACGATTTCAAACAACACGATTTTTAAGTAATTCTTCTGAAAAAGAATAAAATACATATACACCGTGAGTTTTTCAAGAGTTGTCATTTTGATTACAGCCAAACCGTTAATTTAATCGAAAAATTATTCAAATAAGGGTTGTAGATATCGACAGCAGCAACCGATTGCTATAGTCAGGAGCTTTATAGCTATTATGGTTTTCGAGTTATGATACAAACTTATCGATTTTTAAATGAGACTATATGTTAATTGTTCGATAAAACTGATCTAATGCATCAATTAAAAATATAAATGAAGAAAAAAAATTGTTACCCAAGCTTATTTTTTGAATTTTTCTTTAATTTTTAGGCGGTAGAATTAGGCGGTAGAAATATGCATATGTATTTGAGGCTCTTTCAACCGACAGAGTTTTAGACGGCTAACATTTCTATTACATCCAAGAAAAGAACCTTATTTAGTATCATTCTCTGTAATACAAGTGGTAGTTTTTAGAGTATAGTTTTGGAGAAATTCAGGTTTTGGAGTATAGATGTCGGGCTCTATTTCAAGTTTTTAACATTTTTGCATAATAAAATCAAATTATTTTAAAAGATTAGTATTTAAAGTAACTTAATTTAAAAATAATTTGAAGTATTTCATTAATTTGCTAAAAATTTACTAAAAATATTTAAATATTTACTAAAAATATTTAAATTTTGAAAATGCTGTTATTTTCGACGTCGATGATTTTCGATAACGAAAAGTAGGTTTTGACAGTCCCAATATATTCAGAATACCCACAACTTGCTACCAACACTAGCCTTCAAATATTTCGTCATTTTTTCGCGGCGACGCACCGTTAACGAGATATTTACTATCAAAAGTTTACGTTTACGAAAAGTATCGAAAACTAATTTTTTCGAAAATATTCTATAGATGACTAAATCAATAGGACTAACAGAGTCTAAATTAATCAATTATAACCCATCTATAATAAGTTACGCGGTATCGATAATTTTCGTTAAAAAGTAGGTTTTAATAGTCCCAATATGTTTGGAATACTTACAACTTGCTTCGCTTATGCCTTCAAAAATTTCGTTATTTTTGAGTTACGATGCACCGTTTACGAGATATTTACGATCTAAGTTTTCAATAAATGTTTATGATAGACCGACTTCAGAGCTAACGAATGCTCAATTCCATTCTACACTAGTGGAAAAAATTAAAGGATCAAAAAGAAATTCCAAATTTTTAGCGATTTTTCGAATGGCTGTATCTTCGTGGTCGTATGGGAGTCGTAAGCAAAGCAATTTAAAGCTAAAAATTTTTAGTTTTGAGATCTTGGGATAAAAAAATTTTCAAAGGAACGTGTATCGCTCAATCCTAATAAATACACTGAAAAAAAAATGCTAATTCTTTTTCGGTTTCTCTTTTTGGTCCACGGACTTGGAAAAGAATTTTCCGACTTAGCCACCATATGGACCGGATAACTTGTTGATTTGGCTTTAATTTGCTTTTTTTAGACCTTTATACGACCACTTCTCGCTCAAATATCGGACTTTGAATGGAAAAGGATCATTTCGTTTTGAACCATCGATATCTCAGCAACCAACGATCCCACAGAAAATAATTTTTTTTATTTTAAACTTTCATAATCTTGAACAAAATGAAAAAAAAATTCTCAGCTTTTTTCATATTTTTATCAATAACAGTAGGGTAAAAGCCCCGATTGTGGAACACTATTTTTAGGTATTTCATCAAACTTGCTTACAAAAATTAATAAATGAATTAAACACCCTTTTTTTTTTCTTAATAAGCATGAAACCAAGTTTTTTTAATCCAATGAATATGTTTTTAAGAAAATATAACCCAAAAATTTTGATTTATTAATGTTTTGTTTTATAATTTGTTGACATCTATAAAAAAACAGACAGAATATATTAACACCCTTTAAAAAATCAGCACATTGACACCTAAAAAAGAACACGTATGTACAACATGAGATACATTACATACCATTCACATACATATTTTGCCATCTTTTCACTCTATGACATAGAGTGACATCTAGTAGTAAATAGAATGTCAAATTAAAAAATATAGAATGGTTTAAATATTCGATAAAATAAACGACCGAAATCACAGAATATACCAAAATACCACAGAAAAATACTATATTTTGTTTCGCCATCTATGTATTTTGGTAAAGTTCTAATCAATTCTAAACCTTCTAAACTAACTTATCAAAATGGCGACAATTTTTCAATATTAATAAAATTTTGCAACTTTAAATCAATATTTTTTTATTTATCAATTGACGATACGCTCCGAAATAAAAAAAATATTAAAAATTTTACGATTTTAAAGCAGTAAGTAAATATTTTAGACTCAAAAAGAAATTAAAACTATTTATAATATAAATTTTTAGTTATTTTACGTACATGATTTTAGTTAAATACAGAGGTTATATTGTGTACTGAAAGAAATACACATATATATAAATTACATTTAAACCGAATAAAAAGATGATTTAGCTCTTATAATCTCTTAACTGGACTAATAAAAATTATTTGTATAGTTTTATTGCGCTAACTTCGAAAATTAACTGGAAAATGTTGAAATTTATAAGGCATGTGTTTCGATAAATAAGCATTGATCAAACGCAAAAGAGACACATTCAGCAAAAATTGTTTAATATATATATGTATTTCTTTAATTAAGTAAAGAAACATTAAATGTGAGATGAATTTAAATTGAAAAACAATCATTCTATTAATAATAATTTTTGTTATCAGACGTTTCTTTCAGAAATAACTTCATTAAGATATAAATGTCAAAACTGTTTTTCTATTGGATCGCGTTCCACAAACGGGGCTTTTACCCTATTTAAATTTATAAAAAAATTTCTTAAAAAAAAAATTTTGTTTTTAAGAATTTTTCGAAAAAATTTTTCTAATTTTTTTAGAAGATTTTCTATAAGAAATTTTTTTTTTATATATTTAAATTTTTTTTTTGTTAAAAATGTAAAAAAAGCTGAGAAAATTTTTTTTTTCATTTTATTCAAGATTATGAAAATTTAAGATCAAGAAAATGATCCTTTAATTTTTTCAAAAATTCAATTGAATGAAAAGGCACACTTAACATTAATGGTTTTCTCGAAATTTTTAATTCAGCGCTTAATTTTCCAAAAAGCCACCAAAAGCTCTTTTTTCCTTGATTTTTCAAATTCATGTAGATTATGCAAAAAAAAAAATTTTCTGAAAAAACAATGGCTAATCCTCGTTGAGAATTTATTCGAGTTTTTAAAACACACCTTCAATTTTCTGTGTGATCATTGGTTACTGAGATATGGATGGTTAAAGACGAAATGATCCTTTTACATTCAATGTCCGATATCTCAGCGAGAAGTGATCGTATGAAGGTCTAGAAAAAAGCAAATAAAAGCTGAATGAACAAGTTATCCGGTCCACATAGTGTTTAAGTCGGAAAATTTTTTTCCAAATCCGTGGACCAAAAAAAGAAACCGAAAAAATTTTGAAAATTTTTTTTTAGTGTATTTATTAGGATTGAGAGATACACGTTGCTTTGAAAATTTTTTCATCGCAAGATCTCAAAACCAGAAACTTCCAGGTTTAAATTGCTTTGTTTACGACTCCGAAGCGACCATTTTTCACGAAGATACAGCCATTCAAAAAATCGCTAAAAAGTTGGAATTTTTTTTTGATCCATTAATTTTTTCCGCTAGTGTATTTTAATCGCAATAAATACGCATTACATACAAATGTGTATGTAAGTATGTAATTCCAGTATTAATAGATTTGAGCGTTACTTTATGGTATTCCATATTTGTTTATTATTTACATTTACGTAATTCAAATTTTGCTGCGTTATGTCTTTGAAATTCTTTTTTTATATTTTTTTATTTTCACACTTGTGATAGAAAATGCCTATCTTTTGTGGTCTCGAACAACACGGTTTCAAAGAACACGGAACCAATTACCTTGGGGGGATTGCTGTACGATAGAAGAAACTAAATTAGTTTCACTTTTGACACCATATGACTTAAAAAGAAAAAACAGAAGAAGCCTCCGAAAGTAGGCTCATGTAACAACTCATAAACATTCGCATCCGCATTCGCATTATTTTAATGCGAACGTGGATACAGATAAGAATATAAGAAATTAATAGGTTGTATGCAGTTGTAGCGGGTGAAATAACGCCATTTTCTCGATTTTTTTCGACAGCATAATAATGATTTATTTAATAACATGGATTAATAGTTGGGAGTACTTGTCAAATTTTTTTTCATAGAAAAATATTTGAAAATAGCGGAAGCAGCTGTATTCCAGGAGAGCCTATCACTTGTCATGGACATGATAACTCGAGAACGGTTCATTCGAAATCAGAATTTCAAAAACATTTCGTTAATATATTTTATTATCTAGTTGCTGAGCGAAGTATAAGTCAAAATTTAAATTTTTAAGAAAATGGTGATGGTTTAACAAAAAAATTAATTTTTCAGGATGTTAAATTTTTGATATTTTTGCTCTAAGATTTTTTTTTAAATTAAAAATTCTTCAATGAGCTACTAGCTATTATCATAATTAAATAAGCAATGTTAAATTTGGTATTGATTGGATTAACAGTTTTCTAGTAATCGCGTACACTTTAAAAATACTTTCACAAAAATACGATTGTGAGATAATCGTGTTCAAAGTGACAAGTTTGTTTCTTTCAAATTCGATGTTGAACGTTCAAAAGTCTATACAATTGTTCCATGAAGTTTCAAGGCCATATATCTCGAAAAATATAATAGAGCGGCGAAAGTCGACGTACTGCTTGTACTATATTATACCGAGAGGCAGCTACGTAGGAGCAGCCGCGAGCACTACTCGAAGTGCCGCGCTATAAATAGTTATAACTTCTGATCTAATTCTCCGATCGTTATAAAATTTGGTAAAGGATTCTTGAGATACTGAACTTAAAAATTTTAAAAATTTTCCGACCATCACAACTGTATATAACCCCTTAATGCAGATGCTTCGTGTATGTAGAAGCGGATGCGGATGCGGATAACTGTAACCCTGACTTATATATTACCAATGTTCTACTACTTTTATATTACGGTATACTAATAAATCGTTTTGTGTATGTATACATAAAAATTATACGAAACATAAAAATTAGTATTAACTCACTTATTGTTCATTCATTTCGTTCATATTTTCATCGGATGAAAGTTTTTCTCTCATATTTATTTATTCGTGCAGTGCTTGGCGCTTGTACTGTTTATTATTGATTGATCATCACTCATTCAAACTTGTTTGAAAATTTGACGTTTAATTTTTGCTTTATAGACAAACTGCTCTAGAATATATAATGAAGTTTGGTCGATTCCAACAGGATGCATGATGACTACTACTTTCCACTTCTCACATAATACCCAATATCCCACATCCAACAAAGCATTACCACCGCGCATCACCATCCAAATAACATTCTTGACATGACATGGTTGAACATTATTTAATAGTTTATATAGGTCATATTTTTTATTGCTCTTTTCAGCGAATATTAAAATTTTCACATCTGACACGTGATTTACATGTTGATTACTTACTTATCGACAATACAACGAAACGGATATATTTTATAATCAACTTTTTTTCATCGAATATTCAATATTTGAAACGGAAATAAGAAAATTTAACCTTTACTAATCTGAAAATGTTATACCTATAGTAGACATAACACAATAGTAGAAATCCACTTAGTAGTTTGCAACATCTAAATCAGAAATTTAAAAATGCAATTTATAACAAACTAAATAAAAAATCATTTGCCAAGAAGTGTGGCACATAGCTTCCTAGTATCCCTAACATGCTTGTATAAATCAGTGAAATGTATAATCATGCAGTATATCTCACTTCTTTCAACATTTAACAGTCTTTATGTTTGCACATGAGCAGTAGCTATTATTACTCCGCAAATCAAACGAGTAGTAAATAAGGTCTTAATATAAAAAACAATTATATTACCCTATTAGCGTTTCGCATATGCTATAGGCAATAGCGTAACGCTATTAAATTTGATGTGTGACTAAGGTAGGAATAAGGTACTATTTAAGTACTCAAATCTAAAACTTGAGTCCTGTTGCATTATTTCTTTTCCTTATGGCGTATTTTTATAAATTATTTTTTTCTATGAACGCTACATTTTAAGAAAAACAGACTATTAATGACATTTACTAACGAATTTAATATAATAATTAAACGAATTAAGAGAAAATTTTAATATTAAACTCAAAAACATATAAATAAAGTTACGAAAACGCCTCCATTGAAAAATATATACGACCCTCTGTCAAATTTATATATTTTAAGTCCGTATAATAAATAGAGTCGTGACATGTCATCCATTTTGAACAATTAAAAATTTTCAATTTAATTATTCTTTCTATGTTAATCTAAATGATTATTGTTAATATTTAATTTATTTCTAATGTATTTTACGCAAACTGTGGACAGAAAATGCCGGAACCAATGCCTTCATGTCATGACTCTATTTATTATAGGGACTCTATATTTTACTGGCTACTATTGCCATCTGTTATCTAAAATTATTACACACACCAGTTAGTTACTAATAGTATTCTGTTTTAACGTACCATAAATAGGGATAGGTGAAGCGACATTTTTAGCGTTTCGCTATATGCAATAGCATATTAGCGTTTCGCTATACGCAATAGCGTATTAGCGTTTCGCTATAATAATATAACTGTTATAACAGTATAAAAAGTAATTAAACAATTTTCGACGTTAATATGGATATAATTATCAAGACAGTATTTCCTTCCAACGTCGGAGTATGCAGAGGAAAAAGTTGCTGGTGCCGGTGAAGCACGTTAGGGAAATTCGAGAATTAAGAAATGCTGGCATAAGTCATTTAGTTGAATGTAGAGTCATAAGACAAATATCAATAACTTTAACTCCTTATAAAACATTATTGCATGTGACTATTTGAGTTAAAATACATCAAATATTTTTAATTCTGTATTTATGGATTGACATGTAGACGTTAATACTGTTGACAGATAAATAAGGAATGACATATTTGTTGCAGCTGCGTTTATAATCAAAGTAAATCAATGTAAATATTTTCATTTAATATTTTTTATTACACTATAAACACATATGAGCCCGTATTAATGCTTGTTTTCTCCACTACGCACGCTGCAATCGATTTAATTGCCCCCACCATATACTTCGCACTCTGCCTATGTGGTATATATATGTATACAGGGTGTCAGAAAAATAAGTATCATCCTTTTGAGGGGTGACTCATAGCAATATAACTGTTATACTTCATCCAGTATTTTATTGTTCAAATTGAACAAATCAAATTATTCAAATTTATTTATTAAAAAAATTAATTGTAAATAGCAAATATTTGTATTTAGATTTTACGGTTTGTTTAAAACTATTATAAATTTATTTATTTCCACGGTTACCATTATTTCGTCGTTGCCATCACGCACCCAGCCTATATATGTGTATATATATACATATATATACACGTATATAAGGTAAGAACACTAGTAGTCGTCATTGACCCAATAACCGTCAAGTTTCAGTAAAATCTTAAGATATTACGCAAGCATGTATTTTTGGTGTTTCCTGCTACATGTTCTGAAAAGTATGCCCAACTGTTATTCCATTTATGATAGCATTCAGTTAGCATTAGATATAATAACGGCTCGTCTAAGAGTTAGTGTTTGTAAAATTTGTATATATTCACTAAAACTTTTAAGTTTTAGCTAAGTTAAGCACTAATTTAATTTTGCTGCAATTTCGGTTTAACGAATAATTAGTTACATTTTTTTGTTTTTTGAAGTTTATTATGAATTAAATTTTGCCAAAAAAATTTTTTTAGACAAGATAACAGAAATTTATTAATTTTAATGGGGGATACTAATACATAGAATACAGGCATTTCCCAGTAATCGTCATAGTGACGGTTACTGAAGTAACAAACGGTATTTTGAAAAATAATATATAGTATTCCCCTACGCTTTTTACACTAAAATTTTAAAATCTGGATTACATTCACAACAATTCGATAAAGCTACTGACCAGTACCTGTCATTATTTTCTGTAACAATTAAATTTTAGTATTCCTTATAAATTAATGTCGGATACTGGTACCCTATAGTAACGGTTTTTGGTCCCGTCTTTTTTGCAGGTAAATTTCAATATAAAATACAGTAATGAAGATTTGACAAATGCTTTTGATATGCTATTCGTTAAAAGATGCCGATTTCTATTGTAGTCACACAATTTTATATATCACGGATAATTGTCAGACCATATTGTCAGATAAATTAAAAGGAAAGTACCCCATATTATGCAAACGGGACCTCCACAATTATTTTAACCAACAAAGAAGATGAGAACATAGTAAAGTGGATGATACATTTGGATAAAACTGTGATCCTTAACGGCTAGACAGTAGCCAACTACTAATCCAAAACTTGAGAAAATCTATTTACTTATGGTCGACCTAGACGAAAATGATTCGTGTCTTTTTGTAATAGACATCCGGAGTTACCTAAGCGATTGTCTTAAAAATTTAACAATATCAAGGGCTTCGGTAGTGGAGTAAAATATCAAAAACTGGCTTAAGGGAATTGAAGAGTATTTAAGAAAGAAGAATCGATAGAAATCTTGAAAGATAGAGAGCGTCTGATGGATCAGTATCTTTTTGAGCCCGACTAATAACCATGTAATTGTATAGAAAGGACAGAAATCAGTACATAATGTTATCAGTACATAATGTTAACAAGAATGTACAAAAACGGCATTTATAGATAATATGGATAATGCTTCAGAAGAATTAGCATCACGGATGATTGTACTCAAGTTAAAGAGAATTCTAAAAGAATTAATCAGTTCAGTGCTACTCTAAACGATATATCTACAGGAATTGCAGAAACGAATAAAAAAATTTTTAATTTAAATAAATAAGTTTTATTTATATATTCGGTATTGTGTAAAAAAGGAAATAACAGAATCAAATAATTTTTTTTTAATCAAGCTTTACCCTTCAGTAGTTTAATTATATAGCTCAGTTGTTTAAGGTTAATCATATTCTAAAGAATGACGGATACTTTATTTAATTATAAATACTGGCACTTATAGTACTCTAATCAATATTCACTAGTGCTGAGTAGCACACTAATCTTTGCTATGTAAGTCAAGAGTAATTTTAAAATATTTGGTCTGTGATCATTTAAATATGTTGCACACTAAATATTCTATATTTTTTCTCTCCTAGTATAATATATAACCTGCCTACAAATTATATATGCGGTGGGAATGCAAATAAGTACACATTTATCATAAGATTTGAATAATGCTAGAATTTATCATAAGAGTTAAATCTTTGTATTAGAAAAACTCTGGGTAAGATGTTTTTTTTTTTTTTTTTTTTTTTTTTTATTAATACTTTGTATTGCCGAACAGTATTGTTGACCACGAATTGAAAACTAACGATTTTTTTTATAGATTTATTGAATTCAAAACCAGATCCAATCTTTCAGATACGCCATGTAACCTGTTTACAGAAAATATAAAAACATATTTCTTTACAATGAAAAATTTCAAAAGAAAATCTGAGATAACCTTTTTTATAGGCCATTGACCTTTTTATTATAACACAAAAAAATGCATTTAAAAAAAAAAATGGTATAAATTGATTACAAATAAAGAGAAAGGAAAAACCAGAAAAGTTGAAAATATTTATATATCTGCTAATGTAAAATTTCTTATAGCATGGAAAAGATAAAATCACTTGGGTAAATAGACAAAGTCCTTCTATATGTTACAAATTTTGAAAATTATGTTTATATATCTTATATATAAATTAAGAAGAACATGAACGATAGTGAAAAATCATTTCAAAAGTTTTACAAGATTTATTATTCTGTAGGTAAATTATTTATATTTCAAATCAAAAGTTAATTTATTAATTTTTGTTATAAGGGTTATAACATTATTCCGAGAATTTATTATTTCTTAAATTGGATGGATACCTCCTATATTTACAAATGTAGGTATTAAATTTTATTCAATTCAGAAACAACACTTGAAAACAATAAATAAAATTTTAATATACAAAAATAAAATATTCCAAAGAAAAAATTCTGTTTATTTTCTTTTTCCACTCTCTTAATCAGCTTATCTAAAATGTTCTTGGTAATAATATTATTGTCACAAAAAGTAAATTTCATGAATATAGGAAAATTATATGTGAGACTTACAAGGGTACAAAACGGGTAACCTAAAAATGGGTGAAATGATGTGAAGAAAACTCAATATTTCCACACAGATATTTTCTAACCAAACTTTTCAAAAATTTATATATAAACAGTAATCAAAGTTTAAAGCACCCCCTAGACTAGACGGTCAATATTATTGATCAATATGCATTGATCAATAATATTGAAGGTCTCATCAATAGGCTTCAATGTAGCTTCAATATACGAACCCTGTCAATACGATGACTAGACATTTTTACTTTGACTGTTGGTTCTGCTTGGAAAGTTCGCGATCTATTGTGCAAATTTTTAACGTTGAAAACTTTTATGAGGACTTATGACAAATTTCAAATATAATCGTATTATGTTCGGGTACTTCTACTAGTGCTAGAAATTTAAAATTAGATATGAGTATAGATCTTGATTTTAAAGAATTTTAGAAAAAATTTTGACTAAAATATTCTTATCATTTGTGTCCTTTTTATGCAATTTTCTAAAAATGCATATGTATGTGTACAAATATCGTGCATAGGTATTGCGATCTGTGGAATGAGGGTATGACATCTGGTGTTTAAAAATCAGGCTATTCTTAAAGTACATTTGCTGAAATGTCATTAATGATTTGAACTTTATAGATCTACATTTATGTACATACAATTGATTTGTTTCTTCCATTCGTTGACAGTTTTCCAGTTATATGTCATGGCATTTTACCATTCAAATTTGACGTTTGTGTACTGTAAATTGTAATATTCATTAACTCATTCACTCATTTTTTCATATTTTTACCACATTTTAACTATTTTTCAGATACAAAATTCTCTCTCCTTCAACAAAATTTCTTTCGCTTCGAACTTGTCAACTCATGTACCAATAGTTTTAATATTTATCATTTTTTCTTCACATCGTACTAACCATTGCATATAAAACTAATGTCAATGCACTTTTTCGTCAGCCATTTGTATTAAGCCACGCCTATTTGACAGTTTCCAATATGCATGTTTATATGTATTTAATATAAATATGTAATACTATAGTAACAAAATGAATTAAAGAATAGAGAAACCTCTATACAATATATAATATTTTGAAGAGAGATAATATATTTATTTTTTAAATAAATATTATTTTTGCATTTAAAATAAATGGTTATTTTTTAGAAAACTTCTGCTAATGCTAGATCTAAAGGATTTTGAAAAATCTTTTTTTTAAATATTTTTGTTATTTATGTCCTTCATATGTAATTTTATAGCAATGTACCTGTGTATGAAAATACGTATATATGTGTGTATGTATGTAATTAATTACCATTGTAGTACCATAAGTAGAATGAGAAGTAATAAAAAAAATATATACAAAATGTTAACTTTAAGTGCCGATACACACATCCGTTTTTTTACCGCTGCGTGCACGCAACGGCACCGCAAAATGTGATGCACATATACGGTTTTTGCCCGTTGCGTGGACGGTTATAAAATGCATTGAGTTAAATTGTGTGATGCACACATACTTGCGGTGCCGTGCGGCGCCGCAGCGTGCACGCAGCGGTAAAAACACGCATGTGTGCATCGGCACTAAAATTTATATAACTCTGAACCTGTTCTAATAAAAATAAACGATCAATATAGTCTTTCAATACGTATTGATCAATGTATATTGATCAATAGTATTGACCGTGTAGGGGGTGCTTAAGGCCAACGGTTATAAATCATGTAAGCAATCATTGGTAAATTATGACGTTTAGGAAATTGTAAATTTCGTGGCTCTATAGCATTCAGTTCTACCGTCTTTCTTTAATGCTATAGTAGCATCGCGTTTTACCATCGATAATTCAAATTTTTCTCCCCATATTTTTAGTTTTCCTTTGCAGTTATATTACATACACCGCACTTATACGTCAAAAATCTGTACTACTAAACAGAACAGGATCATTCTTGCAATATTTTGTTTCAAATAACCAACAGTAAAATTACAAACACTTGAAAACAAAATTATATGTGTTACCTACACCCGTTAATTCGAATTTCTTTAATGTAAACAACTAAAGTTTAAAATACAATACAATTGTTTTCTGTTTTGGGCCACAATATTAAAATAAGCATACGTATTATTATTTACTCATATATTGATTGCTATAGGTGTGCATTATACCTAATCATATACACATTAAAAATAATTTCAAGAAACTTGCTTACTTGTACTTAAACTTTCCGACGAAAGTTTATTATAAAAAATAGGTTGCCCTTTTGGTGGTCACTGTCAACCCAAGCCATCATCAAAATTACAAACTTTATTCTTGATGAAAGTAGATATGAAAACAACAGTATAAAAAATTTCGATTTTCGAAATAAAACGAACCGTTGAAAATTTTTTATTTTTACAAAAATTAAAAATTAAAAAAATGTAAATTTGTATGGATGGTATTGATTCTGTACCAAATGGCACTGAAAGTAAAAAAAGGAAAATTGGGAAAAATTATCATTATAATTTGAAAACTAATAAAGGGAAAACAATATACATACATATTAACAGCATTAATTTCAATAATAAATATTCCATTATTTAAAATTCGAGCCGTTGAGAAGATTAAAATTAAATTCACTTCTACTGATTGATATGCATAACTTATTTAGCATATTAATATTAATTTGAGCGTAGGTATATCGTACAGGTCACAAATTATAATGTGGTACTTTAACGGGGACCACTAGTGTGACCGCCTGAAAAAAAGATGATTTTTGGGAATTTTTTTAAAGAAAACTACTGTATGGAATATTTTAATATTCTAAGGATATATATTCGTTAATATATAATAAATTTATGATAAAATTTTTGGACCAAAAAATTGGAAATTCAGTGAGTTATTCGCGATCCCCCAAGGCTCTAAAAAAAAGTTCCCCCACTGCTGCAGTGATAGCGATCTTCACAATGCCTGAAATCAAACAAACCAAAAACCTATTAAACTAGAAAGTATTGCCCATGCCATGAACCTGAATCGAAGAAAAAAACTTGAAATTTAATAAAATGGCGGAGTTTTTAAAAAAAATGTTTCAAATTTTGCGCGAAAATTTGATGATTTTTGGTCTGCAAAAATTATATTTTTTATTCGATTGGAAAACTGGAGGTTCATGGCACGAAGAAACGTATACAAAACAAGCTGAAGTAAGGATCAAATCGATCGGATGCTTTGTCTTCACTGCAGCAGATTTGAAAAATGTAGTTTTTCTCTACTTTATCTTTTAGTTTTAATCATTGAGAATTTTTACTAAAATTATTTACGATGTACTCACTATAACGGTCATAGTAAAGCTAGATGAATCGTTTAAATGTGCCAGGGTCTAGCTTCTCCACAACGTGTGACTGGCAGCTAGGTCCAGAAACTTCCGAACTATCAACCTTCATATATTTCTCAATACCTCAAAGTTAACAATGAAAATCAGAATCCGCTCTTCGGATGGCTGTAACTCAAAAGCTATTTGAGATGTGCACTTGAAATTTTAGTATGTTATTTTTAAAGATATAGAGTATCGAAACATGCAGAAAAAAATTTTCCATTTTTTTCAAAATGTCAGACTCACAGAATACAGAACGAACGGTAGTATCTCTATACTACTGAAACCAGTGTAACGCTAAAGGATAAAAAATACCCCACCACTATGTTATATATGTGCACGCAGAGTTGTGTGTGGTAGTGCGATAGATGGTTGTGTGTATGCGTGTCTTGCATACGCATATACTAAAAAAATACATAATATGTATGTGGTACGTACATGCAACATACCGTTTCAACACAACGGCAACAATATGACAATAATTGAAACAGATCTATTGGTAGCTAGTAAGTAAATGACAACATAGTTCAGTAAAATGCACATACTTGCCCATAAGTGATTGCAGAAAAGAGATAGTTGTATTCCTTCCAGTGTTTCATGGTCAAACTAGTTGTTCCCCTTAATATTTTTATTTTAGATTTTTGTCAAGTAGAATCTGCTATAAAATTATACAATAATAGATTCATTGTCAAGCATTCATAAACACAGGCAGATCGGAAAACTTTGATCGAAATAGATGTAAAAAATATAAAATATTAGTAACCAAATGACTTTAAAATTAATGTATTATTCAACAAGCTGGTAATGATAGCTATTACTTACGAAGATGAAATTGCGACACGAGCCGAGTTTACGAGGCGAGTTTCGTAATGCATGAGTGAGTAATAGCCATTGTAAGCGACTAGAATACTATATTTTTTTATGACTTTTTTCCTTTTTGATTTAAATAAAATTGAATATAAGTTTTAAATCAAAAGAAGAAAATTTTTAATCTATCTCTAATTTCATTAAATGTTTGTATATGGGACTATGGAACGATCAAAATAAAATTCAAGTTGTTTTGTTTACTTGCACGATACTACGCAACGTATATGAAATTAAAACTTGTAGATACATTATTCACAAAACAATCGCAACCCCATTTGATAATGTTAATACGGTGATTCGGCTTGGTCGAAAGGCCTTGAGTAATGATCATTCCTCCACAGCTTTGAACAATGCCTAACTTTCTCAACAATTAACGGATATGTAATGAGTGTGTTCTTCAACAGGAGTAGAAAAAAAATACACAAGGTATTTTCGATCAATCAAAATGCAATATAATCTACCCTATTTTTGTCTTCTTTAATTATATGTTTTGGATACCACGCATATGTCAGAAAAAGTCAAAAATCCGTATCCCCTAATTTTTGGTGCTCTTTCTATTTATGACAATAAAAATTTGATACATTGAATCACTCAGACTTTGCAAGAAAATTTATCCCCATTTTCAGCCCTCCAGCCCCTCTTATGATCCCAACCCTGGCTTAATTTATACAAGTGAGTAAGTCTTTAAAAGAGTAACATTTCGTCAATTCAAAGTTTTCCTCTATTTTTTATAGTTTTAAAAATTACATAGCACTTGCATAGAACAATATTTTTGCGTAATACATGCACACTGCACATGCTCAAAATGGTTTTTGCATTTTCCCGTAATAAAAGGTATCCTAAGTGTTGACGCAGGTAATAAGTTATTACCACGCCAAATTTCATAAAAATTCGTTTCATAGTTTTTTCGTAGTGTGTGCATATGCTCAAAATGGTTTTTCTATTTTCCGTGGGAATGAGACACTTTCCCAGAGTAAAAAGTATCTTAGATGTGGACCCAGGTAATAGGTTATCACCAAACCAAATTTCATCAAAATCCGTTCAATATTTGTTGCATAATGTGTGCACGTGCTCAAAATGGTTTTTCTATTTTCCCGTGAGGATGAGACATTTTCTCAAAGTAAAAAGTATCGTAGATGTTGACCCAGGTAATAAGTTATCATCACACCAAATTTCATTAAAAACCGTCCAGTAGTTTTTGAGTGAAGCGTGAACAGACAGACAGACAGGCAAGAATTTTAAAAATTACAGTAGCAGTACAAATTTCAAAAAATATTCCATGTACAAAAACGGTCTCGTTACAGTTTTATTATATGTATAGATGAATAGATTATAGCGCCACTTTACAATCAGTGATCTCTTGTTTTTTGTATAATATAATTCTGAAAATTGAATAAACAATACATGAAATTAACATATAAAATTGTCTAATTTAAACGCTGAAAATTATTAATATCCGCCTATGTACATTACATACAATGTACGCAGGTGCCATACCGTCCTGATGTAGTTAACATTGAACACAACAAAAAGCTCCCTTTTATGAACTGTTTGCTCTAACTTTGCTCATATTTTCGTAGGTACCTATCTACGAAGTTACCGAATTTACTTACACACAACGAGAGAGTGTATTATATTAAAATGAATTACAACATAAATATTTATACGATTGCTTACTTAAAATTTAATATTTTATAAAATTATAATATTTAATATTCCCATGAAGATTTATTTTTTAGTAAAAATTATTTTGGATAATTTTAATATATATTACTGACTGTTATGTGCAGATACAAGATACGTCATAGTGCAAACGCTGTGCAATATAATTTTATAAAAAAAAAATCACCATTATATTTATACATATTTACATATATTTGTAATAATAGCGATGTATATTGCTTCCCTTTTTATTAATAAATATATTATTACCGATACAAATCTCTTTAATGATTCGGGAAATACACAATGTTGTCTTTTATAACAAATTATTTTACGCATCATTAAAACAGGTTTACACATAAAATAAGTAAACATCATATTTCAAATTATTCTAACTTTTTCTAATTTATGGAGACGTATGTAGACTCTAACTAATGAAAGTTCCTACTGATCTATTGCCGAGTGCGCATAAATACGTTTAGTGTAATAGGGTATTACACCTTTTTTCGAAAACTGTTTTAAATTAATCCTGCGATCATAATGAACCAGTAGAATTTTTATTTTAATTTTATAAAACCTAAAAATGCCTTCAAAACTATTTTTTATTTATAATTTTGAATTTTCGCGCGGAAACGCTAGCCGTCATGCTGTTTCGGCTCGTGACGTCACTCCGTTAGTAAACAATACGACTGCAAAAGACCAAATAACAAGACTTGTGATAATAATTAGTTATAATGTTTATCATTGGTGTCTTGTACTTGAATGCAACAATACAAGTGTAAAAACGCCATAAAAGCTGTGGATTCAAGTGCCAAGTGATATTAAAATGAGAAACACTTGGTTGAAACTAGCAAGAAGGGATCCAAAATCATTGTCCACAAAGACTAGACTGTATTTCTGTGAAGACCATTTTGATGTAAGTATGCATTATAAATGGTAAATTAACTATCAAATAAACAAAAACAAGAAAAACTTCGTGTTAATATTACAAACCAAACGTCATATTTTGTAATGTATTTATAGGTTATAATATGTACTTATGATTGTAGTGAGATGAAAACTTCATAAATATTATATTCCATATTTTAGCTGGAAAATAATATGGAAAATTATACAAGTATAAGATAATAGGTTCTGTTAAATGAATTTGGATGAAACCAAATTGCATACCATCCAGATTTGATCCTTATGACAAAAAATAGGTTAGGTTGGATTGTAATAGTAAACACAGGTATTATAGTGTTGTATACATATTGTTATTGTACTTATTGTTAGATAAAACTTCATACGATACTTACATTGCTATTTTAATATTTCTCAGCTCGGTAGAACAGAAATCAGGATTGGATGCAAAAAATTTCGCCACGATCAACGAATTTATCATTGGTAGATTTGTATTTTCTGCTTTCACAGAACCGTCTTCCATGATGCAATTTTAATAAAATAAAGGATAAAAGTCCGCAAACGTGATAATAACTTGTAAAATTTCAAAATAACACAGAGCACGACAAAAACTAAATTGTGTACTATCGGAGTGACGTCACGTCGGAATCCAATATGGCGAATGGCGTTTTTGACATTTGAAAAACAGATTAAAAAAGACGATTTATAAAATTGAATTATAAAATTTACATTGCATTTTTATGAATAAATATTGACGATTCTAATTTACTTTTTTTAAAATCTATCAGAAACATGCATTTTTAAATTTTTTCTTACATGGTGTAAAATACCCTATTATGTTTTTATTTACTCACAAATATTGTGGATATTTTTTAAAAAGCTATCGACAAAATGTTAAACTTCGGTTTTATCCAAACTATTAAAACAAACCAACTTTAACCAACTCTCAATAACCTAAAAGGTATTACAAGTACCTAACTTGCCGGTAGGTCTCCTGGTCTCATAAGTATTTCAGACAATATTCTTGATATCCTTGAATCCAAAATTTTTGATACCATTAAAGGTTGGGACAGTATTAATGATCTGAATAAAAATGTACAAGATTTTTTATTTTTCAAGACAATAATAGAAAAATTAAACTTTTTTTGTAATATTTACAATAGCTTTTATGATTTCTTTACAGTAGCAGTTGAAATTTTCTGAAATACCATGGTAAAAATTCCGTAATCTAGGCGTGATGTACATTGCGCACTTATTATCAAACTTTCCTATAAAAACTATAAAAAAATTTTCTCCTGTATTCTACAAGAAGATATCATACAAAAATCAACCACATAAAAAAGGTTTTGCGGTATAGAACATCTGTGGAGGCAATGATTCATTCTTTAATCTAGGGATTCCCAAACTTTTGAGACCCACAGCGCCCCTTAAGATACAAATCATTTTCTGTGACGCCCTTTGGTCCCTAAAATCGGATTTTTCAAAATATAATTGACGAATTTTTTCCGCAAGTTTAAAGCGGCGAATAAAAAAACAAGCCAATTTCACAGCCACTTTTACTTTCACCTAATTTAAAAATGCATCAGAAGAATTAATTTCAACCTTATTTTCAAGAATGCGATCAGCTGATCCAGCCAGTTGAAAAGCGGCGGGGGGGCTGCTTGTAATCCCAGGAGGAATTCTGGGGAATTGTGTGTTCTGAATTGCATGTTTAACTAAAACAAGTTACCTATTGTAGGTCAAAGGGAGAGGGAGGGTCTATAGCTCCTTCAGCGACCCCCCTGGATCTGCCTATGGATCAGCTTACACTACCATTCTTGGAAATCTTCTCTATGAACTCAAAAAAGAGATACCGATTCAGAATGTATTGTTAGTTTAGAATGATGTTTTTCTACTCCTGTTGAAGAACACACTTATTATATATCTGTTAATTGTTGAGAAAGTTAAGCATTATTCAAAAGTGTGGAGGAATGACCATTACTCAATACCATTTTGACCAATGAAATCACAGTATTAACCATTATTCAATGGGTTTGTGATTGTTTTGTGACTAATGTATGTATCAAGTTTTAATTTAATAAATGTTGCGTAGTAACATTCAACTAAACAAAGTAGTATATATTTTGTTTTATACATATTATACAAACATTGAATGAAATTAGAAATAGATTAAAAATTTGATTTAAAATTTATATTCTATTCTATTTAAATGAAAAAGGAAACAAGTCGTAGAAAAATATCGTATTCTACTCGCTTGCAATGGCTATTACTCACTCAGATGCATTACGACACTCGCCTCGCAAGCTCGGCTCGTGTCGCAATTTCATCTTCGTGAGTAATAGCAATCATTACTAGCTCGCTGAATAATATACTATTACTGAACTAAAACTACTTATACATATTATGTTATTGAAGTGATACCCATAACCGTTTCTTCAAAATTCGTTTCTAACATAAAAATTTACATATTTACCGACACTGTTTCTATAATATGTACCAATAGTCTCTTTTCAACTCATTCAAACAGCTAATATTACTACACTGCATAGCTACTACAATAAAAAAAAAAATAATAGTAATAAAAACATCAAATAATCTTATATGAAAAATTTGTATACCATACTTAAAATACTTAATTTCCGACATTTAAAAATAAGTCCTGTCAGAATAATTTTTAAATTTTGTTCTGGAAGAAAAATACTTTTACCCCTACAAAAGTTCTCTACATACAAACTAAACATATAGATACAAAGTTTGCTAAGTTTACTTAGTCTGACTGCTAATGCCATCACATCACACGCACACACACATAGATAGAATAGTCATTTGTAAAATGGGAAAATTAAATTGTGTGGATTGTCTCCTCCGGTTGTCGTACGGACCAACTCGTTGGTGAAAAATGAAAACATTTACATAATATGAAAAATATGTTTGTTTACAATATTTGTATTTACAGACGACAACGACAAATGCACGAAAAATTGTACCGCCTGGTGCGCCTGTCTCCCCGGACCCGTCCACCATCCACCTCACAAGTAATAGTAGCAGAAAGATATTTTATTATTTGCATTCTTTTACAACAAATGTATACTACTTATGTGTGATGGGCCATTCTGGTCACGAAAATCGATTTAACCAACTTTTTTTTATTATAAACAAGTAACGCGGAAAACTAACAATTTTCATTCGGGGTAACCTATATATCAATTACTGATCGTATCAAACTGTCATGCCAGAATTTCATAGTAGTCGTAGATAAAATATTTTATCTACGACTACCATGAAATTGTTTGTTTATTGTACAAAATACTATCTAAGTAAGATACGTTTTACATCCACCCATATATCCAACTGTACAAAAAGTGGTTCTTTACATGTATGTATACTTAAAATAACACAACCTACTACACTTTTATTAATTCTTATATAATATTATACAGTGATATACATATTAATAGGTATATTATAATATAATCTGTACCTAACAACAGAAGGTTTACGTTTGTTTTTAATAAATTTCAAGTATACGTCATTTCGAATACAATTAATCATGATTTATCGTTAAAAAATTAAAAAAATTTGGGGGACAGGTCTACCCACACTGTCAACTTCCGATTGGGTGTCCTTAAAGACTAGAGACTACTGTACGTAAATAATTCTTTTTCCATTTCGGGCAACTTCTCCCCTGGGTCCTCGATAGAGGCTTTGTCCCTTGCACCATACCGGGAGCTTCGCCTTCTGTACCTAAGGGTGGGGGCTCCACCCTTATCGAACAAATGATAACATCATTTGTTATCGAGATATGCGAGACAAAATATATTTTGGCAAAAATTAATTTTTCAAGCTTCTTATTTTTTTTTAATTTTATAGTAAAATACTGGCGTTTTTAACATCAAGGAAGGTTCTTAGGCCATTTTATAATAATGTTATGGTAAAAAATCGATATAATCTATGTTATCTTAATAAAGTTAATTCTGTTTTTTTACCACAAAAGACAAACCGCTAATCCGAATTTGCTGAAAACTTGATCCGGTCTTCATCTTTTGATTACGCATCTAATGAAATTAGTCCGGAGTTGATGTCATCATTTGTTCTCGAGATATGTGAGACGAAAAAAAATTCACGAACGAACTAACTAACGAACGCATGCACAGACATCACGCTAAAAACGATGGATTCGGATTCTAGTGACCTTGAAACCTGGAGATATGTCAAAATTAGCGATTCGTAAAATCGGACCCATTACAATAACTTCCTATGGGAAGTTAATAATTCTTATATTCGAAACAAATCAATCTTTTATTCTTTTCTAAAAATAAACTGCAAATTTAAAATTTACCTAAATGCAATAATGAAACAGATAAAGCCAAGAAAATGGAAATTTTTAAATCCAAAGTGATGAAGCATGGTTAAATTTAAGTTAAATAGTATACTACATAATGTATCGGTATTTGTAGATTTGTACCAAATTTTTATCGTTTACTGTGAATTTCATGCTAGTCGTAGATAAAGTATAGTACGTAATTCGGTTGTAAGGCATATTAATATGCGACTCTTGCATAACTTTTTCGCTCATGTGTAACTATTCGTTGTAGTATTTTTTCAACTAATCCCTCGCAATGTCGAATGTTTAAAAACAAAAATCATTAAAGTTGGACAATTAGTTTTATTTTTAGAGCCAAAAATAGATGGAATCCTAATCCTAATTAATTACCCAAAAGTTAATAAAAGTATTTAACTTATTTTTCAATGAGGGATTTAATCTCTATAATACTTTCTATTGTAATCAGAAATCATAATTGTAGAATCGATGAATTGTCTTTTCGACGAATTACGAAGCAGTGAAATTTCAAGTCGGTGAATTATTGTCGGTGCACTTTACATCTATGAACTGCAGTTTTTCAAGTTGATCTGAATTCAGTATGCTCCAATGTGAGTAGAATTGGCTCTTATTTGAGAATCGATTTTTCGTTATTTTATACGAAATTACTAATCCGGAAACGTATTCACGTTAAGTTTTCATTTTTCAAAGAAAACTTATTTTCGACCGGCATAAAGATTAAAGCAGATCTAAATTAATTCCAGGACAATCAACTTTACATAAAAATTTAAATCTGCTTCAAATTATAGAAAACTCGGTCGATGCACGTTAAAAATTCTGAATCGTCGAAATCCACCAAATTTTTGCTTTTTAACTATAAGTCGGAATACACTACAATTCGTGTTGCATAGCTTAAGTAAGTTTATTTTTAAACCAAAACTGAATGAACTCAATTTAAACTACAGATTACAAAACAAAGCTTAAGTAGACTTCATTACCAACATTTTCATACATCAAAACAATCTAGTGAAAAACTATAAAAGTATGACTGTTTGTTGCTTTGCACATCATTGTGGAATTTAAAATAAGTATAGAGATAGTATATAGCTAGTATTTATAGGGACGGTACTGAGAACTTTTAGTGTATGTATTTTGTAAAAATTTACTAAATAGAATACCAACTTTTAAATTATATTCTTATTGATTTTTTTAAATTTAAGAATTGTCGAGCTAGTGTGTTTTAAAGGCAAATAGAGAGGAAAAAAATATGATAGTTACAATTTTTAATTAATTCCGGAACAGGACTTGTAAAAACCGTGATAATTTAATTTTTGAATTTACATATCTTTACACGTTTGGGGGTCTTCCCTTGTCAGCAGATACTTTTTTTTTTTATAAAAAATAGAGTAGTTAAACTAGTCACCTAAGTCAAAGTTTCTTATAGCAATTGGAGTTATTAGCTATTGAAATTTTAAAAGTTACTTCACTCAAAACAGTTTTTTTCTTATTGTTTTTATGAGAAAATTGCAACAAAACACCCTTCTTGCAGTTTCTGTACCAGTCGCTAACTTACATAGGTTAGCTCGGATTAGCTCATTGTCTACATCTGCATGAAACAATTGAATCGCCCATCTTTACTATATGGTGGCTTATATCCACACAAATATGCAGGGACGGCATTCATGCAAACAAAATACATAAGGCAAATACAAAAACAAGAAAAACAAATTTATTATTCATAGTGCTTTTGATTTTATTGTAACACATAAAATTTTATTGGTTTATGTTTTTGGGCACTTCTGTTTTATTCTTTTGTATGCATGTGTACGTACAGTTTTGTTAAATAAATTTACATTTAAGTGTACTGCATGATGTATGTACAAAACATATTTACCATTTTTCTTTTAGCCAAGCAGAATAAAAAGTAAATTTTCACACTGAATAAATTTTATAAATACAACAACCACCTACCTAGACTGACTGGTGTGAAATACATGACGCATTTATACCGGCATTTTTAACAATAGTTTAAATTTCAATGCGTATTATAAAGTACAGTATTAAATTTTTAAAATTTTTTCACCAAATACACAAAGTGAAAAGCACATAGGAAAAATTAGACAATTAGATCGGATATATCCGTTTTTTAAGGCTAGGTTAACTACACTGGCGGAAAAAATTAAAAGATCAAAAAAACTTCCAAATTTTTAGCGATTTTTCGAGTGGCTGTATCTTCGTGAAAAATGGTCGTATCAAAGTCGTAAACAAAGCAATTTAAAGCTGAAAGTTTCTAATTTCGAGATATTGCGATTAAAAAATTTTCAAAAACGTGTATCGCGAAATCCTAATAAATACACTGAAAAAAAATTTTTCGAAATTTTTTCGGTTCCTTTTTTTGATCCACGGACTTGGAAAAAAATTTTCCGACTTAACCACCATATGAACCGGATAACTTGCTCATTTAGCTTTAGTTTGCTTTTTTTTAGACCTTTATACAACCAATTCTCGCTGAGATATCGGCACTTTGAATGAAAAAAAGGATCATTTCGTCTTTGACCATCGATATCTCAGCAACCAATGATCACATAGAAAATTGAAGGTGTGTTTTAAAAACTCGAATAAATTCTCTACAAGGATAAGCCATTGTTTTTTCAGAAAAAAATTTTTTGCATACTATACATGAATTTGAAAAATCAAGAAAAATAGAGCGTTTGGTGGCTTTTTGGAAAATCAAGCACTGAATTAGAAATTTCGAGAAACCATTAAAATGTTAAGTGTGCCTTTTGCAGTTCAATATACCCACAAAAACCCCACCCAGTTTCAATTTAATCCATCCAGCCGTTTTTTTGTTTCATTCGATTGAATTTTTGAAAAATTTAAAGGATCATTTTTTTGATCTTAAACTTTCATAATCTTGAACAATATGAAAAAAAATAATTTCTCAGCTTTTTTCACATCTTTATCAATAACATTATTTAAAATAAAAAAAAGAAAATTTCAAAAATGGTTATTAAAATGTTTGTGTTCCTTGTTATTCCCATTTAAATAACCATTCTATCCAGCTTACTAATTTAAGTGTTTCTATAGTTTTTTTTTGTTTTGTTTTTTTTTTTTTTTTTAATTTTTTTTTTTTTTAGATTTTTTTACGTCACATTGGATGTCGCGACCCATTTTGCTCCTGCTGGAGTAAGGGGATTGCAAAGGTACATTTTGTTTTTATGTAAGTTCCACCCACCTGGTCGCGACCATAGGCGGCTTGTGCATTTGAATTTGTTTATGAATTTTTGTATTTTTAAAAGCTTTTATTTAACTTTTATGTTAGTATGTTGGTTTAGATCAAATATTGGAATCAAAATTTAGACAACTTCTAATTGAGCTTGAGGTTTCAAATTTTGCACACTTGTCTAACCTTGATGACAATGCAATATTGTATAATTAGTTTTGCCCTAAATCGACCCAAACCAAAATTGTTGATTTTTAGTCCTATGCAATTTTTTTGACATTTCGAATTGTCAAATATTGTCCATTGATTTTATATTGCAATTTTCTCTTTCCATAGTTATGTTTGATTAGGGTAAATTAACCGATTAAAAGATTGGCAAAAAAAAAAACTTCTTTAATTTTTTTAAAAATTAATTGTGATCAGACTAAAAAGTAGAAAATAAATTGAAGTAAAAAAATGTTTTTTAAGAAAAAGCTTTCATTTAAAAATGGGCTAAAAAAATTAAATAACTTTCGAGTGAAGTTTGAAGCAATATGCAACATAATTTATAAAACCTTGAGGCGTTTAATTAAGTTTGGTAAATATTGAAAAGTAAAATAGCTACACTTATATATCTAAAACATCCAAAACAGAAATAATTAATGATTTAGCCCATTTTTAAATAAAAGCTTGTTCTTAAAAAACATTTTTTTACTTTAATTTATTAAACAATTAATTTAACATGGAAATTTTTATTTTTATTTCTTTATTTAGTTATTCATTTATTTATTTTTTTTAAAACTTACGTTAAATTATTTTAATTTCACAATTTTAGTTTTACAACGGAAAATTTGTAAAATTGCGAAATATTTTTTGCTATGTGTATACACATAGCAAAATGCTATAATACATAGACATTATAATTTAAAAAATTACAATATTCCTACATGTACAGAATATTAATTAATATATGGATATACTATAAATTTAAAATTATCAAAAACGTTTCGGAAATATTTTTAACAGTATAGATATATTATTATCTAAACAAAATTAATATACTGATTGAACTAAGGCCATATATTTTTACTACTTTACACCAACGGATACCTATTGTTATATTTTTTTCCTGTTCCACTTACTACTAAGTTGTTCTACTAAGTTACTAAGTTGTTCTACTAACTACTAATCTACTAATCTACTTAGGTGTGAACAACGCTTTACGCCCGTTCTCATCGCGCAACCTGAGACTATAACAGAAATATGTTTTGAGGTCCCTAAAATACGAAAATGATATTCACTAATATATATATATATATATATATATATATATATATATATATATATATATATATATATATATATATATATATGTATATGTATATGTGTTCGCATGGTAACTCTCGAATGAAATGTCCTAGGTTTACGAAATTTGGTGAAAATGTTGGAAATCCCAAACCGTTGCACAAGTTCGTTAGCCAGAGATGTCCGATGCCCAGAACAGGGTTTTTGTTCGTGAAAAAAAATTAGTTTTTTGCCAAAATTTCCACTTATTCAAAAGTTTTTCCGACATTTTTTTAAACCGTTAGAAAGACGAAGAAGAATTACATAAAAAATGTTTTTATTCCATCATTCCATGTAAACTGGTTTCCGAGAAAAACGAACTTTTATAAACGGAAATTCGCTATTTGATGCAGGATGCTGCGACAGGGGTATTTTAAACCTATATGTATTCAGGCAAAAGTAAGCCAATTTTATTTATTTTTCAAGCCAAATATTTTTTCAGTTGAATTAACTTTTGCCCGTTGAATTGTTTAAATTAAGAAAACCGTGCTGTACGTAGGAGTAAAAAATAACATTGACGAAAATTATAAATGACGTCATTGAAACATTATTTAAATTAAATCACAAAGTTGAATAGGTATGTTATTATGATCATGTTTGGGCGTCTTATGCATCACAAAACCCACGTAAACTTTATTTTTATAAACATTTTACAATTTTATTTTATAAGATTTCTATCTTTTATGACTTTAAAAATATTGTAATATTAGGTCATTTCCTCAATATCATTTCATGTCTGTAGGCGGAAATTACAGTGAAACAACTTCGCTGTTTGATTACTCGGGGTAATTTGTCATCTACGATTTTTGAAAATTCGATTTTGCTTCTAAAAACATATATATATATATATATATATATATATATATATATTATATATATATATATATATATATATATATATGGGTGGTTCCTTTCAGATAAATAAAAACACCATTAATTTTCAAAAACAACTTTTTCATCAAGAAAAAAGGGAAACAAATTTCTAACTGCTTATTAACTTAAATTTCTATCTGTAGCTAGTGCTTTAAATTCATGTCCATAGGCAGGAGAGAAGGTATCCGGGGCTACATCCCGGCTCTGAAGTCAGTAACTTTAGAACGTAGGCATTTAATTAAAAATTTTGTGGATTGTTTTTTCTTTGCTCCTCAACTATATTTCGGGGCCTTGCCCTGGGACCGGAGATTTCTCTTCACCGTCCGGTCCGTAGATTCAAAGGCAGCGAACTATGGAAGAATAATGGACAGCGTGACGTAATCATAAAGGTTCGAAGATTTTGTCTATGAATTTATTATTCTGGAAAACTGTATGTGTATATAAAGAGGTATCCTCATTTTTGAACGTACTATCAGCTTTCGCAATTACGATACGAAATTCTGTGCCAGCCTGTATACATAGGCATGACAACGATAGAAATGGCAATCGGCAAAAAAAATAACGATATTTGTCTCAAACGCCTCTAAATTTTTTAGGATGATGTTAAATTGACATATATGTATAGGACTCATGTCTTAATTTATAGAAGTAGAACCTAGATAGTAAAACCTTATTAAAAGTTATTATTCATGTATTTTGGTCAATTATTAATTACAAAGTAATTCACTTACTGCAAACCTTATTAAAAAATAATTATTCTGCTGATTGTGAGTAAAATTTCGGATTCACACCTCAAATTAACCGTCCAGTAGATTTTATATATCCTATTCAGATTTTAACACTTTCAGTCCCACGGCTTCGGCATCCGAAACCAAACAAAACTTCCCCAGAGGCCGACCGCGATCAATGATTAATTGATTAGCTGATTACTCATTATGTGTGCGATGTTTATCATGTTTATCATTCTTCATCACACGGATGTGTTCCGATTCACACAAACACATACATACCAACAAACACTACTCTCTTGGTTTCTATGTATAAAAAATTTTAAGATAAACAAAAAATACATAAAAAATATAATTTATATTTTTAAATAAAATTGATTTGAATGCCAGTGTATATGTAGTATGTATGTATGTACGTATCACGTAGTACGTCTGTTTACAGTTTTACACATACATACGTGTGGAACTGTGTTGTGTGTTTGAATCATTTTATTTTATGTATTTGTTTATATAGTTTTTTTTTTTTTTAAATATTGCCGGCTTCCGGGGAAATTTACTATGAAAGTGCTCGGGCCTCATAGTGTTAATATGCCAAAGCTTATCCATTCTATTTAAAAAAATTTACCCAGAATTTTACCTGAACAGCCTCTCCAGTAGGTCGGATCCTGGCTTCTTATACATCAGTAGAAAGCTTTCTAAAAATAAACTATTGTATCAATTTAAAATTTTTCTCTATCTGCCATAGTTTTCAAGTAATAAAGCAAAATTGAAATTTTACCCTGACTTTGAGGGGACTTTACCCTCAAGTGACGACGGTGGTAGATAAAAAAATAAAGGTTTGTTATTTTTACTTGTACTGCACATATATCAAGTTTTATGAAGATTACAAATTGACAGTTGAGAACCTTTCTTTATAAGCTCTACTATACTCACTGAAATTTAAGTAAAATAATTACTTTTTCAATTTACCTATATCTCTCATAAGCTATTATGAAAATAGCACTTCTTATAATCAATATAAAATCTTAAAATCATTTTTGCAAGTACAAATTATTTTTACCATACTGAAAGCAGTTGTGTAAAGAAATTTTGCTTGCTGACTGATAAACACTATAATCACCACAATCCGTACCGCAGTGTAAATCTGTTTGTGGCAACCTCTATACTCGACTGTTTAATACTCTTAACGATTTGCATCGTTTCACTACAGTTATGCACTAATGCTTTGCATCAAAGGAATTCTGTATATGTCACATAAACCAAATATATCTATCCGTACCATATAACAGAACTTCACAATTTCCATACCAAAAGACAAAATGACTTAATTTTTAGTTGAATTTTTCAACTGAACGAGACTGAAGAACGGGACGAGACAAGAGTAGGGGCGCTATCTGTTTTCGGACCCGTAGAACACGATTTTGAAGAAAAAAAATGTCTGACACACATATACATATATATATATATATATATATATATATATATATATATATATATATATATATATATATATATATATATATATACGCTCGGATGTAAAGGGGGACAAACCGGGGCCCCTGCCCCGTACGTCAGTTTCAAGGGACGCCAAAATCATACTAGGTCGGTCTATATCAAATGTTCTAAAAAAAGGTTGGTTGGTCAACCATTTTAGAAAAAATTAATATCCTTCCAGTTGTTTCAATTATATTTGAAGTATTGAGAAGAATTCTTAAACAAATTATCTTGAACCGTTTAAGCGTGGTAGCCATTTTTGTTTTCCAATTTGCGCTGATTTTTGCGTTCGCAGCCATTTATGCCAATCAGTGTTGGCATTTTTTTTTTTTTGACAAATTATGTGATCAGGCTTGCAAAATTATAGTATTTCGTAATATTTCTTGAAAAATTATAGTACAGCGCAAAAATACAGTCAGATCAGCAAAAAATTTTTTTAGAAATTTTAGAACATATAGCTTCAAACGCCGAAACTGTACATATTTTGGTACATTTTGTGGAATTCTAATCACTAAAAATTATTGTACTTTTGCGTAACATAATCAAAACTCTATGTTACATAGTAAAATTCATAAAATTATGTCAAATGTACTATAATTATGTGACGAATGCCAACACTGATGCCAATGCCCACATTTCATAAACCGTTCATCCTAAAAGGTTGAAATAAAAACCATTTTAACTTTTTAAATGATTAAGACGAGTTAACTCGTCCTGCAATATGGCGGCTCAAAATGCTGTCATTTGTATATATTCACTGGTACAGGTGCCGCCATCTGTGACAATATGGTATAATTCTAAATAATGTTCAATTTTATCAACATAGTTTGGTATAATTTATTTGTTGTAAATTCCTAGGGTTCACTTTTTTAATGTTGGGATCTTTGTTTTTTATTTTTTCTTTTTCTGTTTTTGTAGTCTTATCTATTGTACTTATAACTTGGCAGTAAAAAGTCTGGCATAACATTTTTATTTTGAGGACGGCTAGCTTTATAGAGGTTGATGAAATTATGAAAGAACTTATAACTTCCTACCCAGTCATAAGAGTAACCCGTTTCAAAAACCGCAATAAATTTCCAACTCCACTTTGTGAAGTGGAGTTAGAAAAAAACAGAAAAAATTACAAAAATATTTTAATTCGGAATCCATATTGAATACTATCGTCACTGCGTGATGGCCCACGTCGTCCATCACGCAACATCCTCCAGCGCACACGTTGTCAAAGGTACGGCCACACAAAAAATTTTTGGAAATTAGATCCTCTATGTGTGAAATGTACAGACCAACATCACCATACAGTGCAATAAAGAATCAAAACAAGAGCCGAAGTGCGTTAGTTGCGGCTACAGGCATTGTGTTAATTACAAGGGCTGTACATATGATAAAAATCTAAAACAAAAAATATCATATTCTAGCAGACGCCAACTCTAAAATATTATATCGAGAGCAAGTGGAACAGCCCAAAAAGTCATCACAAAATCAACCAACAGCCCAAGTACCATCATAAAATCCGCCATTCTAAGCCGACAAAGCAAAAGTCAAAATACCTCCCCCACCTGAAAAGAATCCATCTTATAGTCCTTAGAGCTATTATTGACCAGACGCGAAATACCCACCGACAGGGACAGAAAGTTAAGTACCTATATATATTCTTCCTTTCTTTTAATTTTTCAAAGCATTTTTAATTAAACGGTCACATGCTTTTGTATACATATCTCTTAAAAAACAAGAAAAACAGAAAATTAATTTTCCTACTGAATGAACAGCATTCTTTCAATTTCTTTATTAAAGTCCAAATATTTTAATGTCACCATAAAGTATATGTTATATTTTCTTTTTTTTTAATTGGAAAAAATTTTTATTCCATTTGTTAAGTTGTATACTATGTTGTTGGTATGGGCACACATAAAATGGGGAATGATATGAACATAAAATATTAAGTTTATTTGAATTTTTTTAATTTGTTCTTTTGCCAAATTCTTCTCTTCCCCGTAAACTTCAATGACAAACTTATAAAGAGAATTTATCAGAATTTATATATTTTTCTTTTTTAATTTGTAAACTGAAGTAACATGTTTATAAAATCTTTGTAACATGTTGTCGTTGTTATAATAAACTTTAAAATTGAAAACATATTAGAAAGTTTTAAAAATTATTTTAATGCTATATTGGGAAACGTAAAGCTAATATACGTGAATCGATAATCCAACAAATAACTACTGCAGGTATAGGCAAAGTTTTCATTTTAACATGGATATATTTTTGGACGAGGATATAATTGAAACAAATCGTAATGTTTACAATTGGTATCAAAAAATAGGTAGCAGAAAAATGTGACGATTTTTATATAATTGAGTACAACCTATGTATAAATAATCTAATAATAAGTATGGGTAGTCATTCATGGGTACAAAAATTAAAGACAATTTAAGGAAGTTAAATACCCCTGTCGCAGCATCTGCATAACATAGCGAATTGCCAATCATAAAAGTTACTTTTTTTCGAAAACCCGCTTACCTAGAATAATGGTTCAAAATGTATTTTCTGTGATTTTCTTGGTTCTTTACCACAATGTAAAAAAAATTGGAAAAACTTTTAAATTTTGGCAAATTGTTTGCAAAAAACTCATTTTTTTGAGGTTTTTGGAATTGGACGTGTCTGACTGGAGAACTCATACAAAATTTTTGGACTTCCAACGTTTTATTGTTTTATTATATTTGCATCCCAAACTAGTATCTATCCTATAAATATAACAAGTTTCATCCAAAATGAATTTCTCGGAAATATAGGCACTTAAATTTTCGAAATTTCTAAATTAATTTAAAATAGAGTTAGTCTCCAGAAATTTTGTATTATGGTAAATTTAATTTAATAAATGACAAGTATATAAGTATAGTAATTATAAAGCATTCGCATAGAACAATAGTTTTAAGTATACATGCACATAAGCAAAATAATTTTTGAATTTTCCTGAAGGAAGGAAATATTTTCCCGTAATAAAAAGTATCCTAAATGTTGACGCAGGTAATAAGTTATCACTACACCAGATTTCATAAAAATCCGTTCAATAGTTTTCGCGTAATATGTGCACATGCTCAAAAAGTTTTTTTATTTTCCTGTGGGAATGAGCCACTTTCCCGAAATAAAAAGTATCTGAGATGCTGACTCAGGTAATAAGTTATCACCACACCAAATTGCATCAAAATCCGTTCAATAGTTTTTGCGTACTGTATGCACATGCTCAACATGGTTTTTCCATTTTCCCGTGGGAATGAGACCTTTTCTCGAAGTAGAAAGTAGAAAGTATCTTAGATGTTGATCCGGGTAATAAGTTGTCAGCACACCAAATTTCATTAAAATCCATCCAGTAGTTTTTGTTTGATGCGTGAACAGACGAACAGACAGACAGACAGACAGACAGACAAAAATTTTAAAAATCGCTGTTTTGATATCTACATCGATAACTATTAACAGTATCTACACAATTTTTAAAAAAATATTCCCTATACAGAAACGGTCTCGTTACATTTGTATTATATCTATAGATTACCTATTAATGGCCCTTTATATAAAATAATAATTTTTTTTCAAAATAAATCGCCCCCTGTTCTAGGAAATATATATTTTTTAAATTTTTATAAAATTTCTTATGAAAGTGAGCTTCTTAGACAATTTTATTTTCAAGAAAATGTATTAAAACATGAACATTTAAATGTTGACAATTTCTGTATTGTGGCGCTATCGGTTGTCCGCGTTAGTTAACTACTTTATTTAAAAGTTCGAATAAAATTCCAGTCATTTTAATTTTTAATTGTTCAGGAACTTCAGTATCATAGAAGCAAGCAAAATAATATTACAATTTATTTATGTAGATACATATATGATGGAAAGTTAAGAAAAGAAAATGTTTTTTTGGAAGTTCGTGTTTAAGGTAAAATCGAAAAAACTTGGAAAATTTAATTAGTAATTAATTTTTTAAAAATATTTTTAGGTTTGGTTGTAAATGAATCTACTGTTGATCTTTTAATATGATACTGAACTATTCATTATTTAAAATGAAAAATTGTGTACTTATTAGATGATGAAAATAAAAAATTAGTAGTTTGAAAAACCGGAACAAATCGAAGTCAAAAGTCTGTCGGGACACCGGAGCTAGAACCGTGACAAATCCGGGAAAACCAAGACGTATGGACACTCTACACGGATTGTGAATGTTATAAACTTTAAGTTTTGATTTTTAAGCATATTATGAGTGAAATTGAAAATTAACAACGTGTGAAATTTGACATTTTAGTTAAAGTGCATATAAAATATAATACCTACATGTTTTTATAAAAATGCAAATATAAATAAATGTTTTCTGTTTTTTTTTTTTTTTTTTTTTTTTTTTTTTTTTTTTTTTTTTTTTTTTTATTTTAATTATTTGGCTTTTTTAATAATTTAGAATTTTTCTGTCAAATGAATAAATTCTGAAAATATGAATTTATGACATAATTTCAGTAAAAGTGAAAATGAAATTTTTCACCCACACTTTTGTAGTGCCAATGTACAACATCACTGGATCCCAATTTTCAAATGGATAGATAATTTCAAACAATCACCCGCTAGTTAATTATCGCTAGATTTGATGCTAGAAAATTGAGAAAAAACAGGTCATATAGATTTTTTTTATTTAGATTTTATTTGTAATGATTGAATTACAAAATTCAAAAGGATATTAAAAAATGTGTGTATTCACTATGAGCTTTTTCCTGTAGTAAATCCAGCTGCTCAAAATCGGTTCCAATATATCAGTTGGTCAGGACGGCATTTGTACATAATTTTAATATTTTCTTTAAGAAATAGTATTTTTTTTTTAAATACTTGTTTGATTTTTTCAAGGCGAGTACTTTTTACGATGTGTGTTTACCAAATTCTACAAAATAATTAAAAAAAAAAAACATTGTAACCCTACTATTTTGAAATTTTCAAAAAAATATCATGAAAATTACCTCATATATGCTTTTTCTGAGTTAATTATTGAAAAATATTCTATTTTCCGAGATTTTTAAGGTAAAACGAGCAGATGTATGGTTTTTGTTAAACAAATTTCAGATCTTTAATACATTTTTGCCTTAAAATATTTAATATTTTCAAAAATGTATGATACAACTTGTCAAAATTTAAAATTATTTGTTTTGTTGTCAAAAGAAAAAAAAAACTGAATGTGCAAATTTATTTACCACTAAAATGATGGGTTTATACATATAATTATAACGTAGTATTATCATTTGGATAGAAAATTACGTAAAAATATTATTGTTTGAATATGATTTAACGTAATTTTTATGCGATTGTAGCAAGCTCTTATTAATTTTAGGAAGGTGTAAACATCATCTAAATTCTGATCATATCACATAAAAAACTGCGCCGTGATTTTTTATCTAAAAAAAAATGGAATAGAGATACATTATAAAAACATTTAACTGACAAAGAAAAAGAATATAGCCGAATCGTTAAATTGGATTAAAAAAATCATGACACGCTACTTAAAAAGCGGTTTTTTTCGAATTTAGCTCGTAAAAAATGAGACAGAAAAAAAAAGAATGCGAGTGCGAGTGAAATGGAGAACGACATATTTCCTAGTTTTTCTCGAAAAGTAAGCAATTTAGAGCAACGGTATAAAAACATTTTTTATGCATTTTACCTTTTACTATGGCTTGGTGTAAAGAAAAATTTGAAAAATTGCTTAATTCTGGCAAAAAACTCATTTTGTTGACAAAAAACGCCCGGAAAACCTACTTCTGGGCATCCGACGTTTCTGGCTAACGAACTCATCCAACGATTTGGAAAATCGAATTCGCACACAAAATTTCATAAGCATTAAACGTTTCGTTCGAGAGTTATCGCGCCGATACATATATATATATATATATATATATATATATATATATATATATATATATATATATATATATATATATATATATATATAAATTTTAGTGAATATCATTTTCGTATTCTAGGGACCTCAAAACATATTTCTGATATGGTCCCGGGCTTAGGTCGCACCATGACACCTGGCGTAAAAGCTGAATTTCCAGTTTTGGAAATTCGCTAATAACTACCTACATAAAAATTTGATAATGTTGCTAAGTAATGAAACAAATTACTTATTTAAAATAGTAAGCAATTTCCAGCAAATTAGGTGAAGACAAAAAATACTAACTCATATTATCTATAAATAATGTGAAAATGAGTTTGTTTGTTGGTTTGTGCAATAAGTGCGGGAAATTACTGCCCACGAAAGCGAAGTTGAGCGCACGAACGTAGTGAGTGCGCTCATTCCCTTGAGTGGGCAATCGACAATCCCGCACGAGTTGCACATACTATTTTTATTACGAATTTAACATACTTTTTTCTATTATCATTACTATTTTTAACATTTTTATTACTTTTTAAAATAATATTTTTAAGTGTTCGTCTTTTTTTCTGAATTAATTATTGTTTAAATTACTTTGTTGGTGGTTTCTATAGAAATAATTATGATACGCCACTGAATAGAACATCCTTTTAATGCTAACAATACGGTTTTTACTGACAATTTTTTCTTTAAAATATATTTTATAAATTATATGGTCTAGTCAACTATATAGCTATGGCTGATTTTCGTTTATCCATAGTAAATGAAAATTTCTTTACATAAAATCAAATATTTTCTACGTAATATATCTCTCCTAGAAGTAGGGCATTTAGCAGTCGATCAAGGTAAAGCGATCAAACAATCAACAGTTTTCAATAAAAATTTATAATGAAAAACAACAGTTATGCGAATGTGTTCTAACTATTGTACAATTAACGCCTGCGTGTATAGAGTCCCGATTATACCAACAGATTCTCGTATACGATTTGTCTCTTCTCGAATGTTTATAAAATTTTATTATACTGCAGTAGGTCATAATTGCTGAACAAAATAAAATTTAATACATGTTTTGGTCAATTTGTCACATTCCCCACCTATGTCAACTATGCAATATAGTTTTATAACCATCCGGTTAGACTGTATACAAGAACGCGTGTTGGTATGACTGGTCTCATGTGAATAAATATTTCTACTTCCGTTGTTAAACGCTAAATGGGAAATTTGGCGACATAACTAAACGTAAGGTCAAATTTATATATAAAGAAAATGACTCATTTCAAAAATAAAGTTTTGTCACATGTAAAAAATATTATAATTTCTACTATCCTTTTTCAATATATTAGATAGTAGATCTTGTGAGAGATAACTATATTACGAGTTTGTCCAAAAGATAAATTTATGAGAATGAGTCATTTGCAGTTGTTGGTTTCTCTATAAGAGTGTCAAAGTAACCTCGAGTGTGGGATTTCTTTGACAATGCATTGAAGTACAACTTACATCAAAAATCTAAAGCGCAATGGTTACTTTGACATCATTTTGATACAAAGAATTTAATTTTTTATGCATTATTAAGAAAACATTCTACATAGAAATATCAAATATCTGAGAGTACTATTAAGTATCGATAGGGACATTTAAGTGCGGTCTGTTAAAGTAGCCCCAAAAACTGTCAAAGTTACCCTTAATGTCAGTGTAACTCCCTTTGACGGTAATCAATTTGCTTGATTAATAGGTGTAGATATTAGAGACCATAAAAACGTGATCAATATATCTGTTGTAATTCCATATATTTTTGTATAATTTTTTTTATCAATACAATAAGAAATTTAAAAAATACTTTTTTTAAGTGTTACATTTTGATCTTTTAATTATTTTTTATAGTAACTTACAAATATATTTCGATCAAAACTTATGTACATTTTAGAAATTGTTCTCGAACTATTATCTGCATTACAGTTAATTTCGGTAATTATTTGAATTGTTAATTATCGTTTTTGAACGAAATGAAACTAATATCAGTCACCGCACCGTGACAAATACACGTATATGTAAATTTATATGGATAAACATAATGATATTATACTAACAATTAATATCCGCAGACATTTATAACAAAGTAAACCATGTATGAAGAATGTCAATCAAATCATATAAATAATTATAACAACCATCAAACATTTAAAATATTCCAGTTTATAAAAATTAAACGAATAAACTCGAACCGGAATAACACAAATGATCATAGTTTCATAGTATTGCAACGAAGATGAACAAACAATTCGACAACAATTTACTTTTATTTCAATGATGCTATAATAATATTAAAATAAATACATAATACGAACAAAACAAAATCGACAAGCAAGCAACATTCGCTTTTTTATTTAATTTTTCAAAACAAAATCATAACGTTCAATAAATAAACGAACAAACAAACAAAATAGTGGCCATAGCGGCTCTCCTGTGCAACAAACATTTTGTGTGTTGTTCAGTGGCAAATGATTGTGTGTGAAACCATTATGCACGGATACCCGGTAATGCAAGTTGTACAATATCATGTACAACCAACGCCACCTCATCCGGCATTTCAACGGTTTCAACCGCCACATTCAACTTGCACTCACCACGGTATGTATATTTATATTTGTTCGCTTGTTCAATAATTGTTTACATAATAATTGTACACTTATTTTGACCATTAATATAATGTAATACTATTAGAATTACATATAATATCGTAAAGCTGAACTCATACTGAAAAAATTTATATGCAAATTTAGTCAATCCTGCTTACAAGGAAATCCAATCCAACTGTATCTCTCAAAAATTTTTGAAACTTTGGTGGATTGTAGATCTCATTAAAATTAATCACGAGCCATATTCCGTTTGTGCCCATAAGCGGTTTAAGGGGGTGAAACTCACCACTAAACATTTGAGTTTTTTTTAATTTTCTTAAATTTCTTGGAAATGGTAAAAGCTTTCTTAAGGAAACTATATATATTTGTAAATGGCACTTTAAGATCTTTATTATGATTCCAAAATTAAAGTTATAAATCATTGGGGTTTCATCCCCCACTCCCAACCCCTAAATTTATCAGATATTTTTTGGTAAAAGAGGAGACTGTTATGTGTAAATAAAAGAATTTTTAATTAATATATTTTACATCACACCAGTTTATTTCTTGTTGTGTAAATACACCCTTTGCTAATATTAACTTACCATTACTAAAGCTCTTACCATTTCCAAGATATTTAAAAAAATTGAAAAAAAAACTCAAATTTGCAGAGGTGAGTTTCACCTCCTTAAACCGCTTATGGGCAGGAACGAAATATGATTCGTGATTAGTTTTAATGAAATCTACAATCCACCAAAGTTTCAAAAATTTTTGAGAGATATAGTTGGATACCTTTCCTTGTTAGTGAGGGACACTGTCACGATGGACCTTTTTCTAAGCAACATATTCTTTTTATGAAATTGCAAGTTCCAAAAATTGGACGTTGGTCTAGGATAGAAGAATAAGAATAAGTTTAGACAATTTTCGTGTTTATGTTTACATGTTATTACTTTTATTGTATTAACGCGTGGTTTCAAAAAATAATAAAACTAATAACTCTAAAAAGTATATTTTCATTATTTATGTTATAAAATTCACTTGTCAACCCATGTAAAAAGCCACTGGCTTATATACATTAAAATAAACTACCTAACTATCTAACTAACTAAAAAGTATAGTTTATAAGTCTATTGTAAAATCCGCTAATTGAGCATCACTGATGTAATTTTCTGTAGTAGAAATCTTCAATAGCAACACCTAAAATTCATTAAAATTTAAATAAATTACACCATAAATTATGCAGTTTATTATGAACTATACAGTTTTATAGTTACGATCATATATAAAAAGTTACACCATAAAATATCTTGTAATTTTCCAACATTAAGCAAATTTTGTAATTCAATATGTTTTACTTCAGATGAATGAGATTCATATCTTTTTTTTTAAGTATGGGTATTGCGTACATCGACATTGAGTTATAAATTAAGACAAATCTTTTTTTTCTCTAAAATGACAAATTTTAAAAAAAATAATGTTAAAAATAAATATATTTTAAACTTAATTTTATATTTTCTTATGTTTTGATATAATTTCCATATTCGATTTATCTTTTAATTTGCTCATCTCTAGTATAGATTCTTTACTAAACGGATATGCTGTACTACCTGAACACTACAAATAAATATTAAATTTATATCAAGAAGCAACCAATATTAATTTTATATTTATTTATTATTAGGGTATCCATTTTTCCCGGTTTTCCAGATTTGTTTCACTTTTGACTCGCTTGTGCGGATATAAGTGGTCGAATAATATTTGATAAAATCATTGTTCCGCCTTAAAATATTTGAGCGATAATTTACTTATTATTAGAGAGCGGAATTTGCATATTTTACATGTGAAATTTTGATAATATATCAGTAAAACCGTGTATGTATCCGTACTACCTCTTTTCGAATTGGCTATGACTAATTCAAATTTGCATATTTTGTCCTTTTGACAAATTTACATATATTTTCACAAAAAGCATATTTTTACAAAATTTTCTATTCTATTCATCAGTAATATTCTATTTTATTTCGGAAGATTCTATTTGTCAGCTAGCAAAGATATTTAAAAATAGTTATCGCTATTGAATTGGTCACCTAAAAAGAGACCAAAAAGAGCATTTTGGCAAATATTCTGATGAAATCATCGTTCCCCCTTCAAATATTTGAGCGATATTTTATTTATTATTAGAGAGCGGCATTTGCATATTTTACATATCGAATTTTGATAATATATCAATAAAACCTTGTATGTATCCGTATTACCTCTTTTCGAATTCGCTGTGACTAATTCAAATTTGGATATTTTGCACCTTGGACAAATTTGCATATATTTTCACAAAAAGCATATTTTTACAAAATGTTCCACTTTATCAGGAATTATTTTAAATTACAGATTTAAAAATTTTATTATATAGGTAATTTCATGAACTTCCAATGCTTTCAAAAACACCTTGTTGCAGTTTTAATTATCCACTTTTATATGTAGAATTATGCAGCGTAAGTCAAAATGATATCACTCGAATACTTTTTCCAGATGTTCTATATTAGATGAAAGAATTACCTGTAGATTCTACAAAGACTGCACTGAAACATTAAAAAGTTCGGTTAAGAAAATTAGTTTATTTTGCTTTAATTTCACTTTTTTTTTAGTTTAGCCTAACATTCTGTACGTTTTCTTCTCAGCGCTTCTACCATTTTTGTATGTACCTATTTTTAATGCAACTTTTTCCAACTTAATCAACACCTAATCAATTACCTAGTATCGACATACCTACAAGCTTCTAAAAAAATGTTTTACGATACTAACATTAATTCTTGAAACTGTCAAATTCATTAAAAAAATGCCTGTTTGTTGTGTTTTAAAACAATACATAAATGGTCCCACTATAATGTTAATGCCTAGAGTTAAATTTACTTGAATTGTTGTCCAAATCATAATCAGTTAACTGGGCAAACATACACATTAATTAATAATTCTACCGTTAAATTTCAACATACGAAATTGGAATCAGATCCAATATATATGTTTACTTTCCCCTTTCATTAGTTGGTCTTGTTTTCAATTACTTCAATTTATTAAATGTGTCCAGTAAAAATGAAATTATATGTTGAATTTAAAAAAAAAGAAAAAAAAAACAAATACCTACTAAAATTGTGTAGTCTGGCACTCTAAACAAAACGAATATAGGTATGTCCATCAAAAATCACAGTTTTGTAAACTTACAAAAAGTCGTGGAAAATTTCAAAATTTTTCTATAAGTTAACACCGTCATTTCCATCTTTTTCGAACAGTGGAAACCTCCTGTCAATTTTCCTCGATGGGCATTATTGCATCATTTCTTTTATGTTATGTAATGGCATGTAATGTTAATACATTGCTTATCTTCATTGCCACGCTGTGGATTGCCGCTCCTCAAAAAGGCAAATAAAAAAAAATCACAACCTTTCACATGTCGCTGGCTCACGGTCTATATGTAATATTCAAGTTTTCACCAATTATTTTATGAAATTTTTAACTACCTATACACTACCGCCCAAAAGTATTTGACCACTCACAAAAAGGACATTTTGTAAAACTTTGAATAAATGAAACGACTTCGTAGTAATTGTAATTACAGTAAGACCTCGATAATCCGGCTTAACTGGGCGGCTGGTACGCCGTATTTACGAAAAAGCCGGACCATCGAGAGATCGTTTAAAATGTAATGAATTTGAGACCCCTTATAGCTCCTCTAAGAAGTTAACAGCAAGCATTGCTATTCTATGTACTGAGTTTGTAGGCAGTTCTGCGTTTCGCGTGATTAATTACTGTACAATACAGTTCTATTTTGTACTGTACTAATTGACTGTAAATATAGAATGTAAATGTATGTAAAATTGTATCTACTATTTGTTAAATCGGGCCGGCTTACTGGAGGGTCCGGATTTTCGAGGGCCAAATTATCGATGTACTACTGTATTTATTAGGAATTATTTGAACTTATATACACCCCGCCTTTATAAATATAAATACAAACTACGACACTAATGAAATGGTTTGTATGTATTGTTTATGATATAAAGAAGTATGATGGTGGCCAAATACTTTTGAGCGGTAGTGTATTTCCATAGAAACGTTACAAATTATTATCGTTGACTTTTTTCCCTATACTTACCTATATTTTGAAGTGGAAGTTCTATATTATAAACCATATCCAATGGTGGCGTTCGGAACGAAAATTTTGTTAGCCTAAAGTTAGCTAACGGAGCTTTCACCGTTACAAACCAGAGGGCTCTGATTAAAAAATATTAATGTACGTTAAATATTTTTTTCATAGTTTTTCACGGTATAAATACTTAATTTCTGAAATACAGCCACATTTAAAAAATATGGAATAAAAATAATCAGTGACCATGTTAGAAATTGTTGTTTTAATATATAATGTATGTTAATTTTTTGAATGCGTGCCCTCTGATCTGTAACGATGAAAGCTCCGTTAGCTAACGTTAGGCTAACAAAATTTTCGTCCCGAACGCCACCAATATGTTGTCTTCAAAGAGACGCACTGGATATATGCACCCCGTATGTTGAAACAACTTACGGGATGTACCAACATATTTGGTTTTACGATTTTACAAATTTGCACAAACTTATCATCAAAAAGTTCAACTTTTCAAATTAAAACTGCATATGCTATCTAAAAGTTCAAATTTATTTCGGCTATGAGCCGTTTAATTTGTTTCCAGTAATTACAATTTTATTTAATACACAAAATATGTAGGTAATAAATTATATAATGGTACATTTAATTTTATTTAAGTTCATTTATGCGTATTTATAATAAATAATTGAATTATGGATACAATTTCTTGTTGCAAAAGCAGTAAGATACTGCCTACATATATACTCCGAATTTTTGTTCTGTTCATTTTCTTCAATAAATCTGTATGTGCCCCAGAAAATACGTACATTGTGAAAAGTATATTTTACTTGATATGGAGTCTATTGGTCTTATTTATATGTTTTTTTTTTTTTTTATTATAACGCTACATTTATTCTTAGCACATATATTTTGTGTACCATATACTACTCTTCGATATACGATGGGCAACCGTAATAAATGTCAGTTAATTATCGACCTATGATTACTTGACTCCTAATTGTTGTTTGTTTCAAAATGTTCTGAAAAATATCTTTTAAATTTATCATTCTTGGAAAAGCAAGACATATGAATACATATATTTTCCGTAATATTTACATGAAACTTCAGTTCAGTGTGTGTTGTTAACAACTTAATGATTCCAAAGAGACAATATGCAATAAAGTCGTAGCAGCACTTAACACTTCACTCCCGCTGGGTGAACGCCAGACACGTCAATCTTATACCTACTATTTATTAGACAGGTAGGCCAGATACATATTATTATACTATACTCATTTTTTTTAGGACAACTTACGACGGACAAAGCATTTTCATAGTTACGATAGAAAACGTTAACCTATAATAATCATAACAATTACACAAAAATACTCTCAGTTTCGTGTAATTTACTTCGATATCACATAAACACATTTGGTTTGCAATTTTTTAACAATTATATTGAGTTTATGTATGAATTTGAAAACTAGGACCATAAAACTAACGAATCTGGTTAACCAATCTAGTATAATATACGAATCAATCAAATGATTTTAGGGTAAACGATATTTTTGTACTTCTTGTTCCCTGTTACAGTGCTGACAGCACGCAACATACACACTTGGTGACGTTTAACAGTATTGTAGTAATAGAAAATTCTCTGCAGATATCAAATGTTAAACTCAACAGTGATAGTCGTAGAAACTAAATGAGATACCCGTAGAAACGCGTTTTAAAATGGATTAGTCTAAATCATTTCTTGTCAGATTTGTCAATTTCACTCCATTAGCATACATATATGTTTTATGAATCACAGGCTAATGAGTTGATTTACTTTATCCACTCCATCTGCGCGAACAAAGAATGCTATTCCACTAAAAATCGTTTAACTATATATAACAATAATTTTGAATATTTATATTTTATATAATTACATTAACAAATTATAAATGCGTACTTTATGGTACCTATTCCATATTTGATATTAGTAAATAAAAACACATTACTTTGCAAAATACCACTTTTATTACATTCTTGAATAAACCAAATATTCTGGGCATATTGGCGAGATTTCGCATGTAACTTGAAGTATAATCTCAATAGCTCATGCTCGCTAGCACTTTTTATAAATTTAATAGATTTGAGTGTTACTTCATGGTATGGTATAATAAGGCGGGGCCCACATTGAAACGCAGTTAACGCAGACGGGGCAGCGCAGTTTCTTGACTCAAGGTGTGCCCATAGTTTTGACGACGTAGTGTGTGCTGAAACCTGCTCAGCTCTTCCACTCGTGGCTTTTGAAATTATGACATCTATTTCAAACGTATAAAATGTACTTTCATTTTCCCACAGGAATTTTCCCACAGAAATAAAATGTTTTCTCTGGGTAAAAAGTAGACAACATTATTTTAACAACATGCAAAATTCGAATGAAGTCAGTGATCCTTTTTTATCATTTTAAATATACATATTTTCCCACGGGAATAAAACTTCTCACAGGATTCAGATATTTTCTCGGAGTAGAGAGTAGTCTGTGTCCCTTTCTATCCCCGCTATAAACAATATGAAATGTTTAAAATCAATCTTCCATATTTTAACAGTCAGTTGTCGTTATTAACTTGTTTCATTTTAAATACATTTTCCCTCGGGAATCAGATATTTTCTCAGTGTAAAAACCTATGTTTATCGCTGTATATCGTTCTATCTGCTAACAAACAGAGTTCGAACAAACTCTAAGAATCTCTTCTATTTCATTTAAAATATATCTTTCCACAGAAATGTCTTTCCAGGGTAAAAAGTCGCCTATGTTCTTTTCCAATCCCTCTGTTAACAATATTCGAAGTTTGAAACTAACAATCCGCTTTTTAATAGTCAATTGTCATATTTGTCTATATATATATATATATATATATATATATATATATATATATATATATATATATATATATATGCTAGCTGACCCAGCCAGGCGTTGTCGTGGCTCAGTAGTTATAATTGATTGAATTGATTTTTTCTTATCATTTTGATACAATCAAATCAATATTTACTAATAAGGCTGAAAATAGTTTAGCCAATTTTAAATCATTTGGAATTGAGAATAGGCGCAAGAATAAAATGCTTCGCTTCGCTCTCTAAACTGTTCAAAATTCTATAAAAGGTTAATTCCGTGTAATGCTTCGCTCCGCTCGCCATACGATTTACTAATAAAGCTGAAAATAGTTTAGCAAATTTTAAATCATATGGGATTGAAAATAGGCCCGAGAATAAAGTGCTTCGCTTCCCTTGCTAAACAATTCTATAAAAGCTTAATTCCATGTAATGCTTCGTTCCGCTCGCCATACGACTCGAAAGTAACCATTAATATATTTAATTTTCACACTCTGAGATTTTTCCATAGATTCCCATATTGATGGTTTTAGATACTGCACAATTATAACACAATATACACTATAATAATAATAGTATATTGTACAATAATTGGGAAAAATGACTTATCTCTCACGTATTTTACACTATATTTTTTCTACGAAAACATTTTTTTCGTAAAAGCGCATAGCCGGGTAAGATAGGGAAAACGGCCCTTGACGCAAAATTGATTATTTTTATAGCAAATAATATACTTTTTTAATTTCAAATGTTATCGAGTGCCTGTGAAACATTATTAGTGTATGGCGGATTTTTATCCGTATTTTAAACATACACCAATATTCATATGTTCACTCAATGTTCAGCTTTGGCCGATACTTGAACACTCGATGTACTTTGGCAAATGGCCAATTCATTATGTTAATTAAAATTGACATAGTGTTTGAAAAATTACCAAACTGGATCGGCTGGGACTCGAACCCGGATCTCTTGGTTACCAGCCAAGCGCCTTACCAACTAGGCCACCGATCACTTGTTCGAGTGCCACTCCAATTCAGTAATCAATCAAACACAACCTCTCTCTAATGCGAGACGCAGCTTTATACTTTTTTAATTTCAAATGTTATCGAGTGCCTGTGAAACATTATTAGTGTATGGCGGATTTTATCTTAAACATACACCAATATTCATATGTTCACTCAATGTTCAGCTTTGGCCGATACTTGAACACTCGATGTACTTTGGCAAATGGCCAATTCATTATGTTAATTAAAATTGAAATTAAAATACGGATAAAAATCCGCCATACACTAATAATGTTTCACAGGCACTCGATAACATTTGAAATTAAAAAAGTATAAAGCTGCGTCTCGCATTAGAGAGAGGTTGTGTTTGATTGATTACTGAATTGGAGTGGCACTCGAACAAGTGATCGGTGGCCTAGTTGGTAAGGCGCTTGGCTGGTAACCAAGAGATCCGGGTTCGAGTCCCAGCCGATCCAGTTTGGTAATTTTTCAAACACTATGTCAATTTTAATAGCAAATAATGCTTTTTAGTCCCAAATACATTCCTGCCAAATTTCAACCCTCCGAGGCTAATAGTTTATGAATACACAGACAGACAAAAATTTTCAAAAAAAAATTTTTGTGCGAAATTATTGAGCCGATTTATTTGAATTTAATATATATTGTGCAGCTATCCTAGGCAAAGTAATTAAAAAAATATTGACGTTATATCCCTTTATTATACTAATTTTTTTAAATTTTAAATTTAAGTAAATTTTTTTTTGGCACTTACGCGTTAGCGACACCCACCATTTTTTGTTCAATAATATGCCTCTTAATACTCTATAACATATATTTTTATGGAAAAATTTTAGTTGGTAGAACATAGTAATATTTCAAAACAAATGCATGCCATGTTCGGTACTACATATATTACTTATGTATAAAAAGGACTATAAAGTAAAATATCTACTCTATTTCTATAATAATATAATTACATACGTTCATAACTACGATAAACTAGTTTAAATTTACAAAAGTCCAACATTATCTGCCGTTTGTCTCTTTTTATTAATAAAAGAAAATAGATATTGATTTCTCTTTTGTTAGAGTTTTTTCCTTTGTAAGACGTCAAGTGAAACTTTGTTAGCTCATACACAACGTCTTACGACGTCAACAATTTCATACAAAGTATATTAGCTGTCAAAATAGTATACTAGTTGGTGATTTCGTTATAATTCGATAAAGCTAGACGTTTGTCTAAGCTTGTTTGTCGTAGTTATGAACGTATGTATTTTTATTACAGGAAAAATCCACTTTCTGCACCCCCTTAAGAAGTGCAACAGAAACATCAAGTGAGAGGGGCGAGCTACATATTGCGTACATATGTACACTACTTTCTTCAAGTTAGAGTTATATGTACATGTAATTGACCTACATATTTTTATAACTACAACAGGTTTTAGCCGGACTGTTGTTATTACAATATATTGTTGAAGTTTTTTGTTCCAATTTATTAAGTTAATGTTTATTTTAAATTATTATTAAAACCATATAACATTTAAGACGTATTATTGTTATTATTATTATCTTTATTTAAATAAGGTATTTAAACATCTAAGGTAACATCTAATTTTTGTTGAATTAGATGTAATTTTAATTAGTAAGTATGTTGAGATAATTTTATTGATATCATTCAAATATTCAGATTCATGGCAAAATTAACCTTGAAAATTATTTTTTAACAAGTTAAAACATATTTTTTATAACAAGTCAAAAAATATATTTTTTTAGACCGTCACAGGAACTCCAAGAGCTGCAACTCAGGGGGGAAGAGAACATTTTATTGCACTCCTTAGAGTTCTACTGTGTTTTAGAAATAAGGCAGATGCTTTACCTTATGGTCCTTTTTATACATAAGTAATATATGTAGTACCGAACATGACATGCATTTGTTTTGAAATATTACTATGTTCTACCAACTAAAATTTTCCATAAAAATATATATTATAAAGTACTAAGAGACGTATTATTGAACAAAAAATGGTGGGTGTCGCTAACGCGTCAGTGCCAAGAAAAAAATTTACTTAAATTTAAAAATTTAAAAAAATTAGTATAATAAAGGGATATAATGTTAATATTTTTTTAATTACTTTGCCTAAGGTAGGTACACAATATATATTAAACTCAAGTAAATCGGCTCATAAATTTCATCAAAAAAAATTTTTTTTTGAAAATTCTTCTCTGTTTGTTTATTTATAAACTATTAGCCTCGGAGGGTTGAAATTTGGCAGGACTGTATCTGGGGCTAAGAAGTATTATTTCATATAAAAACAATCAATTTTGCGTCAAGGGCCGTTTTCCCTATCTTACCCGGCTATGTCCTTTACATTCATATTTATATAAATAAATAGTAAAATTTTTTATTAATTTATGTCAGTTGTAAAAGATGTTCAAATTTTTTCCAATGCATACTTTGAAACCATGGAAACAAAAGTCAATAACAAACATACGTATGTATATTTTCAGATTTATATAGATTTTAAGTACAAAATGGTATATTGTTATTAAAACATTTAATTTGTAAAAAAGAAATATTAAGGTCAATAATTCAGATAAAAGCTATCCTGTATTTTAAGTTGGCCAAATTACAGACAGTTACCAAATTTGATCAAAATCGGTTCAGTGGTTTCGGAGTTTATCGTAGCCAAACATTGTGACATGAGATTTATATATATATCGATATTTATAAGTATTAGAATGTGCTGGAGGAACTAAAACGCATAAGCGTAATAATATTATAAACGCCCATCACTGAGTTAGGGTAAGAACATTAAGACTAACAATAAGTATTCTTAATTATTTAAACTTGATTCGACCGTGCACCTGAAATTGACTATATTAACCAGATCAGAAAATAGTTGAACATTTTGCCCATCTCTTCGTATATTCCAACAATTTATACGTACATTATATGATACACGAGTAAAGTATATCGTATATACTGTACTAAGTATATCTTTATTTCATAATTCCATTAATATTTTGAACAATAATTTAAAAATATCATAATAAATAAAATTGGAAGAAAAGAGGAAAAAAATTTATTATTATTTAAGGAAAAGAAATTTTTATAACATTCTGTATGGGCCAGTGATATATTTACTTATTTCATGCGTTTTTTTTCTTTCTTTCTCTTCTATTAAACAATCTTTTTCTTTGTAATAGAGTAACGAAAAAAAAAAATAAATAATAGTATGTTTCAAAAAATTGGTCAGTACAATCAAAATGAACGAAATTTATTTAGGTAATTATTTTAAGCAATATTTAAAAAATTAAAAAATTTCTTACATTATTAAAGTTTAGTTACTTAGTCGAATATCTCAATTCGTGTAAAAATATAATGCAATTCGTATATTTTTGACAACCCTGACTGTTGGTGACGCTGACTGGTAAAGGTGGGATTTGTTAAGGACTCTAATTTTACCGAATTTGCTATAATATTACCTAAACGAATTATTCGATAATGCACCAAGAAGTAAACTTAAAAATCATTTTATATATTTAGGAGGTTATGTAACTTTTCATATGATGTAAAGTTTACACACTTGCTTAAAACCAAAATGTACCATAAGAACTAAAAAAATCCAATGATTTGAAGAAATAGCGACTGGCAATGCCAGAAAAACTTATATAATACCAGTAGTTTGTTAGAAATATCTCCATCATTAAAAAAAAGTGCTATAGAATATATAAACTATGAAATTTTAATTTTTTTAACGTAAAGTGTGGTATGGTAAAGTCAGGTTTAATAGGTAAAGATAGGGTGTTTTACGGTACTTATTTCTAAATTCTTCCATTTAACAACTATAATAAAAATTTCTTAATTAGACTTTTAAAATTTAATATTTAGGAACAGCATAACACACTAGAGAAAATTACTCAATAAAATATCATGATCAAAAAGCACATAATATAATCCTTGTTTAAAAACTGATTAAGTCAAATGATATTCTCTGCGAGATAAAATTTACATTTTCTTGCCACAAAAATAAATAGTTTTAGTATAAATTTTCTCTACATATAAACTCATCATATTGATCATTGCCAAAAACAATATGTACAAAACAGCTTTAGTAGCTTTATGTAGTAAGTGCTACAGTTGCAATGTATATCACTGTACAAACAAACACATGGAAAGTATTTGATAGAACAGTCGTTTGTGAGAGCGCAAAACTAATACATATACATTTATGTAAATAGTACCTACGAATCAACCTACAAGTGAGAGGAGACAAAATTTAAACTAAATTACAGTATAAAAAGTACCAAATATCACACATACGCTCCCGAAGACGAAGAAATCTATTCCGTAAGATCAAAACAAACAAAAGAACACTGAGTATATGGGTAAAAGTTATATTGTATAATGCTTTTATCTAAAGTGTATTATGTTGACTTGCATCTTTAATATAGGGGTGTTTCAAAATGGATAGTAATATATATGTATTGATGACTGAGTAAAAAATATTATGTAAACTTGTGTCCAATTTTCAATCGGTACAAACTTTTATACATGAATCACCGAAGCGTGTTAAAAAAATTCTCTGTCCTCTAATGATTGAACTAGTATTTTCCATCGTTCACTTCATTCACGCTCGTTTGCACGTTCAGCAGAAATATGATTGCTGGGAACGGTGCCAATCTTACGTAGTTGGTTATGAAGACTAATAAATGCCTTTAAATCCAGTACACTGTAGCTAAAATACCTACTCTGTGTGGTATCTTTCATAAAATTATTTTTAGCATTTGTCAACGATTTACAGCATGAGTGAAAACGTCAGAATTTCTAAAGACTGGACACTGGCGGATCTCATTAAAATAGTTTAGCTCTCTAACAATGAAAACGTTTCAATATCGATTGAGCAGTTAATTTTTGACGCTTTTGAATCTCCAGAACTCTAGCGGATCTTATATAACATAGTTACGTATCCATTTAAAATAGTTTAACTTTTTAACTATGTAACAATTTTCAAAATCGGTTAGATAGTTTATTTTTGGCGGTTTTGGAACTTCAGAACTCTGACGGACTTCATATAATATAACCCAGTACCCCCTAAAATAGTTTAATTCTCTAACAGTGAACAAATTTTCAGTCAGTGATGACGCGTTCTTGAAAAATTAGTTAATTTTTATTATAAAAAATGAAACAGATATAAATATTGTTACTGTAATCACAAAAACGATGAAGCATTTATGGTAAAGAAATTTAAGAAAAATCTTAATTTTTCTCAAATACTAGTTCACTTGGAACAATGGTTCAAAGGCTTATTTTATATAATTTAAAAAAGTGTAAAAAAATGTAACAAATTTTTTAATTCTAACCAGTTTTTGCAAGAAATCACCAAAATTGCATAAAAATCAGATGTCTCGTGCGAGAGTTACCGCGTGAGTGAGGGTGAGTTTTCTGAGAGTTGCCATTTTGATTATGGCTAAACTATTGACTTAATCAAAAAATTGTTCAAATAAAAGTTGTAGCTACTGGCGGGGGACATTGATTGATATACTTAGGAGCTTTATAGCTTTTGTGGCTTTCGAGATACGATACAAACTTACCTTTTTTTAGTCGAATTTTCTCCGAAAAATTAGACTTATACAGTCTATACGATAAGAGCTGCGAGAGGCGAGACCAGGGGCGCTATCCGTTTTCGGACCCGTAGAACAAGATTATGTAAAAAAAAAAGATGTCTGATATATATATATATATATATATATATATATATATATATATATATATATATATATATATTTTCCCGCAACCTTTTAATATGTGTAGGGCCCCCCTATGGAAGTTAAGAGATGAAATTTGGTAAGTGGGGCTTATTCCGATGCACAACAATACTATCAAAGTGGGGTCAAATTTTGGGCAAATTTTTTTTCGGACCCGACCTTTAAGGGGGTGGTGGGGGGCGGAAAAGCAATAAAACTTTTCCAAACCGGTTTTAAATAATGTTTCGGTCAATTATCTACAACATATCCAAAATTCAGCTTCCTAGGATGATATGGTGGGAGTAGAGGGGGGAAAAACGATTTTCGCTGGATCTAACAGGCCCCCAGCCCCCCAGAATTAACGTAGAGGGTTGAAATTTGGTGTATTGATAAAGTTCGTACCTAGGTTGTGCTTTTTGGAGGTTTTAATATTTTACCCCCACCCCCCTCATTTTTAAACTACAATTTCATGCATTTTCGACGTTTTCGAAGTTTGTACCACTCGCACAGGTCACCCGAATAAACCTAGAGGGCTGAAATTTTGTATTCGGATTGAGTTAGTATCAAGGGGGTGCCTTTTGGGGGTCTCGACTTTTAACCCCTACCCCCACCATTTTTATACCCAAAAGAACATGATTTTTCTTGTTTTTTAACAGTTTCGTTCGGGTCAAAATCTCCCCAAATAAACCTAGAGGGCTGAAATTTGGTGTACAGGTTAAGCTAATAGCCAGACACTGTTTTTTGGAGGTTTCAACTTTTAACCCTTACCCCCACGATTTTTACGCCAATATTTCCTTAATTTTTTTGCTTGTTTTCTAACATGTCTAGAGACTCCATAAGGAAACCTAGAGGGCTGAAATTTTGTACGTGTATTCAGTTAGTATCCAGCTAGTACCTTGTAGGGAGTCCGCATCACTTTTCCCCCAACTTCTCCCATTTTTACATCGGAATTGAATGCTATTGTTAAATGTGTTTTAAAAGCATTATGTTTATTCTAAATACAAGTAGGCGAATAGTAATTTTAAAAAATTTAAAAAAAAGTGAACTTACTTTTATGACAAATGAAATACATACATATTAAGTAATTTAAAAATGTTATTAAAGTCACTGTTTATTTATAAATTAGGAATTTTGGATTTTTAGTATTTATAAAATAGAAATTTTGGATTTTTTTGGAAAGAAAAAATATCTTTATAAAGGCCTTCCAGTTTACTATTTAAGGTCCTTTTTTAATTTTTAAAACTAAAACATAAAGGCAATTAGCGGATAAACATGGGCAGGAATGCCCTCGTACGAATTGTGTTGGCTTTTTTTCTGCTACCTGTTTTCGGCACAAAATTGAAATTTACTGAGATACAGCCCTTAAATACTTTAAACCTTTTTTTAAAGCCTCGATCAGCCGAACACTCATCACCAGTTTTGAAACCAACAAAATGACAATTCGGTTGTAGACTTTCAATCACATTTCGCTTGTAGACATTCAATACCGAAGATGAAGGGGAAAATTCGACTACCGTGATGGGGCCCCGCTGCTCACGGCGTTTTTTTTTAATGGAATAGTATACTTACTTGTTAATAAATGTTATTCAATAAAACAACAGAAACAAAAAATAAAAAAATAAGAATTTTTATCTTAAGTTTTTTTTTTTTTCAAATTTTACAACTTTCGCGCTTAAAAGTGATTTATTTAAATGAATTTTGGTGAGTTTAAGCGCTCTTAGTGCAAACTACCCTCATAATTACGGAAAATGACTTATAAAGTAGCTAAGCGGTAATTGAATTTATGCTACATAAATGGCTATCTAGTTAACAACTCGTGAAAGTCATGTTTCCAGGTAGGTAAAGCATAAATTTGTAACTGATTTGAATTTATTTGAATATGACATTTCTATATTTTGCATATTTTCTTTCGAAAAAAAATATTACCTTGGTTTGCATAATTTTAATTTTAGGTTCGTTATTTAAAAATATTAATTGTTTTTAATTTTAAAAATATTATTTTTAGGCCAGTGTGATATGAATTATTATCAGGTTATGCAGGTATAAAAGTACTTCGGTGCTCGCAATTTTAAGCAAGGTATTCAAACAGTACTATCTGTTGATTCATCGAGTTACGGATGTTTTGCTTTCTATACTTTTATAAAAAAGTTAAGAAAGTGGGTTGGGTTCCTGCAGTAGTCAGGAAAGTGTTAAACAACAATGATTATTTAGTGACTACTGAAGATAATTCAACCTACAAACATAATCGTGTTTATCTAAAACCTCAGGTCACGTATACAAAATCTGGTTCAAAACAGCAATGTGAACCAGATCTGTTGAACCTGGAAAAAGGCAAAGATTTAAATGTAATTCATAATTGACAATGACAACGTGAATGAAGAAATCGCCAATAACAACGCTGGCAATGATAACGGAAATGGAAATGAATAAAACCATATTTTTTCCTTTTTGGACATACTGCAAGCTCAAAATACTTTTTTGGGAAATTTTCTTACTTTTTCTTTAAACAAGGTTAAGTTAAAATATTTGGCAAATTGACAATATTTATTATAGGAACTCTATTAACATTAAAATCATATCTATGCTGCCATCTATACATTTCGATAAAAAACTACAAATAATTAAGAAAATACAGGTTCCATATTTATTACGCTTATTAATACGTTTTAAAAAGTTTATTAAGTACATAATGCCTGTTTTAAACCTACTAAATTTTGAATTCTTTAGTGTGGTGTAAAATTAAATATTAAAAATTAAAACTACAGCTGTAATTTAATGACTTTTAGTTGAACACTGAGTTAAATATTTGAGGAAAAACTACAAATTATTTTGATAATTAATGTATTTAATTAATTAATTTTGTTTTATTGTAAACAATTAATGCAAACAAAAGTTTGTCATACGTAGTATTGTCTCACAAGCACTCGATAATATTTGAAATTAAAATTGTAACTGTTTCTCGAATCAGAGAGAGTACTAATACACATAGGTGATTGAATGGGTGTCCGGCTTGGCCACTTACCGAGCATGGGATCGTTGGTGTAGAGGTTAGCACGTCTGGCTAGTTACCAGAAGATCCTGGGTTCGATTCCCGGCCGATACGGATAATTTTTTCAATCACTTTGTGATTTTTAATTTACATGTGGTTTTTGGTCATACTATACCAAAGAAATCGAGTGCTTAAAGTTTCAGTTTAGCTGAACGATTAGTGAACATATCAATACTGCGTGTGTTGAAATGCAAACAAAATTTTGTCATACGTAGTAGTGTCTCACAAGCACTCGATAATATTTGAAATTAAAATCTCAACATATGTTTCCATTTGAAAAAAATTTTTCCTTTTATTCCAAAAAAACTATAGATCCTAGAAGTCTGGAACAACTTTTCGTGAATAGGCCTCCTCTATTATAAATATCTTTTGTATAAACTTTTTTTCCGATTAGATGCATATATATATATATATATATATATATATATATATATATATATATATATATATATATATATATATATATATATATACATATATATATATATATATATATATATATATATATATAGATATAGATATATATATAGGTATATTATAAATTTTAAAGGTCATTTTCGGTTAGGTACCTGAGATCTCAAAAATATCTGATTCAAAGTACTAGGTGTTTCTTTCAGAATACTCATTAAGAGTACAACCAATATATTTATAACGAATGCTAATTAAAATAATTTGCACGAAATGTCTGTTTAATTTTTTTTAAGTTTTTTGATCAAATTAACTCTTGTAAACTGAAGTCTGTGTGCTATGCACGCTTTCGTTCTTTTCCTTCTACATTCCTCCTTTGATAATAAAACAAACTCGAATTGTGAAATCATTAAATGACAAAACGCCACGTCACATTCAATCGAACATCCGCTAAAAAAATTCACAATAAAAATTTACGAAATCGAATGAGATTGCGGATGTTGAAAAATCTCTTGTTTATTGCGAATTCGAATATAAATATTTGCTACAATTCGTATTTTTTTATGATGTGTACATCGTAGCTTCAAATATTAATATCTTCAAAATCTATAAAAATTGGACACACCCTTATATACCCAATTTCAAAAACAATTAAGCATGAGCCATCTTTAAAGAATTAAATAATTCTTTTATTCGAAACAAATCAACTCTCTATTCTTTCCTAAAAACAAACTGCAAATTTAAAATTTACGCAACTGCAATAATGAAAGAGATAAAGCCAAGAAAACGGAAATTCTTTAAGTTCATAAGTGATGAATCATGGTTAAATTTAAGTGAAATTGATTATAACTATAATCATTTTGATTTAAAAAAAAAGTGCCCGCTGCATTTGCCTAACATAAGATATTTACTAATACTTTTGAAACATCTTGTATATATGTACATGTAAAGTTACCTTATAAATACGGTATACGCCTTTTTGTTCAATAAAATATTTGATTATCTATCCGACAGGAGATGCATATGTGGAAAGTATTTACTATATATTGATACATAATATATACCTAGTATAAGTACGTAGCGATCAGAAAACAGGTTCAAGTTGATTGAACTTTTTATTGTGAACTTAAGTGTTGTTTTCTTTTCCTCCAAATTTTCTCAGAACAAATCCCCTTAAACCTATCATTTAGTCTTTTATATGAATTTCATTTGTGAAAACGACTTTTTCTTTTTTTCCGAAATAAATTGTAATAAATAAATTTAAATTGCTATTTATTTTTATTTAGTATCAAAAATGTAAAAAATGCTCGGAAATGAATGGCCTAGCACTTATGCCAAATGATAATTTTTTTATATAGGTAAGCTGTTTCTAGTTCATTATAGCTTTAAATGTTCTGCATTACGCAACTGCATTCTCTCCGTACTATTAACTTTTCTAAGACCTACATTTGTTTGTTTTACTATAAAAATCCCTCCAGGTTTCCGTAACGCTATCTTTCTCATTCTTAAATTCTGTGTAATCTATCATTTCTTACGTTTTATTTGGAATTATATTAATTTTAATCAGAAGTTTTAGTTATGTGCTTATATGTTTATTTCTAATTTACGATTTATTATAGGATTTGAAATGCCATTGTTATTAGTATTGTATGCAAGAATTATTGTATTGTTAATGGCTATAACAGATATAGAATTCAACGCCAACGATTTTTTAATAGAGAAATACCCCCTTTCGCAGCATCCTGCATAACAGAGCGAATTTTCGGTTAAAAAGTTCCGAAGTAGTAGTAAAAATAAATTTAATAAGAAATTTCTCTTATCCGTCTAATTCAATTAACCGTCACAGTTCCGGTCCCGACGGTGACGATTAATCGAAGTTCTACTGTACTTGTAAAATGTACCTGCAAAATTGCATAAAGCTATAAAAGTTTCGAAATTTTTCGGAGTCCTGAAAAAAGATTTTTCTTTGAGACCCTAAAAAAAAAACTGACTGAACATATTATACGATACCGTACCTATATATATGAAATAATATGTGTTTACCATAAGTAGTATATAACACTAACACATACCTCTGTCACAGCATCCTGCTTCACATAGTGAATTTCAGTATTCAAAAATCAGTTTTTTCGAACACCGCTTACATAGAGAAATGGTTCAAAAGCGTATCTTATTTGATTTTTTTCGTTCTTTGAAAAACTTTTGAACTTTTTTTTCGAGGTTCCTGGCATCGAACGTGTCTGGCTAAACAACTTATCAGAAAGGTTTGGGACTTCCAACGTTTTCACCAAATTTCATAAAAATGGGATATTTCGTTTATATATATATATATATATATATATATATATATATATATATATATATATATAAATTTTAGCCAGTGGCCGTAATAGCTGAATTTTCAATTCGAAAATTCGCTAAAAAACTATATAGGTGTTAGGAAAAAAATTTTAACAGAAAAGTTGAAGAGAATTCGTGAGGTTAAATAAATACAAAACACATATATTTTACAGAATATACGCTTCGAAAGTAACACGCTCACATAATGATCAGGTTAACTATATACAGATTGATTACTAAAATAAAAATAGAGGTTGGAATATATTTTTTCAAATTTCTTACAAAAAGTAAAATTATCCTCGTTAATATTTAACTAAAAATAAGTGACATAAAAGCGAAGAAAAGTTCTCGTATTATATCTAGTTTGTTTTCAAAATACAGAATATCAAAATTTCGAAAAAATACCATTATATTTTCTAACTGTATAACAAATACGAAACTTTTACACTAGTCTCTATATCTATGAAAGTTTACAAGTTTACAAAGTTGCGCAACAGTTCATATGAATAAGAGACGGATATTTCGTGCAAATTTTATCTGGAAACTTGGACATGCTTTATTTAAAAATTTTAAAAACAAAACCTTTATTGAGTCATGATTTTATTATATTTTTTACTTTATTTGTGAATATTTGAGATACCAAATGGGAACAGCATACTTTTTCTAGACACAACTTAGGTATATTTATTTTCTTGTATAATGGTCAACAAGTTTGATAATGGTCATATTGAACTGAGACATGTCATAAAAATTTTTACGCACAATAAAAAGTGGTATTTTTACAAAGTAAAGTGTTTTATTTTATTAATAGGATTGTTACATTTATTCGCAATAATAAACTCTTCAAGTAAAGAAATGCGATTTGCGGTGCTGTCACTACATGGTCACTACCGCTATCATCAATATACAAGGTATTGAAACACAACAAAGTTGAAATGAAAATAAAATTTAATATCTCATTAGGTAACTACAGTACGTAATTTTACCGTGTGTTTACTTGTAACATACGACAAAAATCATGTAAATATTCTCAAAATCAAATAAATAATAAATTGTATGAGGAAAATTATGAAAGAGTAAGCAAAAAAATTGCTAATATACGATACTTCCATAAGATTCTTTCAAATAATTTTTCATTAGTACTATAGAGTAACCATATTTTGATTATGTAAAACTAGGACACAGAAAAAAAGAAATCGGCAAATAATCTTGAAATGGAATTCGAAACTGAATGGTTCTTTGAATCTTGAATTATCTGTTGACTTGTACGCGATCACGAATTCAAAGTGTAATAAAAGAAATTTTTTTGTAGAATTAACCAAATTATTTGACCTCTTTCTTCCCTTTGTTTTCCGTTTTCTTTGGAGCCTAATTTAGTTTTAACATTGATTGTTTGTTTATCGAAAAAAGTTATTTATAAAAATTTTAAACAGTTAAATTATTATATTAATAGATTTGAGCGTTACTTTATGGTATTCCATATTTGTAAATAATAAACAAATATTTTACTTCGCAAAAATACCACTTTTATTTTGAAACAATATTGTCACAGTTTCAAAATAAAAGTGGTATTTTTGCGAAGTAAAATATTTGTTTATTATTTACAGTTAAATTATTTTTTAAAAAGACTTTACAAATCGTTAAGCTCACATTTACGGACATAATCGAAAAATTAATTTCAACCTTATTCTCAAAGATATAAACGACTTACTATTTTTGGTATAAAACTGCTGTAATTTTGCTAATTTTAGTACAGAACTACTCTAATCTTACTATTGTCGGTATAAAACCGCTGTAACCTTACTAATTTTGGTACAGAACTGCTGTAACCTTGCTACTTTTGATACAGAACTACTGTAACCTTACTACTTTTAGTATAGAACTGCTGTGACCTCGCTATTTTTAGTATAAAAATTTGATGGATAGAATTACTGAAGAGATAAATCGATCTTGACTAACGGTAAGTCCGAAGTAATATTTTACTACATATCTTCTATCTTGAAATGGATTTTTATTTAAATACAATGGTAATAGTGTAGGTAACTGATAAAATTAATAGATATAGTTTTCACAATAATTACAAAATTTGGATACAGTTTAAATAAATTACATTTCATTAAATAAATCAGTTTCTTCTTTCAAAAATCACATTTAAGTTTTTGATTTTACGAAATAAATTCGCAACTTCAGAAACGCGAGGTTTAGTACGGTGCACCACTGACGCCGTCTTCGGGCTGGCCCTGATTCTAATTACAAATTTCTCTGATATAATAATTGACTTTTCAAAATCAATAATGTTAAAAAATACGTATTACTTAAAATGATGCATACAAATTACTTTGATTCTACAAAAATCACACAAATTAAAAAGAATGTACACTATAATTGGTAAAAATTAGAATGAGGAATTATTCATAAAATCATTTGAATTTGAGATAATTATAGAATTTTATTTTAAACTCCAGATACAGAAAATACTATAGAAAATCTGAACAAACTTTGAGCGAAATACCAAAAAACGATATTTGTTTCTTATAAAATTTACATTTAAATTTTTAGCAATACTTGGTTGAAATGACAACGATTGACAACGGATAAAAGAAAATCTCCAATCAGTACGCTAGACTTACATTTGAATACAAGAAAAAATATATTTTTAAAGTTACTCACAGACGTATTGTATGTATGGGTGACTTTTTACGTAAGTTTTTCAATTTAGATGATTACTTTTAAAGCTCACCTAATAACTAGAAATCAAGCCACATTAAGGCAACGTTTAAGATACATGTCTCTTTTTTCAATAAATTTTCACTTGGGTGAAGCAGATCAAAGTACTTGGAGTTTGTTTCAAATAGTTTGTCTAATTTTACTATTGAATTCACATAAGAAACATGGACAAATTAATTGAAACGACCTATATCTATCATCTCCCAATTCTTTTTACTAATTCATTTTAAGCAATGACCAGTCTTCTTTATTTGCTTTTAAATTTTCTCTACATCAATTTAGCTCCGGACTTTCCATTTCAAAGTAATTAAGTTTTTCTATAGTTATAAACAGCTGAGCAGTAGATTATAAAAGAAAATATGTAGTATATTACTTATCGAAGGCCGTAAGTGTTATTTTTGTAGTCTCGGTTACAATTTGAGAATCCAAGGCTGAAAGCCGAGCTCTAGTTCGAAAACCAGATATAGAAATTTCAAAAATTAGTTGTTGAATGATTGCCCAAATTTTATTCAATTGTTCCAGGAAATTTTCAACATAAAAAAAATGATTTATGAATGTTGCAGTATTTTTTATCAAAAATGTTAAAATTAGGAATTTTTTACTCTCCTCTTTAAGTGACAGGTCGTTAACGGGATAGGAAAATCTTCATCCAAACCCGATAATTTTTACATATCGAAAATAGAAATTTCTACCAAAATTTTAAGCCTTTTCTCAGGGCCGTAACTAGATTTTCAGAGGCCCCGGGGACCAAAGAATATTCGGGACGCCTACGCCGCCCCGGATAAAAACAGAAAATTCCGGCCCCTGGCAGAAAAAAACGGCGACCCTTTTTTTTTTGTTTGTTAGTCATTTGCTCGTTTACACAAAATGCCGCCCTTAAAATCTGCCAAAAAATTTAGACATTTGGAATTTTTTTGTATGCTCTTAGGGGTCCCCTTAGAATGGGGGCTCCGGGGCAACGCCCCGGCTGCCCCCGCCTAGTTACGGCCCTGCCTTTTCTCTACATAATCGAGAAAATAAATCTGTAAAATCATATTTTCACTTGATCATATTTTCACTATTTATCCCAAAGCTTTACGGACTCATGAATTTCAAACTCAATCAAATTTATAATATACCTACTCGTACGAGTATATTGATTTCAACTTAATATTTATAATGAAATTGGAATATTTCAATAATATTCATTCCATCTTAAGGAAGATTATGATTTTCCCAAATGAAACCGTATAATCAATTGAAAAAACTATGCAATTCACACAACTAAAATAATCCGATTTATATTAGAAATTTTTACGGTACAAACATATTAAATCGATAGTCTGTACACAAATTACACAAATAACAGTACTTTCGAGTTAGCTTATGATTAGTTAAAAAAAATACTTCCATATTATTCTTATTGTACTTACTTTTTAGTCGAATTTTTCAACTGAAAAAATTAGAATTATACAGCCTATACGATAAGAATGGCGAAAGGCGAGAGTAAGGCCGTTATCCGTTTTCGGACCTGTAGAACACGATTATGTAGAAAAAAATGTCTGATATATATATATATATATATATATATATGACATATACACATTAAAAGTTAACGGGAATATATATATATATATATATATATATATATATATATATATATATATATATATATATATATATATATATATATATATATATATATATATATATATATATATATATATATATTCCCGTTAACTTTTAATATGTGTTGGAAACAATATTTGAAGAAACAATAGAACTTTTCCAAACCGGTTTGAAATAATGTTTCGATCAATTATCTACAACATATCCAAAATTCAGCTTCCTAGGGTGATTTGGAGGGAGTGGAGGGGGGGAAACAATTTTGGCTGGATCTAACACGCCCCCAGCCCCCCCCCCCGCCGAATTAATGTAGAGGGTTAAAATTTGGTGTGTTGATAAAGTTCGTACCTAAGTTGTGCTTTTTGGAGGTTTTAATATTTTTACCCCACCCCCTCATTTTTAAGCTATAATCTCATGCTTATTCGACGTTTTCGAAGTTTCTACCACTCGCACAGATCACCCAAATAAACCTAGAGGGCTGAAACTTTGTATTCGGATTGAGTTAGTATCAAGGGGGTGTCTTTTGGGGATCTCAACTTTTAACCCTTACCCCCACCATTTTTATACCAAAAAGAACATGAATTTTCTTATTTTTTAACAGTTTCATTCGGGTTAAAATCTCCCAAAATAAACCTAGAGGGCTGGAATTTTGTGTGCAGGTTAATAGCCAGCCACTGCTTTTTGGAGGTTTCAACTTTTAACCCTTACCCCCACGATTTTTACGTCAATATTTCCTTGATTTTTTTGCTTTTTTTCTAACATGTCTAGAGGCCCTCTTAGGAAACCTAGAGGGCTGAAATTTTGTACCTGTATTGAGTTAGTATCCAGCTAATACCTTTTAGGGACTCCACATTACTTTTCCCTCCCACTTCTCCCATTGTTGCATCGGAATTCAATGGTAATGTTAAATGTGTTTTAAATGTTTATTTTTATTCTAATACAAGCAGGCGTATAGTAATTTTAAAAATTTAAAAAAAAATAAACTTAATACTTTTATAACAAATGCAATACATAAATATTAAGTAATTTAAAAATGTTATTAATGTCACTGCTTATTTATAAAGTAGGAATTTTGGATTTTTATTATTTATAAAATAGAAATTTTGAATTTTTTTGGAAAGAAAAAATATCTTCATAAAAGCCTTCCAGTTTACTATTTAAGGTCCTTTTTAATAATTAAAAATAAAACACAAAGGCAATTGGCGGATAAGCATGGGTAGGAATGCCCTCGTACGAATTGTGTTGGCTTTTTCCTGCTAACTGCTGTCGGCACAAAATTGAAATTTACTGAGATTCAGCCCTTAAAAACTTAAAGCCTTTTTTTAAAGCCCCGATCAGCCGGACACTCATCATCAGTTTTCAAAACCACCAAAATGACAAATCGCTTGTAGACTTTCAATCACATTTTGCTTGTAGACATTCAATGCCGAAGATGAAGGGAAAAATTCGACTTCCGTGATGTGGCCCCGCTGCTCACGGCGTTTTTTTTTATATTTTATTTACTTATTTATTTATTTTTTGAATTTTATTTGCTATTTTCTGTATTTGAAGCTTAAAAAAGTTCGATAAGTGCGTGTTAGAAACGCATTAAGTCAGAATTTCGTACTTAATAGGTAGGGTTTTTCACAATTCTCTGAATTTCTTAATTTTTAATTTTAATTAATTTCTCTTTTATTTAATACAGTAGAACCTCTGATTACGGACACCTCTCTTAACCGGACCCCTCCTATAGCCGGACAAATTTTTGATGGCGGTGACATGCTATACTAAAACCAATACCTTCAGCACTCTCTTAAACGGATCCTCTGTTAACTGGACGTGGACACAATATTTTTTGACGAAGAATTATTATTTAGTACATTATTACCTCCATCAACCGAACGCGAATACGTTTAGTACGTATGTATACCTACATGAGTTAGGTATAATTGTTTATGTTTTAGCTTGCTAACAATGACTCTAATGTGACGATACATTTGTAAACGATGTATTTTGATGTTAGTACATAAATTCGTTCATAAAATAGATTTGAATTAAAAAATTACGAAAATTTTGAATTAAAGAATTAGTTATGAAATACTACATTATTTAATGTTATTATTTACTCTGCCCCTGTTAAGCGGACACCTCTCTTACCTGGACAAATTTTTGCGTGGCACTGCTGTCCGGTTAACAGAGGTTCTACTGTAGTAAAATTAGCCTTTAGTTTGTTCGTAATGTGGTTATCTAAGCCTTTTATTTTCTATATAGTATGTTAAAAAATTCAGTAACAGTTTTTAAAAAACGGCACTGTCTCTGAAATTGCGTAATATCCAATACTGACTATTACAAAGTGAACAAATGCGGGTAGACACTTTAATGCGATGGTAGAAATGACGAATTCATAAAGATTTCATTGTTAGAGCTGCGAAATCCTAAAAAATTGTTACAAATGTCTGTTTTTGATAAATTTTCGTTCAAAAAAAAAAAAAAAAATAAAAATTCATCAAGTGTATTCGATTTTTTTCGATTTGTCAGTTCGACTACGCATAATGATTTCAACGAATTCTAATTCTTTTTGAATCTATGGTTGAAAAGTTAGGAAACATATTTTATGGCAGTTTCAAGCTCAATAGGTATTTTGCAAACGAAGCTTAAAAATAATTTTTTAACATGGTAAAAGAAGCCTAAATAGACATTGTGTTTTCAGCAATTTTTAGTGATATTCAAAAGTACCTACATTCAAAAAAAAACTATACAAAACTTCATCCAAGGTCACTAGATGGTAACAACTCCTAACCTTTTACGTCTTACGCCCTACGGCAGTTATTTTATGAAAGCCCCTAATTTCCCTATAAATGGCTGATATCCTAACTCTTATTATGGGAACTCTTTTCTAGACTACTTCCAGAGATTAAATTGAAACATTACGAAACTATTTTTAAAAGCACCTACTGTATAAATTTTCCTATGACATTAAAACACATACATATTAAGTATATTATAAATGTATATGTACTATGTGGTACTATGTAGGGTGTGGATATATGTATAGTGAATGATGATGATTATATGAAAACATTAATGCCTTTTAAGATATCAGTCAATGTTCTTTCTCATTGTACTAAATACTTACAAATAAACAAATGAATGAAACACTTCACAACCTTCAGAATGTCTACCATGTCTACCGCGTCTACACCAGACGCACAGACATACAGACTCGGATGATATTATACCATCCATCGTTCATACAAGCAATAAAAAAACACATCCATTAATCATTTTTTTTTACCTACGTCATTTGTGCACGGAGCTATCACTCAAGACAAATAGTTACTTCTACGTACATACTACATGGAGCAAAAAAAAAAAAAAAAATATAAAAATAAATATCTCAATATAAAGTAATTATCAAATTACAAAACGAAAAAAAATATATATATAAATGTATATTATGTATAAAAAGTAATAAAACTTGTATAGGAAATAAACGATTTAAAATGCACTTACTTCCGATTTCATTTCGTTTGTTTCTGTTCCAAAAATTCATATTCTATTATTTTAATTTGATCAGTTGTATTAACTTATTTTAAAGGATCCCTCCGGATAAGATATGTGAATCTGCCTAAGGCCAAACCTGGGTAGTAAGTGCCATGGCCACGTATACTTTGACCCTGAACTGACCCAGAACATATCCTCTAAAAAACTTTAACTAATTACGTCATCTAAGTTGGTTTTTACCGCTATTACTGTTAAAAATTAACAAATATGACATGTTTCGTATGAAAGATAGAAAAACTTTATTTCATTGTTTTCTCAGAATGTTGATGGATGGATATACTAGTATAATACAAATATCGAAAATTCGAAACTGCGGTATGAATCATACATATTAATCTTCAGACTACTTGATACTATTTCAAACTATATACTGCCTACGTGTTACACATTGGCGGTCATGAGCGCCGTAAAACGTTAAGTAAAACCTGACTAAATACGACACAATGATGTATCGCGTCGCGTAAGATAGCGTATTTGGAAAATATACCCGTACTCAGAGCTCAGTGTATCTGAACATTCTGAACTCGGGTATACATTCAATGTTTAAAAGCATAGTTTGATGCTTGAAAATATACCCATTAAAAGCGCTGAGCTCGGGTATATTTTCAAACTCAATATTTAATAAGAATAGTATGAAAAACATACCCACTTTCAATTTATTGGTAAACAAATGGTTCAATTAAGTAGTTAAGGAAAAACAGCACTGTGACGCCGTAAAAAATAAACAATTTTAGCGAATTTTTTTTGCAAATGTGAGTGAATGCCTATATGAGGGTCGAATTAAAAAGACTTTAATGAGTATCCATTTGTCCATATAAAATTTTATAGAATAATATTAAATATTTGCAAACTTAATAATGCAAATGCACCTAAAAAAATTGAAAATTTTACCAACGATTTGCAATGATGAATCATTTCAAATTAAAAAAAAAAAATATTAAAGTACATAATTGTAGCTATCGTTATGCATAGGTTTTTTCTTACATATTTTTCATAAAATAGCAACGGATTCAAAAATTTTTTGTTTTGTTTTGTTTTGTTTTCGTTGAATTTTGGTCTAAAATTTTCGCAGTATATTCTCAATATGTTGTACTTTCGAAATAAACAAAAAAAAAAAAAAATTTCGATTTTTTCAATCCAAGTTACCAGATTACTACCTTAATTGCACCAAACATTTTTCAGCGGATTCGAATTCAAATAATATTGTCCATATTCATACGCTTTTGTAAAATATCCTTGTAGATCTGTTTTATTAATCATTATACAATTTTAAACAAATTTTGCACGTTTAACTCACATGCTAACAGTTAAGAATTAAGATAAGAAGAAGTTAAAAATTATTTCAAAAAATTGTAATGGTTTTTTTTTATTTGCAACAAAGTAAATCTTGTTTTAAATCATATGTGCATATTTTTTTTTGTGAAGATCGAGTATAAATTACAGTTGAAATAACTTTGTTATTAGTAAGTATATATAAGATTACACTAATTTATTGTCGGGTATATATTCAAATTCTCATAGTAGTATTCTTGTACTTGAAAATATACCCGATTTTGGCTCTGAAATGAGGTATATTTTAAAGAGTCATTTTGTTAATTTCTGTTTTGTAAATTATACCCGATCCTAGATCGGTCAGTGACGTCACAAGCTCTGACTTCGGGTATATTTTCAAAATACGCTATCGCGTCAACAATTTCGTATAAAGTGTACACTAAAAAGGTGTGTACATATTATATTAAGCAAACATAGTTCGCTCTCTGTCTAGGTACCATAGGTACCGCAGTGGCGCGATTTACTCTACATTAAGTATTGTACAGCACCCGGCTATTGTGCCTAGACAGAGAGTTAGAGCTACGTTTATTTATATATTAGCGTACATTAGTTGTTAAGACAGTGGATCAGTTCGACGTTTGGTCATAATGCTTCATAACCATCAACGTGTTAATAACTATTAAAAAAGTAATACAAACAAAAATTTAGTAAATCAAAATTCATATCACATTAACAAAAATTTCCGGTGCTTTGAAAAACTAATAATTTCTATCTTAACAACAAGTCTTAACGACGAGTATTTCTGAAAAACATAAAGTTAACCAATTTCTAATACCGCTGTAGTCATATTCGAAGTAAACTTGACTAGCGAATCAACGAAGAAAAACAAACGAACAGTTTATTGTTTCTGTGACTCATTAATAACAACGATTACTGCATTATCATCGTCCTTTTCAACACAGAAAAAGCTTTGAAAATTTTTCTTTTTCATAAAATTATTTACAAATAAAAAGAATGTGTTAATAAATCTGACACATTTGAACAACTAACTCGACGAATACTGACCTAAAAAATAACAATGCATAAGAGATCGAAATATTAGCGCCAGTAGTATGGACGACAGTCATAAAAAAAGACTATTATATACGAGAAATTATAATAAATTTTATGAGGAAAATATAAAAGGCAAAAAAAGTTAAAAAGCTAACCATTCATTCATTAACAAAATGTTTTTCTAATGTAGACATAATTATAGTATAAGAGATCCAGAAACGGAAACATTTTAGAAATTTCTTTCCACAAAATTATGTTAATTATGATATTGTATAAAATAAAAATGTTTTATCAGCATGACGTGTAAAATAAAGGTAAATTACATGGGAAAATTTTTTAATTTCAATAGAGCTAACCATCCTAAAAAGAAAATTTCGGGTGTTAAAAAAAAAAAGTTCTCTACAACAGCATTTTTCAATATTTTTTCAGCCATGATCCAGTAAAATTTTGGATAATTTTGTGGGGACCGGTCACAAGGATGACATATAACGATTATCAGTTTCTAAATCACATTTATATTTAATTTGGTTATTGGTGTTCATTTTCAATAATTAATTCAACATTTCGATCTAAATAAAGTGTCTTTAATTCGTTAGCTACCGTCGGCTTCGGCAGATATGGTTGACTGAATCGTGTAACTATTTTATTTTTATCGCAATTTTAGTACTTTATTTATTTATTTTATGTCATTTCAATTTTCGCAACATTTTTTATCAATAATTTCTTTATAAAATTACTTCTCATATAAAGCTACGTCAGTTTGTAAAAATTATCTCTTTCAAGTCAGGAAAATACCAATTATAATAAATAACTTGATTTTTCCTATTTTATTTATTTTATAATTAGGGAAGTCCAAAATATTTACTGTTAGTTAAAAAAATTCGTACTCATGCACAGCCCCTCATAACCCTCCAGTTCCTCCGCTTGATTACAGTGGGCAATTTATTATTTGAATCGTTTATTTCAAAAACTGATCAAATGACAAAAAATCCAAAATGGAGTTATTGATATATTTTGATTTGTAAAAGCTAAACGCATCGTTTGGTGCAGAAATTTATCGATTCCGTCCCTAAATGGCGGTAAGACAAAGCCGGGAAATCCTGGTTTAGTATAGAAAGAAGTCAAATGACAGCACTTGAATGGTTTTTGTATTCTGTTCCAAACTACGGGAAATTTTTAACGATTGAATGAAATTCTATTTGAAAAATTTAGATGTGTAGACCTAATTTTTAGTTCTTAAAAATACTAAAACTGTATCTTATTAGTACAAAACCATTATACTTTTACATTTTCAGTGTGTGTGTGTGTGTTTTTCGACGGTCTAGGCCTAGGCGCTAGAAACAAACATTTCGTTATTGTTTTAGGTTCCAATAAATGTAAAAAAAAATCAGAATTTAAATGTTTTGAAACCTTACTTGATTGAGTATGAAGATTTTATAAAAATATTCTGTAATGGCTTACTATAGAAGCAAAATATGCTGTAGAGCAGTGTTTTTCAACCTGTGGGTCGCAACCCCCTAGGGGGTCGCAAAGCGTTTTTAAGGGGGTCGCAGTTACTTTAACAATAAAACCACTCTAGTTCAGTATATGTATACCTAATATTTAATAAAGAAAAGGTTAATTAAAAGTTACATTAATGTGATGGTTTCATACTTTCGCTTGATACAATTTCAAAGCAAAAACTGCGGCTTCTTTTCAATAATAGTAAATCCGAGTTTTAAATAATTGTCGTCATATAGACGCTTTTTCTTTGCTTTTGTTTCATTACTCTCATTGGAAATTGAAGCTGACGGTTGTGCATGTCTTTCCAGAAACTCATCCATTTTCAGTAATTACAATGAACACAGAGTTTTGGATATTAAAAAATAAAAGAGAGTGAGCAACTACTAAACAAACAAGTCAATTCAATAAAGGACAATGGGCAAAACTATATGGGGACCTGCCCCCTAGCGCCCAAGGTTGAGTCCGGTGCCGATCGATAGCCTTGGTCAAGTAGTCCAACTTTGTCAATGGGCACGTTTATGGAGAACCTGGCCTTCAAAAGTTATAGGGCATCAAATGTACAAAAAGTCTGCACGTGGCCATAACCAAACTGGATACTCTGTATAGGTACAAATGGGTTAAGAGACATGTCGTGGGCCGGCCTATCACTGTGTAAAACTACTTTCCTGGCAAGTGGCCTAACCTCGTTTTTTCACGTGGCCTATGACAGAAAACGTACCGAGCGGCTTCAAACCTATACATTGGGAGTGTCTGAAGAGAAGTTTGGGAGTGATTTCTAGCAGACCCCTTGGTAGATTTCCGAAATAAGGTAGTCCGAAGTGCACCCTCCCGAGGGGGACTCTAATGCCCGCTGCAGGTCAAACACACATCATTTCCTTAAGAAATGGCCACGTGGAGTATGCAAAACCTACTGCACGTCAGAACTTTTAAAGGCCAGGTTCTCCATACCTAAGATGGTTATATTTGTGACCTACTAGGAAGGGGCTTTCAGCAAATACATATCTCACCAGTGGGCGCTGGGGGGCGGCATTTTGCGCATTGTCCTTTAAACACAATTCAAAGCGAATTCACAATTTAAAGAATTCAAAAGTGCCATCCTTTACTCGCCTGATGCTCCACGCAGCGCTCATAACATCGCCCTATATCTCGCTCACACAAGTCACGCGCGCGTTTAGAAGCTACAATAAGTCGTTAACTTCGATGTCGACATAACAAATATGCCTATTGAAATCCTTTGTTACGTATATATTTAATTGACACCTAACTGAAAATGATCAATAATGATAAATGGATTTGATATTTATAACATAAAATAAAATAAAAATTAGAAATAGCAGAGGGTAAGGGTGGCGAAATACTTTTCTATACTAGGGAATCGCAAAATATTGTTCCATACTAGGGGGTCGCGCCATGAAAAAGATTAAATAACACTGCTGTAGAGCATGCATTTGAGGATTGCTACGAAGTTTTTTCAGCACTTGACTGGTTTTTGAAATACATGATTCATTTACTAACTAATGATGTTTAACATTTCTACAGAATTTAAAGAATTTGATCTATGATTTATGAAAAATATTTTAATTAACCCACTTAAAGGAATGTTCAACCCCTTAAAAAAATGTAGCCCAAATGAAAAAAATTCTGAACTAAATTTTAACCTAAGTATTTTGACCACTTTTCATCAAAATCGCTTAAGGGTTAGTATGAGAGAAAGACCAAAATATGATTTTTAACCCCTTATCGCATACAAACCCATATATGGATTCTAAGTTTTTTTGAAACTAATGTTAAATCCTAACTTTATACTCCTTCGAGTAACGGAACGTAATTTTTGTTGTCTTAGGTAAGTACGGGTTGTCAAATTATTTGAAGTTATGTTCAGAGTGTCCGACCGTTACAGTACAATTAATTGATGCTAATTTTATTTGTGAAAACTAAACAATAAAACGATAAGTACTAAAATCAAAAATTTTCAAAACGCATTCTTTATATATTCAAGAACATGGAATAGTTGTGATTCGTGTGTGTTTTCTTGTTTCCTTCGATTTTTGGGGCTTATTTTGAAGTTGCCGTATGGGTTTAATCCAAATTATTTTTGTGCATATATGGCTTCGTATCGCTTTTATGGTACATCCCAGTATGTCAATTCTATTCCTGGTGATGGCTTCGTGAGTGACGATGTTTTTGCTTCTGATTCCCCAGTACTCCCACCAGCCAAGGCAGTCCATCAACTTTGATGGCCAGAAAATGTACTGCAACAAGCCGAAAAGGTACTCCATCTAGCTTGCCTGGCTCACCTATACTCATTGGAAAACTCCAGCTAGGCATCAAGACCTCCCTTTGAAGTCTGTGCGATCAGATATGGTGACCATTTCCCCGAATGGACAAAACAAAATTGACAATTATGTCAAAACTGCTCAAAATTCCGTCCATTCGCCAAATGTGGAAAGTGTCAAGTTTATTTATGTTACAATGGCAAATAAAATTGCATACAGATTTTCATAAAATATAATTGTATTTTTTATTTAACGCCTACGAAGTCATATATCGATTATAATTATATTACTAGAATGCATACAAAGCCATATATGGCTTCGTTAAGTAATTTCTAAACAATAAGACTTAATTTTTTTTCTTAATTTAACTACTAAAATAAAAGAAGTGAAAGACATTTTCAGTAAAAAAATTTTTTTTCTTCACCTCCTTCATACATAATTCATGCAATAAGGGGTTAACAAATTTTTGAACGGGTGTTTACCCCCTAAATATGCAATAGGGTACGTATAATTGTAATATGTTTGTTACTTTGTAAGTACGGTAAATACATATATCAAAATAAACAAAATCTTAGGGGGCCACTTCCTTAACATTCCTTGTAAGTAAAAGATATTGTTTGTTACATTAGTAATGTACAAATAACATACCATTCTATTTAATTCTACCATTTTATTTAATTGTTAATAACACTAAAATAACTTTTTCATTCGTTGTATTTGAAAATTTGATCCGATATTAATAATATTATCAAAGTTTCTTAAAGTTTTAACAATCAATTTTAAATTTAATGGTACACAAAAAAATTTCATCCCCACTTTCCAGTACAAGAATGTACGTCAAGAAGGGAAAAAATTTTATTATTCAGTTTCTTTGATTTTCTCTATGGCAATCAAGTTTTTGCATTTAAATGTGGTAAGTTTCTGTCGTTAGAACTTTGAAAAGTTTTAAATAGAGGATATTATAGTGGAACTGAACTAGTCAAGTTCTTTTTACTTTAGTTTGCCGAAATTTGCCATTTAAAATGTTCCACATCTACATATACAATTCATTTACATAATGTCTTGCTACAAATTTATTTAAAGTGTCTTATAATTATGTTAATTTGGTGTTATATCTTCAGAAATTTTCACACCAAAACTACACAATTATTATTTCATCTTGGAAAACTTTATCAAATTATACAATATATGTACATACATATGTAGATGTTTTATTATACATATGTATTGAATAATATTGTATGTAAAATGTACATAGTAAAATGTTGTCTTAAGGATGCACTAATATTACGGAAACATAAATCATAACAACGCGGTAACACCGCAGCAATAAACTTGAGCTATATCTTCTTGAACAAATGTCGGTTACACATATTATGAGGTATAAACATAATGCAACCTCGTGATGCATATTCACTATCTAACTAAGCTTACCACACACGTTCTGAATGGATAAATTTATTTTAAAATTTAACCCTTACTAGTGAATATTATTTTCGGTTTCTAGGGACCTCAAAACAAATTTCTGCCATAGTCCCGGGCTCAAGTCGCGTCATGACAGTGGCTGGAATAGTTGAATTCCATTCTGGAAATTCGCTAAAATATGTTAATCCATTGTTAATATATCAACGTTTAGTAATCCAATTTAAGTATAAATAGTTATGTACTATGTTACTAGGGTAATGAGTTCATATACATATACATATATTATCTGTTAAACGTTCATAACATTGTTATAAAATATTTTTTCTACTCCTACTATTAAAAGTAACATTTTGTGCACGGCTAAGTATATGTAAAAATTAACAATTGCCCACTGTACGGGAATACAGTGGGAAATTATTTCGCACGCCTTAATATAATAAAAAAGTAGGCTGTTCCGTTAGTTTAATATATAATATATAGAAATAATACTAAAAACATACATAATATGTATGTTGATTATTTATTATTGTTTCCATAGTTTCAATGTATGCTTTAGCAAAAATTTGAACATCTTAAATGACATTATAAATTTTAATTATTTTATGTTAATTATTTATGTTAAATATGTAATTATTTATGTTAAATTTTACGAAAAAAAAATGTGCTTGCAGAAAAAATATAGTGTAAAATACGTGGGAAAAGCTTATTGCTCACTCATACGAATTGTTGCACTCGCCCTGCGAGCTCACAAAACTCATATTCGTGAGAAATAAGCCTCTTTTCTCACTTATTGTACAATATACTATTATATCTGAACTTGAAATTTTTTTGAAATCACCAATACCTCCTCTTCTTTTATTCTGTTCCAACCTATTTTGAGAAAATTTTCTTCTCACGTCTTTATTTAAATTTTCCCATTTCAATTTTAGAATTTCCGGTCCTCTTTGTATTGCTCTGGTATTGTTACTATTAAAATGTTCCGCAACACTGATCCATGTATCTTTATTCAGTTTTTGTGAAATTTTATTCAGTTTTTGTGAAATTTTGTTCAGTTTTTGTGAACTTTTACATTCAATTATGTGCTAAAGCATATATTAAAGAATATGAATTAACACTTCCATTGCCATGCTAAAATATAGACTTTGTGAGATGGCCAAATATTTTATGTTAAATAAGTAGGTTCTTATATTTGTCACGCGATATCACGTGATTGGCCATATAGTAAAGGCAATGAGAGTGTTAAACATACATGTACGTGCACATATTTAATGTACTTTAAATATACATATTAACGGTCTTTACTAATAATAATAAATCAGTTTCATTTTTCGTAAAATTTTGATTTCTTTTACATTCAGTTTCTATGTTGGATGATATTTTAAAAATAATTTTCGTGTATTAAGAATTGACTAACTGAGATTAACTTTCTAATCGTTCAAAATTGGCCGATTACTGAATCTTACTGAATCGAGATTACTTAGCAACGTTTAAGCATTAAATTGTATTGATAAATGATAAACACAAAATTCGAATTTAACTACGATTATATTTAATTCTACTACTAATCGAGATTATTAACGATTGATAAACCGGGCGTAGAAGATTGAACCCTAAAGGATAGATAAATTAGGATTATTCCGAAGCTGTTTTAGAGCAGAGTAAGAGTAATAGAAGCTAAGATTCTGAAGTATCACAGTACAAACAATTTGTCTAGCATCTAACAGGCTGGAATATTTTGTAAACTTTTACTTATTCCTAGCGCTCCTGCTAAAATGTTTCGTATAGTTATTTATTGCAAAACTTTGTAATATTTTTCACTAATGCTTTAAGTTTTAACAATCTTATATACAAAGATGAAACAGTAGGTTTTTTAGAAAAATTTTACTGAATTATATTCAGTCTTGATCTTTCTATGGATACAATGCTAATAGTTTAACTGATAAAGTTTATATGGGTTGTATTTGGTAGTATAGTTGGTTGATTGGTTGATTGATTTAGTTGGTTTGTATAGTTTATACTTTGTAGTATAGTTGTAGTAAAATTTGAATACAGTTCAAATAAATTACGTATTTTTAACTAAATAACGTAAGAGCCCCTATACCCGAACGCGTTCAATACTCGAACAGTTTTGATATTTTATATATTAATTAAGTTATTTCTGAAAAAAAAAAATACGATAAATATTAAAACTGTTCGAGTATGGAACGCATTCGGATATAGGGGCTTTTGCGTTATTTATTTAAAAATATGTAATTTATTTGAACTGTATTCAAATTTTACTACAACTATACTATAAAGTACAAACTATACAAACCAACTAAATCAGTGGTTCCCAAACTCTTTTGGCCCACGGACCCCTTTTCATAGTCAAAACTTGCTCACGGACCCCTTTTCATAGTCAATACTTGCTCACGGACCCTGGGTGAAGAACTACAAAAATGCATAATAAAAAAAAAACACTTTAACTTTGATTTTTTGAATGGTAAATGGTGAGGTAAAAATAAAATATAAATAAAATATTTTGTTGCAGAAGTATTTATTGAAATTATATACCTTTTTTTCAAAATACACAAAAAATGACATGGATAAACCTGATGGGATGTTATGAGTGTATTTATGTCCGGCTCAATATTTGTGAGTAGCAATCGCAAATCCCCACGGGTACTAATTTCTGGTCGGTTTTTTTTTTTTGTGATGAGGCTTATAACGGCACTAAATCGACGTTTTACCAAACACGAAGACGGAAAAGTAATCAACCTTCTGTACAATAACCCATAATGCTCATTCAATGGTTTGGGATTTGTTAACTTATGATATGATATTTCGTTCGAATTATCGTGCCCACACAAACATATATACAAATATATATATATATATATATATATATATATATATATATATATATATATATATATATATATATATATATATATATATATATATATATATATATATATAGTATATATAGTATACATATATATATGTAATTTCGGAATTTTCTTGGGACCTCAAAACAAATTTCTGCAATAGTCCCGAGCGCAAGCCTTGCCATGAGTTTGGCCGTAATAATCTATAATTTGGCCGAAATTTTCTAAAAGTGCATTGGTAATTAGTAAAAGTATTTTAGCAAACTTAGTATTTACAAAATACTAAGATACCAAAAGAATGTATCTAAATATAAGATACAAAATGAATTTTTAAAAAATTATTTCAGATAAAAGATGAAAATACGTATTTTGTATCTCGTATTTGTATTTCAAATACTTGTATCTTAAATAAGCCTCATCTCTAATAAATTAATAATATGTATATATATTCTTTAGAAGCACATCTGTGTTAGAAAAACTTACAATCACTTCTTCGGTTTTTAATAAAAAAAAAAGAAATCTTAAATGAATGTTATGGGCTTACTGTATTAATAACTGTGATATATAATTTTTTTAATCAACTTAATCAAGAGTATAACTTTTCTTTTATGCTTGATTTAGGACGTAAAAATTGCTAATAATTTGTTCAATGTTATTTAACTTCCATATTAATAAAAGTTTGTCATAATGTTTTTATTTTATATTAAACCTTGCGCGAACCCCCTGACATTGTTCAGGGACCCCCAAATCAACCTTAATTTTCAACGAACCCCCTGAATGATCCCGGGGACCCCTGGGGGTCCGTAGGGACCACTTTGGGAACCACTGAACTAAATCAAGCAACTATACTACCAAACAGAACCCATGTTAACTTTATCAGTTAAGCTATTAGCATTGTATCCATAGAAAGATCAAAACTGAATATAATATTACTTCGAAGCTGCCGTCAGTCAAGATCGAGTTACCTCTTCAGTAATTTTATCCATCAAATTTCTATACAGTAAGGAGGTCCCAGCAGTTCTAAACCAACAGCTGACTATTAAGGTTACAGCGGTTCTTTACCAAAAGTACTAAGGTTACAGCGATTCTGTACCAAAAGTGGTAAGATTAGAGCAGTTTTATACTAAAAGTAGCAAGACTCTATAGCGGTTCTGTAGCAAAAGTAACAAAATCACAACAGTTCTATACCAAGAGTCGTATGGTTACAGCAGTTCTGTATCAAAAGTAGTAAGGTTATATCAGTTCCATACCAAAAGTAGTAAGGTTACAGTGGTTCTGTACCAAAAGATTTACAAAAGCGAATTAAAGATCGCATATAAATATTTCATTACAATTGTAGTTTTATAATATAAAATACCCCTGCTGCAGAATCTGCATACTATAACAAATTTCCAAATATTGGGCATTAGCGGATCTCAGCTGAAACCAGTATCCATCTAAAATAGTTTAACTCTCTAACAGTGAAAATTTTTTTAAAATCGTTGAGTAGTTAATTTTTGTCATTTTGGCGCCCCCAGGACCTTAGTGGATCTCATATAGTATAGCATATATTCAGGGCCGGATCTGGGGGGAGGTCAGGCGGGGCACGGCGCAGGTTTTGTGGGCACCAAAAAGTGATCTAAGAGGGCGCCCGAAGTAGGTATGTCACGTTTTTTTTTCTTTGCTCGTCACTTGGTTTTTGGGAGGAAAAAAGTTTGAAGGACATATTTCTTTTCTACAGGGGCGCCATTTTCAACGTTGTCCCGGGTGCCCCCGGCTGCGGCCGGTTAGATCCGGCCCTGCATATATTATCCATTTAAAATAGTTTAATTTTTAACGATGATAAAATTTTCAAAATCGGTTGGGTAGAATATTTTTAACATAACATAACCTATATCCATTTAAAATACTTTAGCTCTCTAACAGTGAACAAATTTTCAAAATTGGTAATGACACGTTCTTTAAAAGTTAGTTAATTTTTATTGTGAAAAAATGAAACAAATTGATATTGTTGTTGTAATGACAAAAACGATGAATCTTTCGTTGTAAAGAAATTCAACAAATATTTACTGAATATTTGTAAATAATAAAATAAATATTTTACTTAGCAAAAAATACTGAGTTTATTGTTTAATTATGATTATTATTGTACGCCTAGTGGCCTATTTTGACTTTGTATGAAAATGACCTATTACACTTGAAGCTTATTTTTGTTATTAATAGTATAATTGTCTAAACCTTTTACTTTTTATATATCTATATGAATCAAAAAATTTCAATAATAGTTTTATAAAAAAACAACATTGTCTTTTAAATATTGTGTAAGATTCAACACTGACTATTACAAAGTGGTAAAATTTGGGTAAACCGCCCACAGGGCCTGCTCCAAGGGGCAGCAAATTTTAAGGGCGGCATTTCTGTAAAAAGAAGGCGGCATTTTGACAGCTGACGAGCTAAAGAACAAGAAAAGGTCGCCGGTTTCAGCAAATTTTCCTGAAGGGCGAAATTTTTTCATTTTTACCCGGGGCGGCGTAAACGCTAGAGCGGGCGCTGCCGCCTAATGGCATGTCTGAAATGACAGATTCATAAAGATATCGTTATTAGAGCTACGAAATCCTAAAAAGTACTTCACAAGTCACAATAATCTGGCAGACTCATTTCTAAAATCTTAAATTTAATTTTTTACACAAATTCCTGATCTATATTTAGAGTTATATAATTATCATTTTATAGTCTTTCTAGATCCTCAGTACTTTTAAGTACAAGTTTAAGAAAAACAAAGTAAAATCTTATTTAATGAAACTTTCATTCACCCAGACGGTAGTTAGACATGCCACCTAGTTTTATCTTGTATTTCCATGTAAAATATCAACTATAAAAGCTATTTTAGTTGTTCAGAAAACAGTCATTACCATTATCTGCACTGAATACTCACATAATTTTTAGCTGTTAGTATTAAAAGATGTGTTCAGTGAAGATAAGTCGCCATTTTCCATGCCGCGTCACATTTATAATCCATTTGTACATACTATATTCCCTCTTAAATTACAAAATAAATTCCTTAATTCATTGTGTTTTATTTTCAAACATTTTGCCTGATATGTATCTAACCACCGTAAGAGCAAGCGGAGGTAAACGGAGATATTTGCCTATCTACCTACCAACCTACAAATAAAAAAAATTCTTTTATCCATTAGATAAATTGTTACAAACCACATTCGGTATTCCCAGTACGGTAAGTTGTTACGTATTCGAAAACCACACGGGATAACACAGTCATACATTTGCATGTATCTTCATGTAAAACTCCACCAGAGGGATTAAAACTAAATACATATTATTTTAATAAACAATTCCGTAATAATAAAACGTAGCTAACATACATTGTATGTATGTATGTATAAGTACATCCATTATTATAACTAATGCGAGGATTCATAGTGCAGGTAATAAATTATCCTGTCAAAAATTGCCGGAAAAACGTTTCACCATTCGTTAGAAGCGGCACATAATTTATCTATTTTTCATAAGTACATTTATAATTTTTTTCTAAATGCGCTTTATAGTTTGGGTGACACGAACTAAAGAGGTACTCTACAAATATATTTTGTTTTGAAAACAATTAAATTTCATATAAATAACATAGTCGCTCAATTTAAGTTGGTAACATCGCTCGCGCGACGAACGAACACAGTTTAATTTGATCAACTGCATGTGAGTTATGTAAACATCTAATTGAATAAAAAAATTTTTTCCATACACTAAAACTATAAATCATCCTGTCAAAAAATTGAATTCCATACACAAATTGAATAAACATATCTGAGAGGAGCGTAATCTTGTAAATTTTTATGAGGAGATATTTCTTCTACAAAGATATAGATAAATTAAAACCATTACAGAATTCGATTTCACCACTGGGTTGGTCATCGAAAAGATGCTTGAATAGCAAAATCTGGCAAAAGTTCTAGAATATTCTTTCAATAATCAGAAAAGATATCAAAAATCTTTAATCAGTGGATTGACCGACGAAAAAGTAACCAAGTACCGATATTTAGAAAAAGTTCCAGAATATTTTTTTGAAAATTACAAAAAATATCGAATATCTGATTTCACCACCCAATTTTTCATCGAAAAGCGATCAATTAGCGGAATTTGGCAAAAATTCGAGAATATTCCATTCTGAAAATAGAAAATATATCCAAAAACCGACTTCGCTATTGGTTTGGGTATCAAAAAAGTATCCAAATAGCAGAATTCGTCAAAAGTTCTAGAATATTCTTTTTGGAAATCAGAACAATTATTGAAAATTTGGCATCACCATTAGATTGTTCATCAAAAAAGTGACCAAAAAATGAAATTCGGTAAAAGCTCTAGAATATTCTATGCGAAAATCAGATAAGATATCCAAAACTTGATTTCACCATCGAATTAGTTAGTTAAAAAGGATCTATGTAGCGAACTTTAACGAAAGTTCGAGAATGTTCTATCTGGATATCAACAAAGATATCGAAAAATTTACTTCACCATTTGTTTAGTCATCGAAAAACAAGCTAAATACAAGTGAAAACATTTGACAAAAGTTTCTATTCGAAAATTAATAAAGAAGTCGAAAAACTAATATCACTATTAGAAGAATTATTGAAATAGAAGCTAAATAAAGATATTTAACAAAAGTTTTAGAATGTTCTGTTCGAGAACTAGCAAAGATAAAGAATTATTTATCATAAACTGGTTATAATTGATGAATTTAGGCTCCATTAGTCCCATTGATTTCGTCAACGATAGTGTATTTTTAAAAAAAATGACTAATCGTTACTTTTCGCTATCGAAAATTTCAATCGTAAATATCTCCTAAACGGTGCGTCGTAGCTCAAAAATAACGAAATTTTTGAAGGCTTAAGCGAAGCAAGTTGTGGGTATTCCGAACGTATTGCGACTGTCAAAACCTACTTTTCGCTATCGAAAATTATCGATACCGCGTAACTTGTCATAAATTGGTTATAACTAGTTAATTTAGGCTCTTTTAGTCCCACTGATCTGGTCAGTAACAGAACAATTATTTTAAAAACTACTTTTCGTTAACTTACGCTATCGAAAACTTTAATCGTAAATATCTCCTAAACGGTGCGTCGTAGCTCAAAAATAACGAAATTTTTGAAGGCTTAAGCGAAGCAAGTTGTGGGTGTTCCGAACATATTGCTACTATTAAAACCTACTTTTCGTTATCGAAAATTATCGATATCGAAAATAACGATATTTCCAAAATGGATGATATAAGGAAAGGAAGTATCCTTTCAAATATATAACATCTTATATATTATATATAACATAAAATTATACTTATTTTTCGTTAGCAAAATCTTTCGATCGAAAACAGATTGCAAATAGTATCCAATTTTTTTAAACTTATGGTTATGATTTTTTTATAACAACTACAACTAAAAACTAAATTACTTATTAGTTAATACTAATAATTGAATTTTTCAGTCATTAGTTGCAAAAAAATATTTTTTTCATTGGTTTTTTATTATTAATTGCAACCAACATCTAGGCATCTAGCCAGTATTGACTACTGTTTTGTTGAAAATTAATATGTGAATAAGGTGTGCTATATTTCAATGAAAGTAACATTTTCGTTTGCATAAACATAATAACAATTCAAATTTTTAAACGACTATAGATTTTAAAATTATAATTTATTGTCATTTTTTGACCCCCAGTACTTGTTTTTGCGCTCCTGGAAAAGGATTCAATTTTTTGACATAATGATTTATACTACACTACAATTCCTCGCTTTAATTATAACTTATATTTTAAATTACAGGTGCAAGTGGGTCACATCATCATCATCATGGTATTAGAAAATATGTGTTCTGGTGCTGTGCTTGCGGTGGCCTGTCAACAATTATTGGAGCTCTGTTCTTGGCTGTTTATTTTATGCTTAGATCATACACATCCACCCTAGGATACTTTGAAACCATTCCAACTTTTGTACCTGCAACTATGGTAATTATTTTAACTCTTTGTAGTAAATTAATTATAAGTCATTCTAACTTTTAAGACGTCCTGTTAACACTTTAATGGCGCTCACACATCTATGCAATTAAACTTCGCCAGCGGCCACCAATATTTTTAAAGAATTAAATAAAATTGTATAAATAAATTCACGGTATAATTCAACATGTACAAATAAACACATTTTTAATAAAAAATAAATAAATAAATAAACATAAACACAATAACAATAAAGTGATAAAAAAAATAAATACCCCTGTCGCAGCATCTGCATAATACAGCAAATTTCTAAATATTGGGCACTGGCGGATCTCATCTAAGACCTGTATCCATTTAAAATAGTTTAGCTTTCTAACGGTGAAACAATTTTCAAAATCAATTCAGTAGTTAATTTTTGGCGCTTTTGGGTCCTCAGGACCCTAACGAATCTCATATAGTGTAGCATATATCCATTTAACAACATATTATTACATTACATAACTATAGTTTTTGATTTTTTTTTTCTAGGTATGCAAATTATATATATATATATATATATATATATATATATATATATATATATATATATATATATATATATATATATATATATATATATATATATATATTTATTATAATATATATTATTAGGTAGAGGTAAAGTAAAATTTTGTTTTAAATAAAAAAAATTAATTAAAATTTAAAAACACAATTTATTTATTTATTGTACTAGCTCAGTTGTTACATTATCATCAAATTTGTGTGGTGTGACTCTTGTTATCTCAGAGCATGATTTTAAAAGAAAAAAAAATTTCAAATTAGCACAGTTTTAATTAATAAGAAAATTCAAACTTTAACGATTGTTCAAATATCACAGCAATCAAATCACATAAAAGGTAGTTTAGCAGAAAATAACAATAAAAAAAAAAACATTGGTTAGGTACAACAATAAGTTCCGTTGAAATCCAAACAATTCAATAAAACAGCAAGAGATAGTTAGATAAACGTAATTTAGCAAATACACGAACAAATTAGAATTGTTTAGTTTTCTACGATTACAAATAGAAAATTAAGAAAAGTGACAATTGTTAGCAAAAGAGAATTAGTGAAATGAGAACATTTAATACAAGATTGACAAATTTTGTTTCAGTCAGATTCGATTTAATTTAGGCAATTTAGTTACGGTAAGCCATGAATGTAGGGTTGCCAGAAATTCTGAATGTATAAAGAGAACAATTCAAATAAAAAAAGAGAACAAAAAGAGAACTTTACGAAATTATTTGAAATAAACACATTTATTACGAAAAAAATTGCACAATTATGCATAGAAAAAATGTTAATATTTTTGAGCGTTAGTTTACGTTATTCCATATCTATATGTAATAAACAAAATACTTTACTTTTGCAAAATACCATTAACGTAAAAGCCCCTATACCCGAACGCGTTCACTACTCGAACAGTTTTAATATTCATCGATTTTTTTCAGAAATAACTTCATTAATATATAAAATATCAAAACTGTTCGAGTATTGAAGGCGTTCGGGCATAGGGGCTTTTATGGTTATAAAAAAACTTGTTAATAGTTGTGTTTCGAATATTGGTTGCCTCTTTTCAAACAAGACTTTGTTTAAAAAAATAATATATATTATAATAATATATATATATATATATATATATATATATATATATATATATATATATATATATATATATATTATTTTGGGCATAACTTCGACAAACGTGTTACGAAAATTCGATAATAAAACCAAGACCACTCAACAGGAAAAAATAAAAAGAAATGTTAAAAGAAAAATAAAACAAACTTTAAAACAAACCTGACAAAAAAAAAAATCTGAAAAATATAAAAAATTTTTAAGAAAAAGAATAACACAATTTAACCTCCTTTAACCTAATATCGGCAATGGTATCTAAATAAAAGCTGAAAAAGAAGATTACCTGGAGCAAGGACTCCGAATATAAAGTTACTATTAATAGCTCTAAATAATAAGAGAAATTATAGCTTTAAGTTCGATTATTAAAGAAAATTTAGTAAAAATTCTTATTTCAGAAAAGAGAACAAAAGTGAACAATTTTGTATAAAAAAAGAAAAAAAAAGATCGGAATCGAAAAAGAGAACATGTTCTCTTTAAAAGAGATGTTCTGGCAACCCTACATGAATGTGAATTCAATTTATACCCCTGTCGCAGCATCCTGCATAACATAGCGAATTTCCGTTTATAAAAATTAGTTTTTCTCGGAAATTAGTTGACATAGAATAATAGTTTAAAGACCTTTTTTATGTAATTTTTTCTCCTCTTTTAAATGATGTAAAAAAATTTGGCAAAAATTTTTAAATAAGTGGAAATTTTGGCAAAAAACTAATTTTTTGCAAGAACAAAAACCATGTTCCTGGCATCCGACGTGTCTGGCTGAAGAACTCATCCAAGATTTTTGGACTTCCAACGTTGTCACCAAATTTCGTAAACCTAGGACATTTCGTTCGAGAGTTATCGTGCTGATACATATATACATACATACATACATACATACATACATATATATATATATATATATATATATATATATATATATATATATATATATATATATATAATATATATATATATATAAATTTTAGTGATTATTATTTTCGGTTTCTAGGGACCTCAAAACAAATTTCTGTCATAGTCCCGGGCTCAAGTCGCGTCATGACACCTACTGTAATAGCTGAATTTCCAGAATTCTTTCTGGAAATTCGCTAATAAAAACAAACCAATTTCGATTGTACAACATTACATAACAATTATTATTTTCTTTTTTGTTGAATAAATTAATTGACACAAAAAACAGATAGAGTAAACGTACAAATTATAGAAATCAAACTTGTTAAGCAAAACTATTAACACTTAAAATTCAAACAAATCACCAAGAGAAAATTCAGAAGCACCGGGCATTCAAGTATCAAGTTAGTTCGTAGTTACGTAATCACGTGCGGATATCCACAAAGGAAAAGATGGTGGAAATAAAATAAAAAAAAACACTTATCTCACCAATCCAGAATTTGAGGAAACGATTAAGGCTGTTGCTAGATGCAGAGTTTAAGCGGCAGTCTCAGTAACGGTCATCGTTCCAATTAACTAAATCCATACATCAAATGCTCCATAATACACTCCAGTTCGGATAATTAAGGGCGTTGCTTAATGATTTCCAAAACACATAATTTCCTGGATTGATAACATTGCTTGATTAAATCACATGTCCCCCTGTTTGCAGAAAACGCATTAGCACTGCTCAAATTTTCATTTCAATAAAGTTCAGAAATCAGTTCAATATTAACAAAAAATTTGTCACTTTACCCTAATACAAAAATGACATTTTTTCAATATGAAAAAAAATTAAATATAGAAATTGATTGTTAATGACAAAAATATGCAATAATTAAATAAAATTTATTTTATGAACCTGTTTGCAGCTCCGAACGTCACACAAGATAAATAGAAAAAGGGATTTCGGTTAATCAACACGAGTTTTTATAACCCCATGTTCCCGCGAAATCAGATCTGACAACTGATAAATTTATTGTTCGAGAATGAATAATATCTAAATGCTTCGTAATTATTATAATTAATTGTATGTTGGTACAGTGGCGTACCAAATTAAGTTTATTATAAAAAATTATTTTTTATAATTTTACATTACAATGTTACATTCGTATGGTTTGTCTATAACTTGGGATAAACTACGATCATTGTCAGTAAGTTAAAACGTCAATAACTTGAGTGACGACTGTAATAAAAATAGGATTGCTCGATATACATCGATGCATCGAAAACATCGATATTTACCATTCGATGTATCGAATCAGTCCGATACATCGGTAACAGTCGATGTTTTACGATATATCGATGTATTTTATTCAATGCATCGAATATACACCTCATACAATTATACGTAAACTTGTACAAAATTGCGTATAAATATTTAACTTTAGTGGCCAGCGTGGCCAGCTCCGTACCATGCGAAAGACTTTTTTCTAAAGCTTCGCAAGTTTTGAATCAACAACGCACCAGAATACAAGTAAAGCGACTAAATGAAATTCTATTTCTATGCAAAGTTTAGAAAGAAAGTATTGGGATTTGTAATTTTCTCATATGAACTTCCCATTAAAATAATCAAATAGAAGTAATCCTATTCTGTCCTATATTTTGACCTATCAGAATCTACATATACTCGTTCTTAAATTATTTGATGTTTTCTATCGATGCATCGAAAACATCAATGTTTCAATTCGATATATCGAAAAACATCGATGCAACCTTTCCGATTGATGCATCGCAAAAAACATCGATGTATATTTTAAATGAACATCCCTAAATAAAAATCATCACACAGAGAATGTACCGATCAATCACCGTGTGATCGGCCTCTACAATTGTGCTGGCTATCCCCATTAAAGTGTTAACATAGAGACGTGTCTAATTATAACTGATCCTAGATTTAGTCTCTATTGGCGTCGAGACTGTAGACTCGTATTTTTCTTCTTTTTTTCGAGAAACTGATCAGTTAATTTAAATTATGCCTAGCCGCTGCGTTTAAGGATATATCTCAAGTCAAATCGCGTAGTACACCTAATTTTTTTTTTAAATTAATATAATGTTGAATTATTACTAGCAACACTTTATTTTATGAATTAAAAGTGTTCTTTATGAGAAATTACATAAATTTAATCAATTAATAAATAATAATTTCGATAAAATAAAGATTTAATTTGAACTACGGTTGGTGTTGAATTCAATTGGCGTAGAAGGCAATTAGAGGCAGACACAATATTTTAAAATGTCTGTCCATACCACATGACTTTCACTTTTAATTTTTACAAAAAAAAAAAAAAAAAACGGTAGGATTTTCAATATACTCTCTTTTGATTTCAATACACTTTTCACAACGTCTCACATACATTTCAATACCCTTAAAAAATAGTCTGAATTTTTATCCTCAAAATGCGCCAAAACCGTTGACTTCACCTCGTCATTTGTGTTAAATTTCTTTCCTTTCAAATCCTCTCCAATTCTTTCACAGTGGAAAATGAAGGTGATGAGTACCCGTACACAACATTCAAACGTTGCTTGATTTTTGACAGCGTGTTCCCTTCGTTTGTTAAGAACTTTACGTACAGCCCTGTAATCGATTTTGTGCATTTTAAATTTTCGAGTCGATAATTTCATTTTATTAACCAGTATCTTGACAACGAAAAGATTTAACGCAATATTTTTTTTGTGGATAGATACATAATAGGTTCCTAATAGAATGACACTAAATAAGTGTATCGCCGATTAATCTAAAGTGGGTAGGTCGAAAAATTTTGGAAATAAAAGTCATAAAACCGCATGATGACCTGCAAATCATAAGCTACCGACGTCTAGTCCGACCCTACTTATACTATCTTACATTGTTGCTTCAATTACTAAATATATCTGTTGTTAATTTACGAAATCTATTCAGTAAATTATTATAGGTTAATTATATACATACTAAATTTAGTCTAAGTTAAGAATTTTTAGAGCTACTCAATTTATTTTACTGATTTTAACGATATAAATGCAGATCTGAAATAATTTTATAAACATTTTAATAATTCCCAGCGCCCCCGCCAAAATATTTTATATTGTTATTTATTACAAAACTTTCACTAAAATGTTTTCAGCTATTCAATTTATTTTACTAATTTTAGCGATTTATTCCAGGTCAATTTACACCTCCCACCACTTTTGAATTGAATTGAGATTCGCATAGAGACTCTATTAATAATATACAAAGTATGAAGTTAATTATTCGTTTTTCAATAACAAACTGTCGTAATTTCATTGTTTCGTTATAATACATGTTCCCTCAAGAATAAAATATTTTCCCGGGATAAAAAGTAGCCTATAACCATCTCTGTCCCGCAAGCTATGTATGTCTGTGCAAAGTGTCAAGTTGATTGGTTAAGCTGTTGAGGCGTGAAAGCAAGTCAAACAAACAAACTCATTTTCGCATTTATAACATTAGTTAGGATGAGTACAAAGATGCATTCAAGTTATACATAAATTGAAAATTATAGTAACTAAAAAGATATGTTTATTCATTTCCAACAGTGTTAGAATCAAATTATTAATCATCTTAACAATCAGATTATTAAGAGATTAAAATTAATGTATTTAATCGCCGATAGTACCTAATTAAGTTTTTGTCAACACTAACTTCCAAAATTACATTCCTTAAATTATAATCAATTCTCATTCCTTTGTGGTAATCCTAGACAGAATTTAAATGTAATTAATTTTTTATAGCGCGATAATAAAAAATTTAAAAATGTGTACAAACACAAAAAGGAGTTATGACCTCATAACTATTTTTCATCTCTTCTACCAATTATCGAGAAAGTATCCAAGAAACCATGTCTTCCTCATGAAAAAAGAAATATCGCTCTAATTGTGTTGTAATATCTATGTTATACGCACAGTTCGAGCCCTGCTTTTTTTTGTTTATTTAGTATTTTTACTAATAGCAGTTTTGTTTTTTACAGTTGATGTTAACCGGCCTATGTGTAATGAGCTTAGCAAGACGAAGAAATCGTTTTAGTTATTTAGTAAGTATTACATTTTTTTACTACGCTATCTCGATATGATAATTTTTATATCAAAAGTAAACTTCCATTCATCAAAACGAGATTATAATATGCAGCTCGTTTAACTAGATATGAGTCTTACTCTCAAATTAACTCTCATCTAAAATTTCAAAAATTTTAAAATAAAGACAATTTTTTACTTTACTAATACCACTTTATTTAAAGTCTTGATTGTCTGTGACATGTTTCGGCCCGTATGGCCATTGACGAAATGTTCGTCAATGGCCATACGGGTCGATTTTTTCCAATTTCTATAAATTTTTTTCTTTTTTCAGATAAAAGTGAGTGGAGTTTGTTGCTTAGTATGTGCATTAACGTGCGTTCTGGTCACAATAACCACTACTGTTATTCACATGAATCGTTTGCAAACGTTACGAGAATGCGTTTACACTCAAAAAACAAGAACGTGCACTTGTTATTCTGTGATTGTGGAAACACACACGGAAACAGATGAGGGAACAAGATTTGTATTTGATTCAACTCCCGACTGTGAAGTCATTCATGGCGCTCTATATTCCTGTCTTCGTGCAATGTTTGGTTTATCAGTTAGTGGAATTTTAGTCTGTATATTTTCGTGTATGCTTGTTTATCAGTTATTAAGGTAAACTGTTCTTAAAATACTTATTTTATTCCATTAGAAAATCAAATTATCTAAAAATTAATATTGGATTTTTACAGCCATGAAAGAAAAAAAATGTATTGGGAACAACTAGAACTTCGTTGTCGTTCTTTATATCAACATCAAACAAGTTCTGGCCCTACTCCCGGTTCCATAAGAGGTCCTCCAGTTTCATTAGGATCAACGTCTGGGTTTTGTAGTTGTTGTGAAGAATGTCGATATACACCAATACCTGCTAATACGCACATTTATCCATGGGATGCGCACGCTCTTGACCGGTATTTATATAATTTATGTTTCAGAACTATAATGATCTTTAGTTTTAACTAACAAAGGTGAAATTTACAGATTCTGGACTCCCGGGCGAATAGGAAACTTCTATTCGCCGAATCCAGGAGAAGAAGTAGGACAGACAACCACAGGTCCAACAATAACAACCAATCAGACTGGAAATACTGAAAGTGGAGCCATTCGTGCCAGAAACAGTGGGTGGAATTGGCGTCGTCTTCCATGGAATAGAAGTGGATGTCCAGATTCTTCAAGGACTAGCGGAAATTTTAGTTACCCAACAACAATTAGTAGTCCGGATAGCCAGTACGGTTTTAGTTCAGTACCAGGATTAACTACTGGACCAGTTTCAACCTCTATTCAAAGTAGTGGTGTTGAATCAATAACAGCAACTACAGGATCAGGCGGTTACACAGTTTTAGCAGACAGGCCTCCTCCGGGAGCTTATTTATGGGGACCACCACCACCTTATTCAAATCCTGACAGTCCCGCTAGACGTGGAATGACATCTCCAACAAGATATCATCATCCACATCATCATATGCATCATCCGCATTCACATTTAAATCATTGCCAATTAAATGATGACAATCAAATACAATCACAAAATCCTCTAAATGAATGTCAACATAGGCCTCGAAATAGGCCTCCCGTTTCAAAAGATAATTATGAAAATACTACAGAATCTGAAACACATCAAGTTTCCACGGAGTCTGCCGAAAATACAGATAATTCTAGTAGTGATCGCATTTCAAATACGTTACCTGTTAGGAAAACAAAAAAGCGAATGGACATTTCTTCTGTAAAATCAGTAACAGGAAACCAAAATTTTCGCACAAATATACAAAATATATTTACATCTCAAACTTGTTCACAAAATTTTGATGAAACTTCCGAACAGTCACATTCAGAAGACCATAATTATCAAGAACCTAATTTAAAAACAGAAACTTTATCAAATAACTCACCAGAATCCAAAGTGCCAAAGTGTCGTTTTTTACCGCGACTTCAAGGAGTAGAAAATCCAGCTTTCCAAAATCAAGAAAACACTTCACCTCAAAAACAAGAACCTACTGAATCAGAAGTATATTTTGCAGATGTCAGTAGTTGCTGTAACATTTCAGTTCGAAATGATGGCCAAGATTCGTCTTTATATGACGAAGCTCTCGAGACAATACAAAAGCCAAGAGTTATGTCGATACAGTGTTCACACAAAAATGATAAAGATAATAAGCTAAATCAAAATTTCCAACAAGAAAATCCATCATCATCTAATGCCACTGAGGATGAAGATTATTTAGCTCATCGAATGGGTAAACGGCAAATGTCAACGAGGAGCCGTCTGCCTTTCCCTCTACCAAATTCCGATGATCATAGCAAGGAATTAAATTCAGAAGCTTGTCTACAATTGTTACCAAAAGATATATCACAAAACAGTTTAAGTAGTAGCAATGCACAAACTCCTTTAACAGACACTACAGATGACGCTCTAACACCCGTTTCTCAAAGTTTTCCAAATTCCGAGTGTTGTATAAGTTATTTTAATGAAAATAATAGTGGTGTTGATATAAAAACTCATGCTAGACACAGGACATTTTCAGCGGAAAGTGTTGATGACCAATTCTTAGCACCTGACGCACAGTACGAAGTAATACAACAAAGTTCAAATAATTCCAATTATCAAAGACATTCGAATTCTAATCAAAGTAATTTAACAACAACTATATCAGGTTTAAATAATTTTGGTAATCAAAGTTTCGGAAACCAAAATTTTTCAACTAATCAAAACTCATTTCCTATAAATACACAAAATAATTCAAATTTTAATAGTAATTTAAATTATATGCAAAACAGTCCAAAAAATGTCCCTCCAAAACCTAATGTTAAATTATCTAATTCTCCCCGTAAAAATATTGGCTCAAATATATCAACTTTAATTCAAAATCTTGGCGGTAATCCAGTAGGATTACTTTATGGTGAAGTAAATAGCGGTGAAGAAGAAGAAGAGATACAAACTCAAGGTAGTCACAGCGATGCAACAATGGATTCAGGGTGGCAAAGTGGCTCTGATCGACCCGAAGGTAACAGAGGAGACAGCAATGAAGAAACCGGCCCAAGATCTGTTAATGTTTAGTTTCTAAGACTGTTAACTATTTTTAGATTTGTATTCTACTCACATCTAGAACACAATGTTAGCAAGTACTTTTTATATTTATTTCTTATTTTCTTTTTTTAATAAACAAGAAACCTAGTTGTTTTCTTTTAATAAACGAATTTTTAATTTTATAGTAAATTATATAATATATATTTGTGTTCGTTTATGGAGACTACAGAAAAAATTACATACAAATTATTATAGTAAAGCCTATTACTATTATACAATAATTTTATATATTTCTAAAAGGCTATTATTATTTTCCTTTTTAAACGTTAGTCACAAATTTTTGTGCTAAAATTATGAATTAAAATTTCAAGTACCTATATAATTTTTAGCTACGTTCGCGAAAGTAATTTTTAATTTCTAGAAAACTGCTAGTTAAAATTGTAATGTTATTCATATCTATTCAAAAAAGTAGTCAATTTTGCAGCTACTTGTGCTTTTAAGACTAGATTTATTTTTAAAATAGCGAATAAATAGTTATATTTCAAGAATTCAAATTAATAACCTAGCTCATCCAAAGAAGTATTAACCATAACAGGCGATTTTTCTACTAGTACTCAATAAAAAATTATATTTTTTATAGATATTTTCTTGTTTTACAATAAACTAAGGGCGTATTCGCGTTGTGGCTTTCATCGCTTCCGTGAGCATCACTTCGGATCGACGTAGCATTCATGTTCGCGTTGCATAAGCATTGCTCCCATGGATACGCGCTGTTGTTCGCGTAGCATACAAATGACATTCAAAAATTTTTTTTACAATCTCTTAAAATGGTTGCAATTTTTAATGTAGTGAAGAAAAATTTTATATCTGAGTTATTATTAAAATTAACGTGGCATAATACAAAAATTATTAAAACATAAACAATTTGAAAAATTTAAATTTTTTTAAGTTTTGTACACGGTTATGTGTCAACGGGAGCCATATTGCGTTAGTCATTTCAAAATATTTTTAAACGTAGCTCTAATGACCACCGGAATCAATGGTTGCGAGTACACGATCACAAAGTAGCGTCGCTCCTCGCTACGGTAGCCCCAACGCAAAAACGCCCTAAGACTTAAATAATTATACTGTTTATTCAATATTGAAAATATATTTAAGTAAAATAAAACATAATTTATCTGTCTGCGCTTCCACCAACGTTACATCGGAATTCATGAGTTATGTAACAATATAAGTACAATTTTTGGATTGGTCACAACCCGTTATATAATGAATTACTCCACATTATGTGAATAGTATTACTTATTAATAGGTAATTTTTTAGCAGAAAATTCATAAACAAACACAGTTTACGTAATACGTAATAGATAACCAATAACACAGGCCTACGAAATTTGACTTTTTTTTTCCCCCTTCCAATAATTATATTTTTTTTAAATATCTAGGTATGTTAAATTAAAAAAAAAAATACAGTTCTGTTTTTTTTCTAGCACATCGAGATTTATTTTTATTGATGACATGCATATTTTAAAATTTTTTAACAATTATTATAAAAATATAAAAATTAATGAATAATTTTTACTCAAAAAACTAACAGTATTAGTTGAAAAAAATGCTAAAGAAACTAAGTAAATTAAATACAGGGTGGCGATCGACCTGGAAAACCTGGAAAAGTCAGGGAACTTCAAATTTCTGGAAAAGTCGGGGAAAAGTCAGGAAATTTCAGTCGTAGTCAGGGATTTTTACAGTTTTCGCCCCGGCCAGAGCGTCGACTGATAGTTTTTTTTTTTTGCTGTATCTTTCCCACTGATGAGCAAAAAAAAAAAGGTCGTTTTTAAAAACTTTATTTTTAGAAATTACTTTATTTTTAAACAATATTTTTTTCGGAGTAGGTCCTGGAATTTTATTCAGATTATACTCCTACAAAACTTCTACAAAACTCCTGTTCAAACTTCTTCTCTTATGCTTTCTATCCGGTTCATCTCTCTTCAACATCCAACGGTAGTTTGCCATCATGTTTGCGTCCTACCTTCCTTGGTATCTGCTCTCCATAACCCTTATATCTTGGTGGAAGCGCTCACCTTGTTCTTCACCAAAATTCTCAGGAGGAAGTCAATATGTGATTGCAGAAAATGTAACTTTGCACTCATATTGCAACCCAGTTTATGGAAATTGCTGAGCATATTATTTGCTATATTTTTATAACCTGGGCTTTCTTGTTTCCTAAAAAATTTCTCACTACCTCTTTAAATGAATAGAAAAAAAATAAATTACCCTCAATAATGAGCTCATTAGCGGATGTTCTTAAAATTCACCTTTTCTCCCAAAATAAAGATATGTCACTTCGTTAATTAGGTTTCATTTAGTAAACCATTGATGAGATTGTGTTCCTAAAAGCCAATTACAACTATTTAATGACTTTTTATTAGATTGGAAATAAATAAAAATTGGTAATCTATTCTTGAATTGGTCGACCTAGGTAATTTTAGTCAAAAATTTTAATACCTAATATCTAAAAATTCTGACGTGCTAGAATTTTTTGAATATTTTTTTCGTAATCAGCGTCCTAAAATCTATCGAAGTCAGTTGTCAAATCTTAAAGGGAGAAACCATCGCAGGCCTGTGTAATAGTATATTTCCTAATGAGACATAAAAATGATTAATATCATACGAATATAAACCTGCAAGGCAAAGATTACTACACAAAGATGATCAGGTTTTATACAAACTTTGCTACCAATGATTCTCCAATCGACAGTTTACATAACTATAAATTTCTCTAAATAACTATAATTTATCTTCATTATCTTCAGTTGGATTAAATCACTTGAATAGAATGAATTATTATAATTTTAAAAGTGCAAATTATATAAAAATATGAAAATAAATTAAAAAGAATGATAATACAAAGTGACGAAATTTAAAAAAGAAATGCTATCGCTAAGTATCAAAGAATGCTTTAAAATTTATACTAATAGTAACTGCTCAGTCGGCCAGAATTCGTACCAAAATTAATGGTGATCAAAATTTATATATCAATATTATAGATATAGAATCTGACTATTTATGTATAATCGTATTGTATAAATATGCAGTTTTATGATACAATGGTACTCCACACACACACGCAATAGTAATGGACTTTCAGAGGAGTCACGAACATTACTTTTAGACGACCGCACAAAAGTTACGATAATTTTTAAAATAATAGTGCAGTTTGAGTTAGAATGTAATACCTACATAATCTTTCATTAAAAGGATGTATGGATGCATCGACTAAATAACCGAAGACAAAATAACCGGACGACAAAATAATAACAATAATAATAATAGTGTTTAACGTTCGTCTTCAGATAACAGTGTATAACAGATGCCATCCACATCATTATTTTTCTAACTTTATTCATATAATTATTCCTTACAACTACATATTACACTATGATGTGAGTGGAGGACAAGAAAAGTGGTGTGAGGACTAGGATTTGATAGGTATGCGTCTACAGCTGTCTTCTTAAGGAACTATGCCGATATTCATCTGAAAATGTGAAGAGAAAAAGCAGAAAACCTTCACGAGAATAGCTGGCCGTGGAATTCGAAAGTTCGACCTACTACTCCGCAAGTGTCAGTACTTAAACACGCTCGACTACTTCGCTTTTTTCCAGACGATAAAATAATCGTAGACAAAATAATCGAACGACAGAATAACCGAACGACAAAATAATTACAATTAATTATATTTTCGAGTTAGGATATTTGCGAATATAATATGATAAGGATTTTTTTACTTCCAATAACACATCAAAAATTAAATACAAGTAAGGATGTGATAAAAAAGAAATAATTATGATACTTCTGAGAGGTTTAAATTGTAAATAATTACCCTTTGATCAAAAATGGCATTTCAAGAGTGCTCGGCCGTCAATTTTTTATTCCTATTAACAGATTTTTTTAGTTCCAAATACACAAAAAATTAGATGAAATTAGGAACCTTAAATAATAAATAAATAAAATCTAAGGTTATTTTGTCTGGAGTTATTTTACCCAGAGTTGTTTTGTCTTCGGTTATTTAGTCGAGGCATCCATATACCTTCCCAATGTAAAATTATGTTCTAACTCAAACTGCAGTGGGTATAATTCACTTTTTATTAGCAAGAAAATATGTATTACTACATACTATTAATTTTAAAGATTATTAATGAAAATACGTCTCTAGTACTAATAGTTTTTAGCCAAGGATTATGTTTCCTAACTTAGCATGGAAAATATAGAAATTAAAGCTGAAAAAAATTTTTTCTCTACATCATCCAAAGGGGTTAATAAATAATGGCCTTTTGATTACTTACTTAACAAATTAAGAAATTAAAAAAAATAAATAAAAATATTATTTTGATTTAAAATCAAAGTTACTTTTATTACATATTATTTTTGGCTTAAAGTCATTTCAACCTATTATGTTATAGCCTCCATATCACCATAGTAAAACTATAATATTATCATTCGGTCCTCTTTATTGAAATGTAATACTCTCAGACACGGTCGCCTAAAAAAGCATTTATTTTCCGTAAACAGATATGTATATGTAATATCACCTAATATGTATTATATTGTACAATATTTAAACAATCAGTATGATTACTTATAGCTTTCTAATTCTTAAATGTTAAAAAAAAAATATCAAAAATTATTGGATTGATAAATCCAACACAAATATCTTAAAATTCTTTTAAAAAATTTGTAGAAAAAAAATTCAGTAATGCTAATATTAGTAATTTATTACTTAATTTAGTCATAATATTATAATAGTAAAAAATTAATACAAAATTCATGTACTTAGTTCAGTGATAAACTAAATTGATCGAACAAGAAAATCAGAAAAGATATTTAAGGAAAATTTAAATTCGCCTATATTTAATTATTTTGTTCTTCACTAAAATTTTTCATTAAAATGTGATACTATCCTGCCAATGAAAATTAAATTTCAACCTTTTATTTAACGAAAATAATGGTACTTGCTAAAATTTTTCAAATGAAGTTAAAAATATATTAAAATCAGTTGTAAAGTCATGAAATGGTGTAATATGATAAATAATTTTTTCTAAAGAAAAAAAGATGTATTTAAAATTTATATTATATATATATTTTATGAATATTATAGTGTATTTTATTTACATCCTAAAATTTATAGCAGCCATTTTCAAACTAAAAATATTTATACAAATGTATTTTATTAAATAAAATCTCACAATATTATTAGAGAAACAAACATATTATGCAAAACATACATAAAAAATTAAAAAGTTTAAAAATACATATTTTCATATATCTATCTATATGAGCAATTAATCCAAAGCAATAATACTCTCTGTGATTTTGAAATATTGCATGATAATTTATTTATTTTGTAAATGCTTGATAAAGTTCTTTTTTTTATATATTAATGTAATTGTTTAATAATTTTGAATAATATTAAACTAAACATCAAACATAATTACACGATACAATAGGCGTAAACCACTGGTGAACCGGCTTTAAAACAGCTTCTTTCTTATTTTTATCCGATAAACAATTTAAACTCTAGTGGATATTTATGGTTACAACACACATCACAATCAGTTAAAACTGTATTCTAGTTTAGAGACGTAAATTTCGGTCGTTTATTAAAATTAAATTAAAAAAAATTACTACACTTGTACATTTTTTTTCAACTTGTTTATTAATCTTTAAACAAACAAAATGATTTACAAAAAAATTAAAAGATACAAATAAAAATTTGTATGATCATAGAGACACATTTACTCTATGGAAGGTTCATACCAAATTTAAAGGCAATAGGCTGGATAGAACTCCAGAATTTATGTAGATAAAGTCGAAAAATCTTGTTTTGTTAAAAATCGGTTAAAAGTTTTGGATAATATTTCAAGCAGTCGCAACAGCCTAATTATAAGTCTATATTGTTTAAAGGCTGAAGCTAAACTGAACACTAAACTAACTACAGTAGAGCCTCTTATGATGCACACCTCTTTTAACCGGACCCCTCCTATAGCCGGACAAATTTTTTATGACGGTAGCATGCTATACTAAAGCCAATGCATTCAGCACTCTCTTAAGCGGACCCTCTGTTAACCGTACGCGGACACAATATTTTTTGACACAGATATATTATTTAGTACATTGTTACCTCTAATTCATGATTCATAAAAAATTAGTTATGAGTACTACACTATTTAATGCTATTATTTACTCTGCCCATGTTGAGCGGACACCTCTGCTAGCCGGATAAATTTTTTCGCGATACTGCTGTCCGGTTAACTGAGGTTCTACTGTATGTACTGACTATATAGGCATATTTTTATCCCCGATAAATGTAGTTATGGCATGTAGTCGGATTTTGTCCGAAATATTGGAAAGAGATTTAAACTTTAAAAATATGCAAGAGAAAGAAATTGATTATTTCAAATTTCTAGTCTAGAATACTGTCATATTAGTTAGCTGATACATTACTTCGATATCGAATAAAAGTAAGACGCCACTGCACCTAATATAAAATAAAATAAATAAATAAATAAATAAATAAATAAATATATATATATATATATATATATATATATATATATTATATATATATATATATACACTAGCGGAAATAATTAAAGGATCAAAAAAAAATTCAAAATTTTCAGCGATTTTTCGAATGGCTGTATCTTCGTGAAGAATAGTCGTATCGGAGTCGTAAGTAAAGCAATTTAAAGCTGGAAGTTTCTAGTTTCGAGGTCTTGCGATAAAAAATTCTCAAAGGAACGTGTGTGGCGCAATCCTAATAAATACATTCAAAAAAAATTTCGAAATTTTTTGGTTTTTTTTTTTTTTTTGGTCTACGGACTGTTTCATTCGATTGAATTTTTGAAAAAATTAATAGATCATTTTTTTTATCTTAAACTTTCATAATCTTCAACAAAATGAAAAAAAAGCTTTTTCCACATTTTTATCAATAACAGTATTTAAATTTATAAAAAAAAGAAAATTTCTTAGAAAATTTTCAAAAAAAATTTTAGAAATATATTAGAAAATTTTCTAAGAAATTTTCTTTTTTTTATAAATTTAAATACTGTTATTGATAAAAATGTGAAAAAAGCTGAGAATTTTTTTTTTTCATTTTGTTGAAGATTATAAAAGTTTAAGACCAAAAAAAATGATCCTTTAATTTTTTCAAAAATTCAGTCGAATGAAACACAAAAACGGCTGGATGGATTAAATTGAAACTCGGTGGGGTCTTTGTGGGTATATTGAACTGTAAAAGGCAAACTTAACATTAGTGGTTTTCTCGAAGTTTTTAATTCAGCGCTTGATTTTCCAAAGAGCCACCAAAAGCTCTTTTTTTCTTGATTTTTCAAATTCATGTAAAGTATGCAAAAAAAATTTTTCTGAGAAAACAATGGCTAATCCTTGTAGAGAATTTATTCGAGTTTTTAAAACACCCGTTCAGTTTTCTGTGTGATCATTGGTTGCTGAGATATCGATGGTCTAAGACGAAATGATCCTTTTCCATTCAAAGTCCGATATCTCAGCGAGAAGTGGTCGTATAAAAGTCTATAAAAAAGCAAATTAAAGCTGAATGAACAAGTTATCCGGTCCATATTAAGTCCGGTTAAGTCGGAAAAATTATTTTCAAGTCTGTGGACCAAAAAAAAACCGAAAAAATTTCGAAATTTTTTCTTTCAGTGTATTTATTGGAATTTTTTTTATCCTTTAATTATTTCCGCTAGTATATATATATATATATATATATATATATATATATATATATATATATATATATATATATATATATATATATATAGTTACTCACAAAAGTATTGACTCACTTGTGTTTTTCGGTTTGAATTTGAATTTTTGTTTTCTATTATGTGATTTATACAAAAATATATTGTTTTCAAAAAACACAAACACAAGTGAGTCAATACTTTTGTGAGTAACTATATATATAATATATATACATATATATATATATATATATATATATATATATATATATATATATATATATATATATGTATATATATATATATGTATATATAGTATATATATATGTATATATATATATATATATATATATATATAGTTATATATATATATATAACTATATATATATATATATATATATATATATATATATATAGTTATATATATATATATAACTATATATATATATATATATATATATATATATATATATATATATATATATATATATATATATATATATTATTAAGGGGGACCACTAGTGTGACCTTCTGAAAAAAAGGTGATATTTGGGAATTTTTTTAAAGAAAACTACTGTATGTTTTGATAAAAATGTTTTCATATCTTAAGGATATATTCGTTGATATGTAATAAATGATTCATGATAAAATTTTTAGACCAAAAAATTGAAAATTCAAAGAGTTATTCGCGATCTCCCAAGACTCCAAAAGAATAAGTTCCCCGCTGCTGCAGTGATAGCGACCTTCACATTGCCCGAAATCAAAAAAACCAAAAAGCCTATTAAACTAGAAGGTATTGCCCGTGCCATGAACCTCAATCGAAGAAAAAAAGTTGAAATTTAACAAAATGGCGGAGTTTTTAAAAAAAAGTTTCAAATTTTGTGCGAAAATTTGATGATTTTTAGTCTGCAAAAATTACATTTTTTATTCGATCGGAAAACTGCAGGTTCATGGCACGAAGAAACGTATATAAAAGAAGCTGAAATAAGAATCAAATCGATCGGATGATTTGTCTTCGACTTATAACTGCAGCAAATTTGAAAAATGTAGTTTTTCTATACTTTTAGCTTTAATAATTGCGAATTTTTACTAAAATTATTTACGATGTACTCACTATAACGGTCATAGTAAAACTAGATGAGTCGTTTAAATGTGCCAGGGTCTAGCTTCTCCACAACATGTGACTGGCAACCACGTCCTGAAACTCCCGAACTATCAACCTTCATACATTACAATACCTCAAAGTTAACAATAAAAATCAAAATCCTCTCTTCGGATGGCTGTAACTCAAAAACTATTTGAGATACACACTTGAAATTTTAGTATGTGATTTTTTTAGGTATAGACTATCAAAATATGCAAAAAAAAATTCGAATTTTTTCAAAATGTCACACTAGTGGTCCCTCTTAAATGTTTGAAAATTGCTGCTTTATGGGAACAATAAACAGAAACAATTATAAATTAAATGTTTTAAGAAAAGAAAAGACATTCTGTTACTAGAGTTAATAATATTTATTAATAGAAATTATTTTTGAATGTTGTACACGATAATATTTAATAAATTTACAGTCTACGATAACTGAATTTATTTTATTCTAAATACATTTATTATTTCACATTCCATCCATCATTCTTGTATTATAATTATGTAATTATGATTTTATTTTTTTTATTTTTCAAAAGACTTTAAATGTACATTTTTCTTTTTTTCTTCTTTTAAGTTCTTGCCTGAATTATTTTTAAGTTAGTGTTCTTATAGTAGAGTTAGGACATCGTCAGCCATTGAAATTAGCACTTTCACACAATGAAGACCGATGACGTAAGGCGTAAGGAGTGAGGTTAGATGAATGTCAGCCATTTATAGGGAAATTAGCACTTTCACACAATAAATACCGATGACGTAAGGCGTAAGGAGTGAGGTTAGACGAATCTTTATGTAGCTCCTTAACTTAACCACTCGTAGAATGTAATTTTTGAGTATTATTAAAAGTTTCTAAAAGTGCAACATCCGTTTTGATTTTATTTTTATCACTAAGTTAAAAAAAGTCAAAGTGGCTTATTAGATATGGTGAATCAAATGATCAATCAAAAATTGAATACGCAGTATCCCTAACTCTCATTATAGGAACTCTATTTTAAGTTAATCCACAGCACTATCTTTGTGTCGTTTACTATCATTATAATTTATAGGCATATTTATATTTTTATTTTAAAAATTATTGTAAATAATATTCTGTATAAATAAAAATACAAATGACGGAAATTTTATATTCTTTTTTATTTTTTGTAAATACATAAAACAACATAAATAAATGTTTGCAATCCTCTAATAAATATCCTGGAAGAAAAAAAAGGGACTGAGCTTGACGACATTATTGCCACCTGGTGTCAGTTTTAGAGAAGTATTTCGGGTATGACAGATGTCACTGGATACTGAATCGAACATATTAACTAATGTTTCCTAGAGATACCACAGGCATTAAATTGTGAAGCATGACGCTATTTTATTAAACGCAACGTGTAACCACTGAAAATTGTTTATAAATATTACATATTAAACAATTAAATTAATGGTTTGACCGCCATTAAAGTATTCACATCAGTCAATTTTTTTTGCTTCAATTTCTTAATGTATTTGTAAAACACAGCATTCTCTCTAGTCGATTCCCTCCTCAATGATAGATATAATTATATTATAGTAAATTATATTATATTTTACTGAAGAATCGGTCTGTCTGGCATATTTTGTTAATTAATGTCTGACAGACCTATTTTAATTAGTGAAAACTTTAGGCAAATCTACCTCACATAACACCTCGCTGAAATTTACATATGTTATAGCAAATTATATATATTTTACTGAAAAATCGGTCTGCCTAGCATATTTTGTTAATCAATGTCTGACAGACCTCTTTTAATTAGTGACAATTTTAGGTAGATTTACCCTCACATAACACCTCGTTGAATTTCAAATATGTTATATATACTAAAGAATCGATCTGTCTGGCATATTTGTTAATTAATGTCTGACAGACTTCTTTTAATTAGTAAAAATTTTAGGCAAACTTACCCTCACATAACATCTTTTTTTTAAATAAACTTTTCAGTCATTAGTTGCAAAAAAATATTTTTTTCATTGGTTTTTAATTATTAGTTGCAACTAACATCTAGGCATCTAGCCAGTATTGACTACTGTTTTGTTGAAAATTAATATGTTAATAAGATGTGCTACACTTCACTGAAAGTATCATTTTTCTTTGCATTTACATAACAATTAAAATTTGTAAATGACTATAGATTTTCAAATTACAGTTTATTCTCATTTTTTAACCCCTCATACTAGTTTTTGCACTACTGGAGAACATTCAACTTTTTGACAGAATCCGTGCATTCCACTGTTCCACTTGACGACGATAACGATCGCAACATGTCTCAAACCGTTCCATTAAGCGACCGCGATCGCTCTAATCGAGTTACAAACGTCATTAATACGTCATCATTACGTCACTACTGACGACCACTGAGCTCCCAAAGACCGTGTTTCTTATGTTAGTCGAGGCAGTCGCTGTCATTCTTCTGTGGTTGTCATTCGTCATAATATGTCATTTCTCAGTTGTCATCGTTGCCATTATTTGTTTTGTTAGTTTTGTTGTTATTGTTTTGTCAAAATAGAGAAAATTATATGTTTATTAGCCGACCCGGCCACGCGTTGCTGTGGCTCAGTAGTTATAATTGATTGAATTAATTTCTTCGTATCATTTCAAACGATACACTGCACAATTATAACACAATACACAGTATAATTATAAAAATCATTGACATCGTGAACATAAACAAATATGCCGTGGAATAGAATGTATAATCTAGAAATCGAAACACAGCGCCATCTACCGGGTGTCTACACAACCTAGATGTCAAACCTACATGTTAGATTAAATTATAGGTAAAATTTATAGGTCAATTCAATCATATATTCCAAAATTCTGTGCAAAATCAATTATTTATAGCACTTGACTCTGCTCGCCCAATGACTCTAAAATAACTATCTTCATATTTTATTAGCATGGCTAATTTCCGCACCGTAAGAAAGTAGTTTTAGAATTGTTTCTATTTTAGGCCCTTCAAGTCACCAAGGCCATGGGAAACCATTTTAGCGTCACTTTCATCTTTCACAGAGATCTCAACAGTACTTAAATAAAGATTGTCAAATTTCTTCAGCTTTTTAATTTGCGCCCTACTTGGTGTAACTGACGGACAACTTGAGCATACGTTCTTTTAAATTTAATATTCTGAAATTTTGTACAAAATCAGTTCCTTATGTGCTTCGCTTCGCTCGCTCGACGACTTTAAAGTGTTATTCATATTTTCATATTTTCAAGTCATATTCATATTTTTATAGCATATCTAATTTTCATATATTTGGAATTTGCTGAAAACAGCAGAAGTGCCAGTTGATGGTAACTGCACAATCCAGTTGTTTATTTCAGACCGGGAGATAATAACAGAAAACCTTCCGCGATTTTCTCACTTACGCCGGAGTAATGAAAGATATAAAAATTTTAAGAAATTTAAGAATAAATTTGAGTTTCGGTCGCATGGCTTTTATATCGAAAATTAAGTTTCTTTGTAAACTTGCATAGAAAAAAGTGAATTTGATACGATTTTCGCACTTATGCCAATTGAATGTTAGAAAGTTATCATCCTGCAATGCTTATTAAAAAAACTAGCTGCTACCCGCGGCTTCGCTGGCGTGAATTTCATAATTTAATAAAGGTAATTCCTAATGGGTAGTTCGCTAAAATTTTTGCTCCTATTTTCTTATCATAAGCTTTGATAAGCTTTATTTATTGAGAATTACCTTTGGCAAGTTGTCTAGGAACAACTGAAAATTTTCAAAAGCTAATTTGTCATTTCTTCAAACATAGGATATAACATAGACTAAAAATCTAAAATATGCCTATCAAGGAGATGTCAACGAATTTGGTATAAAAGTAAGAAAAATATGTTGACTTAAAATACCATCAGTTGGGGCGAACTGAAACAGTAGGGGTGAATCTAGGCAGAGCTGCCTCTCGATATTTCTTCGTCAATATTATGACCGTACAAGGTCATAGATAAATTTATGCTACTGAATTTTGTCAGTTATGAGTTAGTCAAGAGCGTGGCGTGAATATCTTAGATAATGTAACTCGAGGAAGGAAAATAATAATGTGAAATAAAACGAATATAAATGGGTAAGGATGCATTGTATTTAATACACAGTTCAGTCACCATTATTATCAATTATAGCTTGACACCGATGAGGCATGCTTGGTACAAGATTTTCCGCATATGATTGAGGAAGTGAGCGCCATATTTTTCCTATCTGTTGAGACAATTGCTTTAATGTAAACACACACTTTCCTGAAGCCTATGTTTATAAAAGCCCATTTTCCACCAGGTTTGCATCGGGAGATTGAGATGGCCAAGAAAAACCGATTCAAAACGTGATGCGTAAGCAGCATGAAAGGTACTATATACTCAAAGTCACCCCGAAATTAATAGAGAGGTTGTAAAAAGGTATACTCAAAGTCACCCCGAAATTAACAGAGAGGCTGTAAAAAGGTATACTCAAAGTCACCCCGAAATTAATAGAGAGGCTCTACGAAGGTATACCCAAAGACATCCTGAAATAAATCAAGTTGCTACAGCTAAATATAACAGAAAGAGATCACAAGTAAAATTACTGCCTTGGACTAATAAGTGTTTATCTGGTTATAAATATGAACCCCACATTGATTACTCTAAGGACAAAGTTGTTGACCTTGGACCGCGGTTACCCTGTACTTGATATCGGGCTTTGAAATGGCCAACGCAGCTTATTAAATATGAGTCTGTGGACTCGGTGATGGAGATCGAAGATACTGTTCATTATCCTGTAGAGTTCTTGCATACTCTTGAGCCGTCAGGATTAGCATCTCACATTCTCTGCCTCAAGGTTGGTGCTCCAATCATACTACAATTTAAACCCTCCGAAATTGTGCAATGGTACCAGGCTCCAGGTGAAAACTTTGTACAAACATGTAATCGAAGCCACAATTTTCACTAGCATCAATCAGGGAGAAACTGTTTTCATCCCTCGAATTCCTCTGATCACATCAGACTACCACTTCGAATTTAAACAACTTCAATTTCCTATTAAGGTGTACTACGCTATGACTATCAATAAAGCACAAGGACAGAGTTTGAAAATGGTTGGTGTGGATCTGAGAAATGACTGTTTCTCCTATGGATAGTTGTATGTGGCGTGCTCCAGAGTCAGTTCACCTGATAGTCTGGTCATTCTTCAGCCAGAGAAAAAAACCAGGAATGTTGTTTACAGGGAGGTCCTGAGCACTTAATCTAAAGGTGAAGTTGAAAGTGATTACCAACTAATTTGTTAACCTAATTCTATACCAAATAGCCAGGGATGGCTAAGGGATTAAAGGGCTTAAATTCCCTATTTCATTGTTGTTAAATTTACAATACTGTCTTAATCTATAATAGAAACATAGGTTACCTTCTCTAAATAATATATAGGTACAACGTTATTTTTAAGAATTCATTAATTTTCAAACTTAACCGTATTGTAATATAATGCCCGCTACTGTACCCACTTCCTAATGTATAATCTAGAAATCTCGATATAACTCGAGTAATATATCGAGTTTTTCGGCGCCGAAAAACTCGATATATTAATTGTTGGATGCCATTAATTCTGTTTGTCCCTGTTTCGTGGGTTACTATGTGAGGAATAATCCTCCGGAGACCAGCATTACCCGTGGTGGTTTGTGTCGACAGTTTTTCGTTTGTAAAATAGTTCGTCAGTAGATGGTTAAATTGGTATTTTAAATAATAAATGTTTATTTCTTTTTAATCAAGAAAAAAGATATTTTTTGCGCGCCAAGAATATTAAAAATTTGCTTTAAAGTAAGCGAAAACAGTCTAAACGAACAGAAAAGTAACTTCTTTCTATATCCCAATCAAATCTTGATTTGTACCATCCCCACATACGTCCCGTAAAGTCGGTTGGAGAATAGACTTTATATAATATGTCTTTAAAGAAATTAGTTTATCTAAATTATAAGCGCCGCCCACAATAGATTTGAAAAGGCTTTTGTGTGATAAAATCTTAACTTGAGAGAATATGTCCGATCAGCTTTTCATATTTTTTACTATTTCTGTTCTTAAATATCAGTATCTAACACTAGTAAAACATTCTGTTTTTATGTACAAAAGTATGAGGATTTCTTCACACACTACATATTTTTAGGTGGGCCCTTTTTAGACAGAAAGGAAACATAGATTTTGAATATGAAGCCTACCTGTCATTCTTGTTTATCTTTTAAATTTACATATTCATTTTTAAAATTTAATTTGTACAAGGAAAAGTGCACGGATTGTCAACATTATTAGTCTGCATTTAATATCAAGTAGAGTGGTGTCAATAATATTTTGAATTTGGTAGTCATAGATGAAAATGTTTTACCATACATTTGACGATTTTTAATCTTGTATAATTATCGAACTTATTACTTAACTATTTTAATGTAAAAATTGTTTGTTTCGGCATTGCTGACATCAAATACGAGTCTAATGGCGATTGTTAATGCTTAATTACCTTATTCTAGTCATATAATATTCTAATATTCGTCTAATGGCGATTGTTAATGCTTAATTACATTATTCTAGTCATATAATATTCTAATATTCTCCTATCTGTCTCTTTGAAATGTTTAGATCACATTTTAATTATGTACTATAAAAATTATGTACTATTAATTATGCACTATAAATAAAAAACGATATTTTGTCTGGGAAATTTGAACACATTATTAACCTAGGTCTCGAACTGCTTTTTTCAGAAACTTAGGACCCTATACAATATCCGTAAATGAAGAATAGACGATACTTTTTAAAAAAGAGAGTTCGAATTTTTAAATTTTTTTATTTACTAGCCGTACCCGCGACGTCGTTCGCGCAAAACATTGTTATAAACTCAATAAGAAGTATGTAAGTGTAATAATTATACAGAACTTGCAAAGAATAATAATTTTTGTGTAATGCGGGCACATGCTCAAAATGGTTTTTCTATTTTCCCGTAGGAATGAGGAATTTTCCCGGAGTAAAAAGTATCTTAAATATTGACCCAAGTAATAGGTTATCACCACACCAAATTTCATCAAAATCCGTCCAATAGTTTTGCGTAATACGTGCATATGCACAAAATGGTTTTTCTAATTTCCCGTGGGAATAAGGCATTTTCCCTAAGTAAAAAGTATTTTAAATGTTGCCCTAGGTAATAAGTTATCACCACACCAAATTTTATTAAAATCTGTCTAATAGTTTTTGCCTAATATGTGCACATGCTCAAAATGGTTTTTCCATTTTCGCGTGGGAATGAGAACTTTCCCCGGAGTAAAAAGTATTTTAGATGTTGACCTAGGTAATAAGTTATTATCACACCAAATTTCATTAAAATCCGTCCAATAGTTTTTGTGTGATGCGTGAACAGACAGACAGACAAAAATTCTAAAAATCGCTGTTTTGGTATCTACATCGATAACTATTTACAGTATCAGTACAATTTTCAAAAAATATTCCATGTACAGAAATGGTCTCGTTACAATTTTCTTATATGTATAGATTTGAGAATCCGAGCACAGCCTCAGTGGGAACGAAAGGACAGATACACACATACATATGTAGTTTTAAAACTGTTACCAATAATGTATACATATACACAATAGGCGTATATATGTGTATGTATATATGTAAAAAGGTCGTTCTTTACAGCACCTTTAAGTATAAGCACACGCTCAATAGTATTATGCAGTCAGCTTATGCAGTTTATTAAAGTCCCTTTAGATGATAATAGAATTGTTTTTTGATTCAAAATGTTAAGTGATTAACTGATAAACATGCTACGATGCAGTAAATAATTGACGTGTGGAAGTACCAAAGGCACTAAGTGCGAAAAAATAGCTTTTTTTCTTTTAAAAATTAGTCTTCAAAACGTACTATATGACATCGCCAAAACCCAAACAAAAGTTAGAAGTAATATTTATCATATTTTTAATTTTTAACTTGACAATTTAACTCATGTGTATCAAGTGCCATAAGAATATTGTAATTTTTTCACTTTTACCGTGGAAAAAAGTTACGACAAAATTTTTACAGCGAAAAAAATAGTACAAAATATTTCATTGGTCATTTCGTTGTAGGTAAACACGATAAAAACAAAACAAAAATTTATATTGGTAAATTTAAATGATTTCAGAATCATGGTAACAATGTATTAAATAATTTAATTAATAATATGAATTATACTAATTTATTTTATTCGTTAAATTGTCTTACTGTATTACATTTTAGATTTATATTTTTTCTGAATAAATTTGCGTTTTCTATAACTCAAATTTCTTGCCTAAAGCAATTTAACTCGAAGAAATGTCAACCCAAAAACGCTTCAGCTCCGCTGTTGCGTTTTTGTTAGTTGACAGTTCTTTTCGTTAAATTGGTATAGGCAACAAATTTTCGTTAGACAAACCCAAATTTATTCGAAAAAATACAAACCTCTCGTGTAATAATAAGTAAATAAAAAATTGGATAATGTATTATATCTAAGGAGTTTTTATTCCTTATTTGTGTAATAACTCAAAATATATGAATTGATACTTAGTGCCTTTGCTACTTCCAGGCTTCAATTACTTTTTACAAATTAATATTTTAAACTGGTTTAAATTATAGGCACAATAGGTGACACAATAAACAAATTAAACTTGTAAATAAACAAAGTTGAATGTCGAACAAGCCCTTCAGTATAATCTACAATAAATTGCTCCGTAATATTGTATAAGATCAGATTTTGTGTAATGTTACTGAGTGTGTAGGGGCCACTTTACTATTTTGTTTACAATTTAAAAAAATAGATCTTTGGGATATGTGTATGAATCAGTATGAATGTATTTGTACAATACTACAAGCCCCATGTCATAACAAACTCGACAATATCCGATATCAACCAATCAGAATCAAGAAGAAAATAATGTTGATAAGATCTTGTGCGAACCATGTCCTGAATTGACCAAGTTTGTTGTTTAGTTGTGTTAAATTTACACACTATATTGTTTAAACAAAACAGAATGTTTATAATACGCAGAAAATGAATTAAAATTTTTTGAGCATATTATAATTTTTAACTACAGTCCAGTACTCAAGATATGTAAAAGGCATAAACTCACGTGACGCACGGGACATCGTACAAAACGAAGTTTATGTCTTATATTTGGAGTACTGCATTTCAGATATAAATTAAAATATGCTCAAAAAATTTTAATCCAGTTGTTCCATGTTATAAACTTTTTGTTTTGTTTGTTATTAATTTCATTAAAAAAAAAAAAAAAGTTTTTGTTGCAAAAATGTCCCGTGCGTCACGCGAGAATTGCTCATATATTTAAGTTGTGTCATTAAAAACCAACTTTAAGATTTAAAAAAACTGAAAATTATTTTCTTTTATGTTTTCGAAACATTAAAAAATTATTTTGTTCAATATTACCAAATATTACCAAATACAGTTGAACCTGGATAAGCGAGAGTTGAAGGGACCGTGATCTATTTTTCTCTTATAGAGTTTTCTCACTAACCCGAGTTTCTAGCTTACACAGGTACGGGAGAGATTTATCTCACTTATAGAGGTCTAGAAAAAATACAACCAATATGTATTGAGAAACATGCATGTATTGTATGGATACTACTTATTAGAATAATATACATATACGTATTTGAACATAGATAAGCTTAAGCTTACAAAAAGAAAAAAAAAAACATGCTTTTTGGCTATTTGAATAGAAAAGTTCCGTGAATTATAAGAAAACAAGAACATAAGTCCATTCAGGCCTTCTAATAAAATATGTAGAAGTTCTTTGAAATTTAAGAATGAGTCATAACTAGAAAATGTTAAATACGTTTAACTGTCGCTTATAGAGGTACAGGCAATTCTCAGTCTCAGTTATAGAGGTCCACGAGCGAAAAACGACTCTCACTTATACAGGTTTTTGTTTCTCACTCATAGAAGTTTTAGAGTGGTAAAGTGACGGGACCTGGCAATTACTCTCACTTACAGAGTTTTCTCGCCTAGCCAGTTCTCTCTTATCCAGGTTTGACTGTATAATGAAACCAAAAATATTCTTAAAATATAGTCCAGAATCTAGCGAATATCGTAGGATTTTTTTAATAAATTGATTTTTATAGATTTTGTTAGCGATTTTTGGTCAATTTTTTCGAAAAAAACAAAAGTTCAAACTAACGCCCTTTTTTAAAAAACAATTTGTAGAAAAAATCCTACGACGTTCGCTAGATTTTGGACTATATTTTAAGAAACTTTTTGATTTTTTCCAAATTAAAAATTGTGTAGCGGTACACCCATGTCGACCGTCCGAGATTTTTTTCCCTTGTGTGCGCTGCTGTACCGCCATTTTAAAACTAAAATAAAACATATTTTTTGTAGTTAAAGACTAGTACTTTCATATGCACAAAACCTCATATCTCTGTCTCTTTCCTTTCACATGAAATTTAGTGAACACAAGGTGATATTACCCCCTAACACTAAACAGTTAACAGTCGGTCTGAACATGGTTTTGTCAGTGAAAAAAAACTTAGAGGTAACGACAAAAAACGTTAGATTTTAAAAATTACAGGTAACACTCAAAACCTCATGATTTCCTTAGTTGCTTTCCTAAAAAAGATAAACCATTAATTTACACATGAGAACATTTTATTTCATTTTTATTATATTAGGAAAATTGTGAAAAATACCTACATCTGTAAAAAAACTTAATGATAGTTAATGTCTAAGTTTCTGACTGTCTCTTGATTTTGATTCACATTGTGGATTTTATTTTTTTAAAAACCGTATAAAAAATCGCATAAAAAAGTCGCACAAAAAAGGCGCATAGAAGAATTAGGTGTACTATATCCATCAAATACGAACTGATTGTTAGTAGACATAAACTACTGGAATATAGGTATTAAGGACTAATTAGACTGGCGCACGGAACACTGTCCATAGTTCAAAAATATGTGAAATCCGACAAAAACAGATATTTGGGAATATCTGTAAAAAAATGGCGCCAAGAATATTATGTATTTGTATCTAAGAAAAAAAATAAAGCTTTAAAAAATAACTGAAATCCATTGCTATGCCAAGAACAATAATTATAATAACTAAGCTTACGTACAGATGGTCTTTAAAAAAATAATCTAAAAAAAATTAATACTAATTTTCGGAATAAAAACTTTTGTTGTACTTGGCTCAAGATTTAACTTGATATTAATAAACAAAACAAAAAATCTTGAGCCAAGTACAACAAAAGTTTTTATTCCGAAAATTAGTATTAATTTTTTTTAGATTATTTTTTTAAATACCATCTGTACGTAAGCTTAGTTATTATAATTATTGTTCTTGGCATAGCAATGGATTTCAGTTATTTTTTAAAGCTTTATTTTTTTTCTTAGATACAAATACATAATATTCTTGGCGCCATTTTTTACAGATATTCCCAAATATCTGTTTTTGTCGGATATTTAATATTTATTATTATTTAAGGCACTTTTATATTTTAAATGTTTACAAAAATATTTTACAAAAAATCAATTTAAATATTGATTAAATCTTTGTTAAGAAAAATGTGACTCACATAAAAAATACGTCTGAACCAATCTAAGGTCAGATTGTGAGTGAGTGATGCACGAGGCATCGTATATCAGGTTCACCGTTGTTCGTTGGTCGTTCTGGTATCAAGTCCTGTGTTAAAAACGACTTAATTCGGGGAATCACAAAATGAAGCATTGGTGTAAGAAACCAACATGTCGGAATAATGATGGCGGCCTTACATAGTTCACGCTACGGCCGCTAGTTGGCGCCACCAAACACATTACCTGGGGTTTGAACCCATGATAAGTATCAAAAATTAACAAATTACGCGGCGACAATCAACACTACATTAGTGTAAATTCGATTGCCTAAAGTTCTCGGCTTACGCCCACTACTGTTACAATATGCAACCCGATTCGGTATATTTTTACTAAATTTGAATTAATAATTATTTAAGATATTTTTGGGTATTTTCACATAACTTTCGGTAGTCTTCCAACCACACCCGGATCGGCTTGCATATGTAACATTATTAGATTATAAGTATTTATTGTATTATTTTTATCTTTCATTGTTGGAATATAGATTTTTATTGTAACTTTATTTGGCCCAAATTGATATCAAATCTGTAGGTTAATATTTTTATTTAGAATATAAAACTTTTATTGTTAATCGCTAGTTATCGATTTATTCAATATCCTGTAACGTCGTCCGAGTAACTTTTGAGTCATTTAATCGCGTCCCGAAATCTATAACTTTTTAACTAAAATATTTTTAACTATAAACTCAGCCATAGCTACCACCCTTTCTATACCCTTCATTTCATTACATATGGTGGCAGCGGTGGGATAGTTGAATTAACCACTGATACCACTCTTCCCATCTACACCCCTGATACTATTACATTTATGGTGGCCAGCGTTAGGGATTATCGAAAATACTCCCACATCGCTGCTTAGATGCTGGTGAATGTAAACCAGTGGAAATTCATTTTTCCAATATTTAATTAATACAAATTCAAATGACCTCCCAATTTTTTTTAACTGTACCTTATACCATTGGAATAGGAAAATCAGTAAGGAATGGAAAGAAATTTTCCATAAAATTTAAATAACACAATACATTAAAATGTTTTTTTTTTTTTAAAGTTAAATTTTATTGTAATGCTGGAAAATTTAGTAAACGCGCTAATTCAAAATAAAATTAGTAAACGTGTTTGTTGTGAATTATTTTAAGGATAACCGTGTGAAAAAAAATTGGTATCATTTATTAGTTACTTATATGCAAAAGAAAAAAAAAATTAGTAAAATATTTATGTTTACCATGAGATTAAAAATTTTAAGTAAAGTTATTTTAACGGGAAATTTCATAGTTATATGTAGATACTGAGATATAGTACGGGAGGTACTGGCGCATGAGTACCGAAAACTATTCCACCTCAATTTTTTTATGCGATCCTGTTGACATTGCCCTACTGATGATATAAATGCATGTTGCCAGGGGGCAACCCGGGGCCATATTGCTTAAACCGGAAGTTGTTTAAACAATTGCAAGGAATTGTCATTTTCTAACCGGACAAATTTTTTTTATATTCTTTATTGAAATACAAATAAAAAAGGTCCTATGACTTTTTACGATAAAGTTAATAGTTTTCGAGATATGAATTTTTAAAAGTTCGAAAAATCTCAAATTTGGGTACTTTTGACCCATGAAAAATATATTAAAAAAAAATAATAAAATATAAATAATATTTTTTTTAAATTCTTTATACAATAGCTAATAATATCCTTAATAGAGATTTAAAAAAGTTTCATTTTTTATACCTGTTTTTTAATTCTTAATTTCGCGCCCTCACAAGTATGCGTCCCCTACCTTTAAAATACCTTTAAGTATTTTTTCAACCGGACAAATTTTTTTTATATTCTTTATTGAAATACAAACAAAAAAGGTCCTATGACTTTTCACGATCAAGTTAATATATTTAGAGATATGAATTTTTAAAGATTCTAGATTTATCCAACCTTTAAAAATTCATATCTCTAAAAATACTAACTTGATCGTGAAAAGTCATAGGACCTTTTTTGTTTGTATTTCAATAAAGAATATAAAAAAAATTTGTCCGGTTGAAAAAATACTTAAAGGTATTTTAAAGGTAGGGGACGCATACTTGTGAGGGCGCGAAATTAAGAATTAAAAAACAGGTATAAAAAATGAAACTTTTTTAAATCTCTATTAAGGATATTATTAGCTATTGTATAAAGAATTTAAAAAAAATATTATTTATATTTTATAATTTTTTTTTAATATATTTTTCATGGGTCAAAAGTACCCAAATTTGAGATTTTTCGAACTTTTAAAAATTCATATCTCGAAAACTATTAACTTTATCGTAAAAAGTCATAGGACGTTTTTTATTTGTATTTCAATAAAGAATATAAAAAAAATTTGTCCGATTAAAAAATGACAATTCCTTGCAATTGTTTAAACAACTTCCGGTTTAAGCAATATGGCCCCGGGTTGCCCCCTGGCAACATGCATTTATATCATCAGTAGGGCAATGTCAACAGGATCGCATAAAAAAATTGAGGTGGAATAGTTTTCGGTACTCATGCGCCAGTACCTCCCGTACTAATAGACAAACAAGGAATTTTGATTATTGGTATCGAATAGGATAAGAATTTAATCAAACATAACAGGGATTTAATTTAAAAGTTGGGATATGGTAAATCAGATTTCAAATTGATAAAAATGCAAATATTATTTTTTTTAAAAATATATATATTTTAATAACCAAAATAGCTGAATAAACGGTAATCATCGTTAATGATGGAATTGTTAAAAAGTTAAGAACGGTTTTAAATCGTAATCAAATTAATCGAAGTTAGAATTGTAATAATGGAGGTCACATTTAAATTAAAAGGAAGTTTTTGTCCTGATTTTCTTTGTAGTCAGTTGAATATGAAATAGACAGCCAAATCGTAAGCATTTTGGGTAAATATTTTTCAAGAAAAATTTGTTTGTAATCGACAAGTAAATTATTAAAACGAAGTAGTTATCGTTCATTTACTTTCTGCCCTAAGTAAGTTTTGCGTGATATAGTTTTGTCAAAAGAATAAGCTATTTTATAATGATTATTAGAGGCTTGAAAATCGAAAAAATTATGCTGAAATAAGTGATAATAGTAGAATGATATAATAATAATAATTTGCAACAGGTATATAAAAGAAAAATTATTGTTAAGAAACGTTTCAATTAAAGTACATAATTGGCTAAGTATTTAACTTGATCAAATATAATGAACCCATTGTACATTATAATTTTGAAACACATAGTATCTTTAAACATAAAATCCAGCTTAATAAATAGCATAAGCCTAATATGTAGTTTGGTACAAGGAAAAAGTATTCTTAGCCCGGCTGCACACCTAGCAGATACGACACAGCAGATACGACATGAGAGACACAGACATTTGTCTTAACCTCCTCGTTCCAACCGTCGACCATAGTCGACATAAAACAACATTTCGTAGGAAATTTTTATTACCCCTTTAGAGTGGGTTGACAGCACTGGCAGGAGTACCACTGTCTTCCTCATGGATAGCAGCACATTACAGAATTTTTTTCAGTTGGATCCACGTTCATTGTTGATATTCCTCAGGAGTTTGAAAATAGCGCATCGCTACAAAGGGTAGTCCTCAGCGTCTTCGTGCATGTAAATATTATTTTAGTATATAAAATAAATTATTTTCAAATATGTGGGGGTTAATATGTTATTATGAATGTCCAGAGAAGGAAATTAGATATTTGTTTAGAATATTTCATGAGTTTGGTTGTCATAGTAAAGCCAGAAACTTTTATGTCTACTATAGTCGACATTTGGAAACCGGCTACGTAATAATTAAAAAAATTTGTTTATGTAAGTAAGTACATTTCTGAAGATATTTTCAATCTGGTTATAGAAAAAGCCAATCGTAGCTATATTGAAAAAAGGGCGCCCGCTAATTTCAAATAATGAGCAATCAAAAAGGTTTTTTGGTGCCTCCATCAATATGTCCGTAATGGGACTTCCAAGAACAAGAATGTACTATCATTAAAATGTACTACTAAAACAAAGGTTTTTTCAATTGCAATCTTGCCCAGAGACCAATTTTTTGCTATCATGAGAAATTTAAAAGTTGTTTATGACAATGAAGTGACTCCAGAGGAAAAAGCTGCTTCCAAATGTTGGAAAGTGAACCCTTTTATAAATGTATAAACCTTCATATGTTCATTATCATTACAATAATTATTATTTTATAGTTATTAAACATGTTTTCCATTCATCTATTGTGTTTTCTTAGCCAACTATTTCCATAAATTCTTAAGAAATTAACATTGTTTTAGATGTCAATTGAGTAAGCGTAATTCCAAATGTCTACTATAGTCGACATCAAGTATTTTCAGTAAAAAAAAAACAAAAAAAAAACAATGTGGTTTTTTTATTTCTTTTAATAGTAATGAACATAAATTTTACAAAAAATCAAAAATTTGAAAAAAAAATTTTTATTTGGAATGAGGAGGTTAAGACATGGCATCTGCACACCAAGGAGATAAGACACGAGAGATACGACATGAAGAACACTATACAACAAGGGGAACTTTTCAATTTGCTGGCAGTAGTTTTTCAGATCAAATTTGTGATATTACTTTTACGATACTGTTTTAGTGCATAATTACCTAAAAATGGGTAATTTTTAACATGATTAACAAAATTAATTGTAAACGATACATTTTTGGAACGTTTTCGGACTTACCTCCTTGATAATACACAGTAGTTGAATACGGTATTTGACAGTTTTTCAAAAGTGTTTAAAATTGTCGGTATGCATCTAATATTATATTAAAAAAAATATATTTTTGGAGAAAATTTACCATTTCTTTCAAATGTACACCCAGAGAAAAAACAATATTAATAAAAACCATATTGATTCAATGTAAAACATTAACGAAAGTCTAGTAAGGTTGAAATTTATTGTTTTAATGCAGAACAACTTTATTTTAAAAGTTTAATAATATAATTGATTTCCTACAAAGTTCCCTATCTTTTCAATACATTTTTTTAAGTTGTACAATTGTACATTATTGAAACAATAATGATCGTATTTAATTTTAAGTTGCCATTTTTCTCTCAGTGTATAATTTTTAAATTTATCGTACATGTCGTTCGACACGAGCGACAGCAGACAAGCATGGTATGTCGCTTAAGACAAATGTCTGTGTCGTTCATGTCTTATCTCCTAGGTGTGCAGCAGTTTTGTGTTTTCAATGCAATTTAAGACACACGAACCACGCGACGACCACTTTTTTGTGGTTGTCGTGTGGTTGTACTGTCGTTCGTGTGTCTTAAAGCGGGTTCTACACGATGCTACGAACGTTCCTTCCAACGTTCGATCGAACGTTTGATGCAATTAAGTTCGATAGTTGGTGCGACGAATGTATCTGCTACACGGTAAATCGAATGTTTGATCCAATACGAATGATGATGTGTTGGTACTCAGTGGACGACGCTGTTATCTGTCTGCAACCAACGCAACCAACATTGACCTTCAAACGTTCGAAGCATCCCTTTGACTCGGTGCAAAAATACCAACATCGAACGGGACACGACCAAATGCGAACGTTTGACGCTCGACATTGGACACTCGTAGGTTCGAACAACGGCTACACGATGCTATGAACCACCGAACGTCGAATGTTGGAAGGCGTTCGTAGCATCGTGTAGCAGCGGCTTTTAGACGACGACTTGCGAGCCACTTTTTAGTGGCCGAATGACGTACAATCACTGCTGGACGAGATCAACGCCACTATACTATTTGTCATATACAGTGTCTGCGTTAAGTATTCATACAATAATTAATTTATCGATAGTGAAATTTAAGAAACTTAAAATTTTGCAGCGTAAAGTAGGTACGCTAGGATAAAAATAAACAAAATTAATCAAAGAGCTGATGCTTCTATTAAATAATATTTCTTTGTAAATATCGGTATTCTGGTCTTACATATTTTTGCAGATTCAATTTTTAAAATTATTTGATAAAACATTTCAAAATTTTTCAGCTTTCATTTCTTTGAATTTGCAATTTTTTTCTATTATTCTAAAAAAATTAAAAAGGTTTAAATAATTATATAGCTTATTTATCTAATAACACTCAATAATCAACGTTCAAACAGCAGGAGAGCTTCTAGTACATGACATCCTGCTTTTATTATTAACCGACGGGGTTTTCCATTCCATAAAAATGTATATATCCAATTAAACAAAATTCATTTATAACAATTATTTTTTATTAACTAAATAAAGGTGAGCAGTAATCGGCACCTTTATTCTAAACAAATCCTGTTATCTACATAGGTATACTTTGATCCATATACCTGTCAGTATAAAAATATATAACATTGTATTAAACTATTTAATAAATTTCACTTACCACATACATTTTTACCTTTTTTTTTTCTTTATTCTCAAAGTTTTCATAAAATTTGAAGCAAGGATATTCTTATGCCTTTAGTTTTTCTATGCAATTACTATATCCCGAATATGTTTAATCTCAGATTGCAGGTAAATTCCGGATTTCCTCAATAAATAATTTAGTATCAAACGAATCTTCATTAACAATTGCCATTTTTTTAAGAAAAAAACAAAAAAAAAAAAAACAATTTAAAAGACCAACAAAAATTTAAAAAAAATACACACAATTAAGAAAACTAAACAAAACAAACTAAACACCTACTTGAGTCGTATTATTCAATGATTTGTTGTAATGTTCGAGAGACACTGTAGTAGTACTAGTATGTATTTGTCGCTTAAAAGTGGTCTACTGGTCGCAAGTTTTAGCGACTAAGAGCCAGGACACACGAACCACGCCACGACCACGCGACAGCGACAAAATAGTGGCTATTCTGTGGCCGGGTATGTATGCATGTACTTTTCTTATGGAAACACAAATTTCAAGACACACGAGCCACAGCCTGTCGTCGTAATCGGACACTGTCGCAATGTGTCGTCGTATTGTCGTTTTTAGTCGCTAAAACTTGCGACCAATGGACCACTTATAAGCGACAGATACGTACTACTAGTACTACAGTGTCTCTCGAACATTACAAGAAATCATTGAATAATACGACTCAAGCAGGTGTTTTGTAATTTTTGTTTTGTTTAGTTTTCTTAATTGTGTGTATTTTTATTTCTTTTGGTCTTTTTTGATTGTTTTGTTTTTTTGTTATTATTTTGTTTTTTGTTTTTGTTTTGTTTTTTTCTTGTTTTGTTTTTTTCTTTTTTTTTTGGTCTTTTTTAATTTTTTTTTTTTGTTTTTGTTTCTTTGTTTTTATTTTCTTGAAAAAATGGCAATGGTTAACGAAGATTCATTTGACACGGAATTATTTATTGAGGAAATCCGGAATTTACCCGCAATCTGGGATTACACATATTCGGGATATAGTAACCGGATGGAAAAAGTAAAGGCATGGGAACATCTTTGCTTCAAATTTTATAATAACTTTGAAAATAAAGAAAAGAAAGAAAAAAATTGAATATAAACCTTTTTATGACACATTTTATTTACAATAAAGGTACCGCTGTTATAAACGTATCCTGTATATATATTGTTTATTGATTTATTTTTGCAGAATTATTTATGTAATACAAAATAATTATTATAAAGGCAAATTGGTCAACAGAATTGAAACATTTTTATGGCATGGAAAAACCCTTCCGTTAAGAATAAAAGCATGTACTAGAAGCTCTCCTGCTGTTTGAACGTGGATTATTGACTATTATTAGATAAATAAGCTATATAATTATTTAAACCTTTTTAGTTTTATAATAATAGAAAAAAATTAAAAATTCAAAGAAATAAAGAGCTGAAAATTTTTGAATTGTTTCATCAAATAATTTCAAAAATTGAATCTGCAAAAATATGTAATACCAAAATACCGATATGTATTTTAAAAGAAATATTATTTAAAAGAAGAATCACCTCTCTGATTAATTTTGTTTATTTTTATCCTAGCGTACCTACTTCACGCTGCAAAATTTTAAGTTCCTTAAATTTCAGTATTGATAAATCAATTATTGTATGAATACTTAACGCGGACACTGTATATAACAAACAGTATTAAGTGGCTTTGATGCCTCCTAGCAATGACTGTACGTGCTGTACGTCATTCGGCCACTAAAAAGTGGCTCGCAAGTCGCCGTCTAAGACACACGAACGACAGTACAACCACACGACAACCACAAAAAAGTGGTCGTGGCGTGGTTCGTGTGTCTTGGCTCTAAAAACGACAATACGACGACACATTGCGACAGTGTCCGATTACGACGACAAGCTGTGGCTCGTGTGTCTTGAAATTTGTGTTTCCATAAGAAAAGTACATGCATACATAGCCGGCCATAGAACAGCCACTATTTTGTCGCTGTCGCGTGGTCGTGGCGTGGTTCGTGTGTCTTGGCTCTAAATGTACTCAAGCGATGCGTGTCTGCACGCGACACATCTTATGTCTCTCATGTCGTATCTGCTGTGTCGTATCTCCTAGGTGTGCAGCCGCACTTATAGTCAGCAAAATATTCTAACGAACAATTCGAACATTGCTACTCTAATATGTTGATAATGTAATGTTTACACAAGTGTTAATTAATTTACTGATATCAAATGGCGACAATGTTACTGGGTTAAAATTTTATAAAAATAATTTTTAGGAAACGAATTCTTGTAAAGATGATTTTAAGACGCGAATTTTTGTATTGTACAACTTTTAAATTTTTATAAATCGATAGAAGAATACATTTAGATAATGTTGGTATTTTCTAAAGGAATACTTTATTTTTTTTACGTATCTCCGATTGTCCGTATGTCTTTTAGCGAATTTCGAAAACTCGAAATTCAACTATTACAGTAGGTCTCATGACGCAATCTGAGTCCGGGACTATGGCAGAAATATGTTTTGAGGTCCCTAGAATACGAAAATGATATTCACTAAAATTTATATATATATATATATATATATATATATATATATATATATATATATATATATATATATATATATATATATATATATATATATATATTTATGTGTTCGCACGATAACTCTCGAACGAAACGTCTAACGCTTATGAAATTTTGTGTGCGGACTGGATTCTGAATTGGCTTGGCTAAGTTCGTTAGCCAGACACGTCGGATGCCCAGAAGTAGGTTTTCTGGCCATTTTTTATCATTCGATCCTATCATAAGACAGTTCGATTTTTACATCGTTGAAAAGGAAAAAAAAATTATGAAGAAAATGTTCTTATAATTTTCTTTCTATGTTAAGTAGTTTTCGAGAAAATCGTAATTTTCACTTTTGCCTTATTTCGCTCTCTTTGTCATTGTAATAAGTAATTTATATATCTATCTCAGTTGCTTATAACATATACAAAAACTTCATTTTTTTTACGTAAAACAAACGGTAGTTATTAAATACCCCTGTCGCAGCATCTGCATAACATAGCGAATTTCCAAATATTAGGCACTGGCGGATCTCATCTAAGAACTGTACCTATTTAAAATAGTTAAGCTTTCTAAGAGTAAAAGATTTTTTAAAATCGGCTGGGTAATTAATTTTGATATTTTTGGGACCCAAGAACCCAAACGGACTTTGTGCAGCATAGTTGTATCCATCTAAAATAATTTAGTTCTGTAACAGTGAAAAAATTTTCAAAATCGGTCGGTTAGTTTATTTTTTACAATAATGGGATCAGTAAACCCTGGCGAAACTCATACAACATAACCTTTATTCATCTAAAATAATTTTAGTAAAAAGTTTATCCTAACAGTAAAAAAAGGGTCCTAGGGATCTCATATAACTTATGGTATTCCGAAAGGTTCTTGTGGACATCATTTAATTACTTAATGAATTCAAATACTTTAACTTACTAACGGTGAAAAAATTTTCAAAATTTTCGAAATTCGCTAAAAAAATCATTGAAAAATATTTGATATGTTTCGATCAATTAATGGTCAACATCAGCAAATAAAAGTTACTCAAATCGAAGAAAAAAATGAGTTATTTGTCCGTAGAAATTAAAATATAAATTCTGAAAACGAGCAAAGAAATATTGAAAAAACTAGATCGGCAAAACATTCTGACAAATAACAAACTTTTGAAAAATATTAAATGATTTTCAAATGACTTTGGAAATTGACCCCAAGGTCGACTTCAAAGTCATCATGAAGTGCATCACTTTGAACTCTATAACTTTGGTCCTAAGCACTTTTTTCAGAAAATATATCGTACCATAATCCACTTCTATGTTGATTCCTGGTCTCTTTTCCTGCGTTTCTAATATTTATGTCATTAAAAAAATGTGCTACCGTAGACAAGGATGAATAGGGACGCATTCAGAATTCACACCGTATTTTTTTGTATTTATTTTATGAGTACCTAATCTTTAATATATTAAAAATTTACACGAAGATGGTCACTTTATCACAGTATCCAAAAAAATTTAAAAATATCGGTGGTTTTTGAAAAATTAACAAAAATCGTATAATTTCTTCTCTATGAAAAATTGGGGTCAAAAGAGACGAGAAAAGAGAAAATGGGGACAACCCGTAGGGTCGACCAAAATTGAAATTCTAATATAAAATAATTTTGAACTTTTTGTATTTATACAGTAAAAAAGAAATAATAGGTACTTGATGATTTTCTATAAAAATAAACGTAGAATCTAAAATAAAATTTATAAAGTATAGAAATGTTATGCTGAATGTATTTATAAAAATTTCGAATGACTTGATAACCTTGAAAGTGCTCTCTTCTATGTCTCAATACATACTTCATACGTCCCTAATCACCCCACATTCGTGCCTTTATACTTGAACGTCCCTATTAACCTATATACTGTCCCCATTCACACCTTTTCCGTCCCTATTAACTTCCAACTTAGCCCAAATCTCAAGTCCTCTTTATTTCCTCTTAAAAAATAAAAACAACTAAAAGCCTGCAGTCTTTTTCTCAGATATGTTCTAAAATAATTAACGATTAAACAACAATTTATTCATTAGAGCACCGAAAAATATAATTTTTAGATAAAGTTTAAGGAACAAAAAATAGCACTGTTTGAAGACGTCAATCGAAACCCAATTTTTAATATTTTTTATTCAACTTCAAGCTTAGTCACTATTGTTACCCGAAAAAATAATAATTATACTATAATTTAAGTAAGATATATGTTCGCATTTACGTTTAGTATTTGTAAATTAAGTTCATGAATAACATATTTCGTTTCGTTCCTATTCACCCGCCTGTCCCAATTTATCCCGTCTACGGTATTTGTTTCAAAAATTCATCACAATCATTGCTTTTTTCACTATACAATAGGTAATGTAATGAGAACATATTAATTTTTTTGCAAATAAAATCATTTTCATGTATTAAAGTACTGACATGTAGTAATTTTTCTTTTTTTGATTCTGTCAAAAAATCTTCCACCACACTTGTCACTGTATCAATACTTTTGGTTGTTATTTTCATTGAAGATCCAACCTTTACTTGAAGATCCAACCATCCACGTACGATTCTCTTGTAGATCTGTGAACAAAAACAATATAGTCTTAATTTGACAGTAACATCGGGAATAAAACATAACTTAACACTTTCCAATATTATTGTTTTACTAATTAGGTATACCTGACGCTTACACACAAAAACAGTATAACAAGTAATACTTACATTGATATTTTAACATTCTGGAATCAGGCAGAACAGAAATCTGAGTTACATGCAAAGAACTTTGCAAACATCATTGAATCAATTTTTAGCAGATTCGTACTATCTGCCTATCTGCAGTTTCGGTACAGAAAAGCATACTTATGTTATATCTGAAAATATCAATTCTGTTAAAAAAAAAAATATTGAAAAGATATTACTTAATACAGTTTCTTTAAGTTATTTCCTTACCTAGAACAGTACAGCAACAGCTTTACAGAAGCATGTTATTGGCAAAATTTTACCATTTTTTTCAATTACAATATGCTTTGCTGCTACTATTTTCAATCTCATATTTTCTTATTTGAATAAAAATTTATTTCATTTAATTATTATGTTATTCACCATAAACAAAATTCAAATAACCTAAACCCCTCTGTCAAATTCGAATAAACAGTATAAACAAACAAAACAATTCAAATTTTCAAATTTCTACCACATTCATATTTTAAATTTAATTGTTATAAATTAATGATTTATTTACATATTAAATTTATCAACATAATTACCTATTTAATATTTGAATGCAATCTAAATGTAATGTAATTAATACTTATAAATTTTTATTGAAAAATTTAATGTTATAAAATTTTCTTAGAATACTTATTTAAAATCATAGTTATCTAAACTTAGTGTCAAAATACATAATGGGTCCTTTACACAATAGGGTACTTGACTGCTATTAAAAAAAGATTCAAAATGGTTTGTTTTTACGTATGAATTAGTTAATTTTTGATAAATTTAATAAAAATTATCAAAAAACCACAGTTTAATTTTAAATGAACAAATTGGCGCGAAAAACGACTTGGCGTAGTGACGTATGCAGTGACGTCACGATTTAACTCAAACAGATGTCACTTCAGTCATCTGTACACGGTTCTATATCTATGGTTCTATATTTGTACAAAGCATTACCAACATAATTAACATGTATATGACTGGTTGTCATAGACAATTTATCTAGGGTAGTCATATTTATATACATATTGTCTATCTTGTCTATAGTATTCATATATAAAGCTTATAAATCGTGACGTCATTTTAATATCTCGGTGCGTATTAGTCATTTAAATAAAGGCTAAAAATTTATAATTTTCAAAATAGAATTTTTAAATAACTAAAGAATATTTTTATTTGTCACTGCTAAAATTGAATATATTTAAGGATAATACATAAAATTATTCAACATTTAAAACAAATTTTGATTACAGTCAAGTACCGTATTAAATAAAAAATCTGTCAATATTTTTTCAACTTAATAATAAAATAAAAAAGAAATTTAAACGGAAGTTATATTTTCAACAAATTTTAGTGAAATTTAAAAATATCTACAGAAAATGAATTAAATTACATAAGGAATATTACATAAAATATTCCTTACACTTTACGCTTTATATATTGTGGAAATGGCCACATATCAATTTCAAATTGTCATCACATAAGAACACAAAACTTTGAGCTTTTTTAAAAAAATAACATGAAATAGAAACACGTATGGATCCTGGGTGAGGGAGTGAAATAAATGTATATCGTCGATTGCCTTGCTTAAAAAAATTTTTTCATTACATATCACTGAAAAAGCTTCCTTTTTGAAAATGTACCATTTTAAAAATTGAAATGGAGATAGTTTGTCCATATAATAAAAAAAGACAACAAATATCCTTTTGGAAATTTTTAATCCATTTCTAACAAATTTCTTAATTTTTCTCTGGAATTAGTTTACGTAAAATAATAATTTAAACACTTATCATACCTAGATTTTGCTCATCTTTCCGATTTTATAAAAAAAAAATTTAAAAAGTTATTTAATTCTGACAGAAAACTTAGTTTTTTGACAAAAAACGCCCGAAAAACCTACTTCTGGGCATCCGATGTGTCTGGCTAAAGAACTTAGCCGAGCCAGATCAAAATTGAGTCTCCATACGAAATTTCATAAGCATTAAACGTTTCGTTCGAAAGTTATCGTGGCGACACATATATATATGTATATATATATATATATATATATATATATATATATATATATATATATATATATATATAAATTTTAGTGAATATCATTTTCGTATTCTGGGAACCTCAAAACATATTTCTGTTATGATCCCGGGCGTAGGTTGTGTCATCACACCTACTGTAAAAGCTGAATTTCCAGTTTTGGAAATTCGCTAAAATCTATGTATTATAAATACCATATCTCTGTCTCATTTTTTTAAATTAAAATTAACCAGATATTTTAAGCATGTGTAATGAAGATTTTTTTAATTTTTTTATTGAATTTTAAATGAACAAGATAATGAAGGTAATGTCATGATATAATATAAATATTATAGAAAGATAACATAATAATAATGTTTATATGCCAGGAAAAAAATTTTAAAGAACTAGATCGATTTTGAAAATTTTTTCACTGTCAAAGATCTAAGCTATTTTAGATATTTTAGACAGATATAGATTACATAATGTAAGGTCCGCCAGGGTCCATGGGACCCAAAAGTGTGAAAAATAAACTAACCGACCGATTTTGAAAATTTTTTCACTGTTAGAGAGCTAAACTATTTTAGAAAGATATAGATTACCTTATGCAAGGTCCGCTAAGGTCCATTGGATCTAGAAGTGCCAAAAATACAATAACCGACTGATTTTGAAAATTTTTTCACTATTACAGAAGTAAACTATTTTAGATGGATTTAACTTATATGTTGTATGAGGTCGGTCAGAGTCCTGGGATCTTTTAAGCGCCAAGAATAAACTAACCGACCGATTTTGAAAATTTTTTCGCTGTTAGAGAGCTAAACTATTTTAGATAGTTATAGATTACGTTATGTAAGGTCCGTCAAAGTCCATGGGTGTCCCAGAAGTGTCAAAAATAAAATAACTGACCGATTTTGAAAATTTTTTCACTATTGCAGAGGTAAACTATTTTAGATAAGTACAGTATGTTATCTGAGATTCACAACTGTCCTGCAGATGCAAATGCGGCATAGAAAACTACACAACGGGTTTTAAAAATAGTTTTACTGTTAGAAAGATAAAATATCCTATATTATATAAGATAGGAATAAGCTACCGAACCGATTCTCAATATTTTCTCATTGCTAGAGAATTAACTTATTTTAGGTGGATAGCACTATGCTGTACAAAGTCCGTTCGGGGTCTTGCGTCCCAAATATACCAAAAATAAATTACCAAGCCGATTTTGAAAATTCTTTTACTCTTAGAAAGCTAAACTAGTTTAGATGGGTATATGCGCCAAGCACCTTATGCGAAAAAGCGCCAAAAATTAACTACTCCAACTATTAACTATTAACTGATTTTGAAAATCTTTTCACTCTTAGAAAGCTGAATTATATTATATTAAATGGATACAGGTCTTAGATGAGATCCGCCAGTGCCCAACATTTCGAAATTCGCTATGTTATGCAGATGCTGCGACAGGGGTATTTAAAATTAGGAATTACATAAAATTTGTGTATTGTTACAGGATGTACCTGGTAATTTAATAAATGTATCAAAAAAAAAATGAAAATGGTCAAATTTAATTTTTTTTATATTATAGCAGAAACTGTCTGTTTGCAGTAAACAACGGATTAAGGGTGAAACTTTCTTAATATTTTAATGTAAAAGTTTGGTTTCCTAAATACCTTATGCTGTTAGAAAATATAAGATTCCCAATTTAGACAATTTTGCAATTGTGAGCTACTATCAGGATTATTGTTTTGACGCACCATTGAATCGAATGAGTATTTCTGGACACAATGTAGGTATTGAAATAACAAATTAAAAAGTGTTAGTCAATTTCTTCGTTAAAAAAAAATTATTAATATGAAAATATATATGTAGCTGTGAAATTAAGAAAACTGAAAAGAAAAACCAAACCCATTCATTAAAAGAAAATTTCGAAATGTCATAAGCGTAAGTCAAAATGTTAAAAGAAAATGTCTGATGTATTTTGAACACAAAAATAAATTAAGGAATAAGAAAAGTAAAGTTATTGGGAAAATATTTCAGGTTAGGGATGAAACAAGTAGTAAAGGGAAAATAAAAAGGAAATATAGAAAATGCGAAGAATAATTTTAAAGTAAAAAAAAAAAATATAACAGAATTAGTAAATGAATAAATAATTTAATAAAGTAAAAAAGTGAGTTTGGAAATAGAGTTTGATGTTAGGAATATCAGAGATTCTACTGTACCAAAAATTAAATAAGCAAACCGTTACTTGTTAAATGAGTCATCGCGTTAATCAATTTAAAACAGTTCTAATGTATTCATAATTTATAAAGGAGTATGCAAAATCTAAAAATATAATTTTTTCTTATCAAAGTTAGTCAAATAGTGTTGTCGAGCAATAATAATTATAAAAAAAAATAAATGTAATTAAAATGAGAATATGATTATAGGATTTTAAAAGAAATATAAAGTAAGTTAGGTTATTATTAAAGCAAATAAAAGGAGTAATGCAATTGAGAAAAAAAAAAAACTGAAAAAAAAGGAAAATTTTGTTAGTCAAAAGAAATTATTTGGAAAAAGTAAATGTGTTAATTAAATAGGTAAATGGTTAATTGGTCAAATGTTGTGAAGTAGTTAAGGTAAATGAATCCAACAAGACGAAATGTTAGGAAAAATATAAGTATTATTGGGTTAACCGCGAAATGGAAATGCTAGAAGAAAAAGAAAAGTTTAATTTTGAACTTGAACATAATTAGTAAGCTTACAACCCGATTAGATAGGACAATAGGTTCAGCAACGTAAAGGGAAAAATTCCCATTTAGTTCTATCAGTGCCAGATAGTGACTAATGGTGGAATTGATCAAAAGAAGTGATAATTGGCACTTATCTAAGTATTTTGATAATTCCTGTAAGAGTACCACCGCGTTGTTATTATAACAAATTGTGGACATTACGTCGGACTATAGATTCTGACAGTCTAACAATTGTTATTGAACTAGTCTTATTATCTATTGACGGTCTGTACATAGCGTGAACCTTATGTTAAAAGTTTCAAGGAAAGTAAAGATATATGTTGTCAAATGAAGACACATGGCTAGGTAAAATTATGGAAACAGAATGTGCGGTAAAAGTAAATGTCTACGATGAAATAATTAAGAAAAAACAGAAATAAAGTGTTGAACGTAAGAAACGTCGAAAATGTAGGTATTGACAATGAAAGTCATTTAAGTTAAAAGAGGTAAATAAATGTCATACGTGAAAAATGCGGAAATAAATGAAAATAAATGTGTTAAGGTCCAAGTGTAGGGATAGGAAGAAATCCCTGGAAAAATGTTAGAGTTAGGTAGAACCCTGTAAATGTTAAATGGAAAAATGTTAGGGTCAAGTAGAAACCCTGTAGATGTTGAAATAAACAGAAAAATGTTTGGGTCAGTTGGAACCCTGTAAATGTTGAAATAAATGAGAATTAATGAAATAAGGTAAAAATGTTTGGGTCAGTTGGAACCCTGGAAATGTTTAAATAAACGAGAATTAATGAAATAAGGTAAAAATGTTAGGGTCAGTAGGTAAGAACCCTGAATGTAGGAAAATGAAAATGTTAAAAGTAAAAATGTAATGCATAAACGTCGAACTAGTAACTACGATGAATGAAGTTGATAAAGAAAGTTAGAGATTTTTCTAAAAAGTTGGAAAAAAGCCATTTATCTAAAAAAAATATAAGATCACGGAACTTACTTAAGTTAAATAAATTTGTTTTATAAGTTTCGTTAAATTTGTTGAAATATTTAAATGTAAGGAACATTAAAGTATAAAAAAATGCATACTCTTCATGTAACGTAAAACATTGTATGATTACTACTACTTCTGAATCATTCTGTATTAACGCATGTTAATTGAGTACCATCATTATACATTTGTAATGGTGAATATATGGAAAAAATAAGTAAGAAAGTTGTTAACTTAGGAAATAATAATAATGGTAAAGTAATAAATCAAAAAATATGAAATATTTCGTACTCGTAGTTAAAAAGTAAAAATGTCTTTATTCTGAAAATTAAAATTATTGGAATGAAAAATTTAAAAAAAAAAATATGACCTACCAAATGAAGTATTTTACATTTGCTAAAAATCGTTTTAAATTGTAATATGGAAAAATGAGTGAAATAAAATTTTGTAAAGTATCCAAAGTTGTAATTAGAAAAGAAAAAAAAAAAAGAAAATTGTATCACCCTTTTTTAAAAAATATACGTTGTAAAATAAGTATAAGAAGTACTAATGTTTTCCCTTTGTTTGAGGAAATATTGAACGGAATACGAGCCTTTTTGGAAGAAATTCAATACCATTGGTTCATGGATACCATTACATGTGGTCTGGCGCAAATAGGCAAAAGTAACTAATCAGCTAATGTCAAGGTCAATACTCAAGGGGAAATACATGATCCAGCTGTTCAGTTTCAAGTAGATACGAATCACTTAGTACAGTTATACCCAATCACTGTGGGATGTACTCCAACTTCGCTGTCATATAATATAAGGGAATCTTCACTTGTGCCGAATCAATTAATTTCTCGGCAAAGTAATTTGTGGTTTTATCAAGAAAAAAAAATGCTATTCATCACATCACGCTGCAACCGGCACAGTTACATATACATATCTCATGCCAAGGAGAAGGTCACGAATTTCGTTTGGAGCACGACTCGATGTTAGAGTCTAGATTGTTGTTATTGGAACCTCGGTCGTTAGTTATCAACACAAATAAATCGTCTTATCAGTAACAAATCAAAATTATCAAAACAAAATGTATTCATCAAGTAAACTCAAAAACATCTTCGAGTGAACCACGACAATTTGACACCGTAATGCACACAGGTGTCTTGTAAAACAATTTTGAGATGGAATAAAAGGTTAATTTTTCTTTCCAACCCTGAACGAAAAATTAACTTTCATTTTAAGGGGGAGGAAGTGTAATATAATGCCCGCTACTGTACCCACTTCCCAACAATTTAGTAACATATTGTAAACTTATTGTTGAACACAACTGTAAAGATTAATCTAGAAGAACAACTATTTAAGAGTAGAATAATGGTTTCTTTGAATTAATCGCTAAATCAGCAAAACGCCAAAATATGAAATCGAGCGATTAATGCGCGAGGTAAGGGGAGTACCCGAGCGAGCGTGGCTTGAGGCCCAAGAACGGGTCGATATGAATTTATTCCGTACTTAGATTTCATAAGGTGATTCCGTATTTAGATTCCGTAATGTAATGTTGTAAAGTACTTTTAAAATGTAAAGTCATTTTTGTGTAGTGTTGTGAATCCCTCAGGAAGAGGTAATATGCACTTCCTTTCTTAATATTTAATCGACATATGCAACCCGATTCGGTATATTTTTACTAAATTCGAATTAATAATTGTTTAAGATATTTTTGGGTATTTTCACATAACTTTCGGTAGTCTTCCAACCACACCCGGATCGGCTTGCATATGTAACATTATTAGGTTATAAGTATTTATTGTATTATTTTTATCTTTCATTGTTGGAATATAGATTTTTATTGTAACTTTATTTGGCCCAAATTGATATCAAATCTGTAGTTTAATATTTTTTATTTAGAGTATGAAATTTTTATTGTTAATCGCTAGTTATTGATTTATTCAATATCCTGTAACGTCGTCCGAGTAACTTTTGAGTCATTTAATCGCGTCCCGAAATCTATAACTTTTTAACTAAAATATTTTTAACTATAATTTCAGCCATAGCTACCACCCCTTCCTTACAACCCCCAATATATTACATTTATGGTGGCACCAGAGGTATATTAAGGGAGCCACCAAGCCGCCTTTCACCCTTGATATTATATTACAGTTGTTTCAAGCCGGCAGATTGGATTTTTCTGTATACACACTGACAGAAATGAAAAAAACATCCTCTTATTTTGGCTTCTGAAAAAGTTATTGACAGTGCGTTCATCATAACCTTTTCAAAATCTATCATCACTGTAGTTGGTGCAGCTGTCGGACAAAGGTTTTTGATTTCCTGAAGAAATGTTACGTAAATATTTTCTGCCTTAGATGAAAGAAGCGCTTACAGAAGTGGAATGGCGTAATTATCTTTTAATCCATGTATTGTGTATAATTGTCCAAACAAATGAGGCACTGTTCACTGAGGCAGCGTTGTTCACATATAAGTAAGTAGATTAGTAGTTAGTAGAACAACTTAGTAACTTAGTAAAACAACTTAGTAACTTAGTAGAACAACTTAGTAGTAAGTGGAACAGGAAAAAAATATAACAATCAATGGTATGCATAAGGTTGAGTATTGTGAGACTCTGCTCAAGTGAATATGAATATGTTGTCAGATACATGCACCCTGATACACACAGATGTATATATGACAACATATTCATATTCACTTGAACAAAGTCTCATAGTACTCAACTTTATGCATGCCATTGAAATATTCGTTTACCTGCAATAAACATACGAGTACATACCCAATTGCTATCCAAAAGCCAGTTATTACCGCCTCATAAAACATTCTTATAATAAAACTGTTACATTAAATTTTAACAAGAAAAAAAAACATACACTGTTAGAAAAAAGTAAGTGGTTGAATATGTTAAACTAGTATAAATTAATATAACTAAGAATATTATATTCATTGTTTTAAACATACAAATTGTACAGTATAGTAACTGTAAATATTATTGTGATATTTGAATATAAAAAAGCCTTTTTTTCTATTTAATTTATATAAATTTTAAACATCCATAGATTTTGCCCTTTTTAGTGACATCAAAAATGATTATTAAAATCTTTGTGTTCCTTGTTATTCGCATTTAAATAACCATTTTATCCTGCTTACTAATTTAAGTGTTTCTATTTTTTTTTTTTGGCGTTTGTTTACGTCACATTTGATGTCGCGTCTATAGGCGGCTTGTTCATTTAGATTTGTTTATGAATTTTTGTATTTTTAAACAATTAATTTCCCAGTGAACATAGAATGTAAATGTGATGTAACAAGGAAATAACAAGTTACGTAACTTTTTTGACTTATGGGTGACATAACAATTATATAAAATTAGAGTTTTATGTTATACACCTAATTGTTACCTGTATGTTACGTAACAGTTACATGCCATTGTGACTGTAATAAAATGTCACATTTGTGACTGCTATGTTACGTTTAGATGATGTACCAAGGTTGCTTTGATAAAACGTCACAGTGTGACTCTTATGTTATGTCTTCGCAATCTAACAATGTTACTTTGATAAAACCTCACAGAACTGACTCTTATGTTATGTTTTTGTGACGTATCAACGTTACTTTAATGAAATGTCACAACCATAACTCTTTTGTTATGTCCTGATGACCTAAGAATGTTACTTTGAACAAAACGTCACAACAGTACTCTTTTGTTATGTTTTTGTGACGTATCAATATTAATAAAACATTTCACTTGTCACTTTTGTGAAATGTTTTGTTACCATATTAATTTTAAATGTATTAATTCGTGAGGAATTATCCATTTAAAGATTCCTGCAGTTTTTCAATCTATCCCCTGTTGGCGTCTGATGTAATTAAATTTCATCCATCCATTTTTGTATAAGTTGATTTATGTTATTTGTTATGGGGTTATATTATATAATATAACCCCATAATATATGATATAACTCCATTATATATATATATATATATATATATATATATATATATATATATATAATGGGGTTATATCATATATTATGGGGTTATATATAAATACAAATAACATAAATCGACTTATACAAAAATGGATGGATGAAATGGATGAACGAATGTTTTATTAATATTGATACGTCACAAGAACATAACAAAAGAGTCATGATTGCGACATTTCATTAAAACAACATTAATACGTCGTTAAAATAACGTTAATTTTGTTACATATTAATTTAAAAATGAAACTTTTATGAAAATTCTTGTAAGGCTTTATTTACTATTTTGTGATACATATTAATATATAACGATCAGAATAAATAAGTGAGTTTGGTCTAGTGGTTAAGACTGTCGATAATTTAAAAGATGCTTCAGTTTGGATAATGGTTCGAATCCTGCAACAGTCAACAAAAAAAATAAATAAATAATAATTTAGGTGTATGTATATGTCAATAAGTTGGTAATATGTGTATGTAATGTTAATAAGAAACAAAAAAAGGGAATTTTGAATTTGCTTTTTGCAAAAGAAGGCGTAATTTTTATCTATAAGGTAACATCAAAGTTATATTTTCCTAAAACGTAACAAGAACATAACAATGTTACGTCACATTGTTACGTTTATAAGTGGGAAATTGTAAGTTACATGTGAGTCATATGTGACTCACATGTTATGTAACATGTGACTTTCAGTTCTGTCACTGTGACATAAAATTTACAGAAAAATGTTCACTGGGTTAACATGATTATTTTTATTTTTATTTTGTTATTTATTCATTTATTTATTTCTTCAAATAACTTACATTAAATTATTTTAATTTCACAGTTTTATAGTATTACAATAAAAAATTTCTAAAATTTCGCAATATTTTTTGCTATGTGTATACTATAATATGTAACTATCAAAAAAGTTTTGGAAATATTTTTAACAGTGTAGACATATCTTAACAAAATTCATATATTTATTGTTATAATACCTATTGTTATATTTTTTTCCTGTTCCACTTACTACTAAGTTGTTCTACTAAGCTACTAAGTTGTTTTACTAAGCTACTAAGTTGTTCTACTAACTACTAACTACTAATCTACTAATCTACTTACTTAGATGTGAACAACGCTTAAAAGTTCCGTCCATAAACCAGTGATTAGATTTTTCCAGAAGTTTAAGAGACTGCCGTGTTCCAAAAATTAAAATTCTAGAATCAGAGGCCCCAGAATCGAATTGAAGAAAAACTTCTCCGTTGAAGGTTTGTTTGTACACGTCTGGAAAAATAATATCACGTCTAGATTGAGGAATAGCAGGTGCACCATCGTATTTCTGTCTGATATTTCGAATGGTTCTTTTTATATTATGAATTTCTGGCAAACGTCCAGTTGAGTAACTGCTGACTTCTGTTGAGTGTGTTGAAATTATCCGTTGGGAAGTATGTTGTGTGTTTTTGGCAGAGTTCCGTACGTTGTCTAGAAATTTCGAAACTTCAAGTCGTGCAGCATCTCCACCATGCCTATGTTCACCAGGATCTTTCTAGATTTAATCTTGCTTCGTTAAAGTTCTTGATTTACATTTCTTTGAATGGAAATGTTCACATTTCCAGTAGATTTTGTTTTCGATTTGTTTATCTTTGACAAACATAAAACCATTTAGCAAAAGCTTCGGATTTCCCTTTTCACTGGAAATAAACTCCATCTTAACAATCAAAAATTACCAAGTGAAGGTATCTTCGGTGTTGAAATTGCAAATGCTAAATACTGAAAAATTCCAATTGTTTCTTGTATTTATACTAAAATTCAACAAACAACAAAACGATGAGACAGGACTTGTGGACTTTCCTCTAAAACTTTCTTTGTATATTAACAACAATAAAATTTACCTAGATCCGTAATTAGGATTTAACACCGGAAATATACATTTAATAATCAACACATTTACAATGGCGGGTATGGTGTCCTTTTAATGAGTTTTTTGGAATAAATAATGAAATTCGACTTAATGGATTTTCCTCTAAAACTTTCTTAATATAACGATAATAATAAAAATTTACCTGTATCCATAATTAGGATTTATCCTTAACGGAAATATACATTTAATAATAAACACATTTACAATGACGGGGATGGTGTCCTTTTAATGGGTTTTTTGAAATAAATAATGAAATTGGACTTAATGGACTTTCCTCTAAAACTTTCTTAATATAACGATAAGAATAAAAATTTACCTGTATCCATAATTAGGATTTATCCTTAATGGAAATATACATTTAATAACAAACACATTTACAATGGCGGGTATGGTGTCCTTTTAATGGTTTTTTTGGAATAAATAATGAAATTGGACTTAATGGACTTTCCTCTAAAACTTTCTTAATATAACGATAATAATAAAAATTTACCTGTATCCAGAGGCGTATCTAGGGTGGGGCAAGTAGGGCACGTGCCCCGGGCGCCTTCCAAAGGGGGGCGCGCAAAATCGCCAATTATTAAATTTAAAAATGAAAATATAGCACAATAAAATAATTCATATCAAACAATCCCGTTCAGAATTCCCGCACTTCGCAAATGAGCGAGAGGGAGTGAATGGTGTGCTCAATTCAGGTGCGCTAAAGAGCTACTTGAATTTATTGTGCAGTATGGTGATGAAAACGTATTTCAGAATTTGTGCATTTTCATTCAAATTCTGCTCACAATTGCAGTATTCATCGCAAGTTATGAGCGATCTTCAAGTAAGTTAAATTTAATACTTTCGTATTTGAGGGCTACAATGGATTAAGAAAGGTTATACGACCTAGCTTTGCTCAGTGTAGAGCAAGAAAAAACGAAACATCGGAAACATCATCGATATATTTGCGTCGCAGAAGGCCAGGAAGGTGCAATTGTAAGCAGGGCTGTCAGTAAAAGTTTCTGTTTTATACCGTCAGGTCTCTGAAATTATACAAAATTGGCTTCTATTATACAAAACAACTTTTCGGTACAATGACAAATCAATTTCGGTTATCATTTCTGCAATTTTGCGAAAACGAAAGGAAATTCAAATGTACATAAGGGCATATTTATGTAGTTTCTTTGGGTCTAACGTGATGTCACATTAACAAAAAATTGTAGCTGCTGTGTTCAGCGCATTCAGTTTAAATTTTTGGCGTTCGTATCCAATTATACAGGAAAGTTTCTTATACAAAGAGGATACACAAAACAACCAAATTATACAGATTTTGTATCCAATTATACATTCTGGCAGCCCTGATTGTAAGTGTAATGGTTTTATGGTCTTACTTTCGTTGTAAAATAGAAAATAAATGCAGTAGCGTAGGTAGGAGGGGGGTGCGGCAAGGGGGGTCTATCATACCCCGGACGCCACTTGCAAAGCGGCGCCAAATGTGTACTAATAACGTACCATATATTACTATATGTGTTTCTGGAAGGGGAAGGGGCGCCAATAAAGGGTCGTGTCCCGGGCGCCAGTTACGTTCGCTACGCCACTGCCTGTATCCATAATTAGGATTTATCCTTGACGGAAATGTACATTTAATAATAAACATTTTCTAAATGAGAAATAAAACCAATTAATTTTCCTTGCCCCCGCAAATTTAAATGTATGTATACCTCGTTTCAGATAGAATTGATCATGAGTTTTAGTTAAAAAATTAAATAATTCTTATATTCGAAACAAATCAATCTTCTATTCTTTTCTAAAAATAAACCGCAAATTTAAAATTTACATAAATGCATTAATAAAAGAGATAAAGCCAAGAAAACGGAAATTATTTAAATTCAAAGTGACGAAGCATGGTTAAATTTAACTGAAATGAACCATATTTATGCATTATGGTAAACAAAACAAAAAAAGGAAAAGCTAAAAAATAAAAAAAAGTTAAATTTCGGTTAGATTTGATTTTGAAAAATTGTTACAAAAAATGAAATTCTATCAATGTTCTACAAAGATACAATGGTTTTTCGGGCAATTTTATCAAAATTTTTCGAACAATTGATTTCGAACAATTGAGTTTCTAATAATTAATTTTCGAATCATTGATTTTCGAATAGTTGATTTTCGAACAATAGATTTCGAACAATTGATTTCGAACAATTTACCTAGATCCGAAAATGTTGATGATGATGTACAATGACATTATTGTGCAAGTTTCCGTTGTACAAACAATACAAAAAAAATAGATTGTTGTTTTTTGTTCATGTAAACTGAATGTATTTCCTTGAAAAAGTCTTATTTTCCTTGTTTTTGTGTGAAAATCATGTAATTTTTTGATTTTTTATTTGATAAAATGACAAAATATCATCAAAATATCATTTTTAGCTTGTAACAAATTTGTTCTTACAATTTTTGTTATTTTTATTTAACCTTGATTTTTTGTACAAACAGGTATGCGTAACTTGCATTAAACAAAGATAAATTGTGACCGCTAAAGTATGATGAAAAATTTGAAAGTGGGGTAAATATGAAGAATTTGAGTTGGTCCTTACTCTGATGTACCTCACTCCTCTTGTAATCCATTCTAAATAATTTTTCTGATGGCATTCACATTTACCCCGAAATTCATGAGATTTGCAAAACCGCACCGGGGAAATGTGAATGGCTTATAAAATTTTTGTTTTTCATACGAATTTGCTCAAAATTTGTGTGGTGCATCCTGAATAATGTAGAATTAAAAATAAATAAACCATAATGTGATATATAAAATAAAAAATACTTAAAACAACGTTTTTATCTCAATTCATGAAAATCCATTCACAATTACCCCAGTCAACCCTATATGCAGTGTCAGGGGAATCAGAATGATCCTTGTCTTCGCTACTGATACGTATGCGACGTATGCCTTTGGTTACTGATATACATATATACGTACACATACCAACTGACAGTATTCTATTATTACGGCTGCCAGATTGGGCGATTTTCCGCAAACTGGACGATTTAGGCCCGATTTACATTAACGCTCCGCTCTCGGTACGATATCACTACACTCCCGGTTCGATATAATTTTGTTGTGTTCACATTACAATGCTGATGTCATGCTGGTACTTATTCATTCTCTATTCACATTATAATGCCACTCTGGGTACGCTCCCAGTTCGGTCTCAGTTCGATACAAATATTTTTCATAACAACTGAATGCAAGCGGAGTGGAGTGGAATCAAAAAAGTGTTTACACTATAGATACAAGCCATAACAAGTCTGATATCGCTCCGATAAAATATTACCTGAGTGGTATTGATATTGGAGTGGCATTGGAGCGAGAGCGAACCGTGACTGATATCGGACCGATATCAGAGCGATGATGTGAATACACTCATTGTTTTCTGTATAAGAATATTATATCGAACCGGGAGCGGAGTGATATCGTACCGAGAGCGGAGCGTTAATATAAATTAGGCCTTAGAAATAAATTTGCGGTAAAAATTTCTGGTTTGCGACTTTCCGCTTTTTAGTCGGAATTATTTTACGCCAATAATATTTTTGGGGAAATAAATAATTTTTCTCGTTTATTATTTTTTCTTTTTTTGCTCGCCAGCAGTATTTTCCGGGAGATTTTGTGAAATTTTATTGTTTATTATTTAAATATTAGAACCATTTAATAAAATTTGTATTTATTTTCAATTTGTTTTTCTTTGCTATCTTATTAAGGCTGTTACATCAAAAGTTTTAATTTTTTTCTTTTTTTTTTTATCAATAATAAAATATTAATCTAATTTAAAAACTACAATATTTCTAAACTGACTAATTTCAGAACTAGTTATTTTAAAATTTTAAATTTTTTGAAGACCTTTAATTCAGACTAACCGCAATTAACAAAATAAAAATTTTAATATCTTTTACGTTTTACTCTTGGCCAAAGAGAATAACACTATATATATATATACATATATATATATATATATATATATATATATATATATATATATATATATATATATATATATATATATATATATATATATATAGGTGATCACTCAGGGTACCAGTCCATGGCACTGTAATTTAACGGAATACGGAAAACCAGAACGGAACGGCAGAAAGAGCGATTTTGCGTTAAATTTAAACGGAAGCGTTCTTCAGCCATTTATAAAGTATTTTTATACAGAAATATTAAAACTTCTGTGAATATTACTGATTTTTATCAATTAGTTAATTGATTAAGTGGTATTTTTAAAGTAATTATAAAGTAATTTAGTAAGTAGACAATTCTTTCATTATTTTTTAACGTGAATAGTTCCAACGGAAATATGTAATTTCTGTTCCATTTTAATTATACACTGTTCCCCATGCACATAAAAAATCGGAAATTTTTAAATTTAGTATTTTCATTTTTATAATTTATCATATAATTAAACATTTTTAATTAAAAAATAATATTTATTTATTATATTTGTAATTATTTTATTTGTAATTATTTTCAATATTTCTGCATGAGTCGTGACTTTTTTTATGTGATTATGGTAATTATGAAAAAAAATTTACATACTTTTCCGTTAAAATATTCTCCATGGGGAACTGGGGTATAAAAAATCGGAAATTCTGTTTCTGTAGGAGCGGTGTATGTACTTGTCTTTAATAATTTTATTAATAATTACAAAAATTTATTGAATATAATTTGGCTGTTCAATATATTTTAATGTATTATTTTTGTTTTAGGAAATCATGGAATCAACCACACTTTCATTGTTGTTTATTAAAGAAATTATTGAATCGCAGAGGACTCCTGTACTACCATGGCAGAGAGAATGTAGAAGACGAGCTTTACTTACAGCATATGTACACCCTCGCATGAAAATATGTGAAAATATATTCAACCAACGCCGATTCTGGGTTCATCTAATTTTTACAGAAAACCAGAGGCTTGCTCAAGGAGCTAGCAACACTTTAATAATGGAGTTGCATGATCATAATAAGTACTTTGAGTATTTGAGAATGACTCCATATGTATTTAATGAATTATTAGAAATGATTCGCTCCAGGATACAAAAACAGAATGTACATAGTTCGAAAATCGATTCCTGCAAGCTGGAGCAAAGTACCTACTTACAGAATTGTGGCATGACCAGTTAAATTAATTTATATGCAATAAATAGACTGAACATAGTGTACTTTGAATTTTATAAAAAAAAAAAAAAAAAAAATTAATAATTAATTGTTAATTTTTTAGTAAATAAAAATCTTTCTAAAACAAAACAGATATTTTCTTTATAATATGTGGTTTATTCGTTACGTACCACAGAATATTTATCAGTACAAAAAATACTTCGGGAACTTGGAAAAGATAGATTGTATATAAAATATTTATATATAAAAATATAAATTATTTTGTACATAAAATAACAATAATAATAATTTAGGAAGTTTTTTTCTTCTGCTTAGTTTATAAAAATCACTATAAAAAATAATATTCTCACAATTTTAGATATTTGTGTATAACTATGTTTTATAAATGGCGCCAGAACGTTTCCATTCAAATTTAAACTGAATCTTTCGTACTCTGTCGGTCTGTTCCGTGCATTATTTTTCCGTTATCTGTTTTCCGTATTCCGTTGAATTAAACGCCATGGACTGGTACCCTCACTCAAATTATAGGATTTTTTCTGTGGTTCTGTGGTAGCAAGTGGTTATTTTGGCGCTGAGTTCAGAGGGCAGTGCAGTAGCACTGCCGATATCTGTCGAATTTACTGTTCATAGAACTTATTTTACTACTTTTACTATCTTAGAAATTTATAATTTGTAACATTTCTATAGTAGTCGCGTCAATGAATACATAAAAAAGGCAATCTTCGGAAGTCCTCAGAAACAGCTCCGATTTTGATGATTTTTTTTTTAAATTTTTGTTTTTCTATATTATTTAAAATCAGAAACCTTTCAGAGGGGGAAAATAATTATTTATATTGTTTAGGGGGGACCACTAGTGTATGACCGCCTGAAAAAAAGGTAATTTTTGGGAATTTTTTTAAAGGAAACTACTGTATGGAATGTTTTATTTTTTTTAAGAATATATTCGCTGATATATAATAAATTCATGGTAAAATTTTTGGACCAAAAAATTGAAAATTCAGTGAGTTATTCGCGATCTCCCAAGGCTCCAAAAAAAAGTTCCGCTACTGCTGCAGTGGTAGCGATAGTCGCGGCATGTCAATAAATGTTTTTCCTCGGAAGTCCTCGGAAACAGCTCCGATTTTGATAATTTTTTTTTAAATTTTTGTTTTTTTTATATTATTTAAAATCACAAACCTTTCAGAGGGTGGAAATAATTATTTATATTGTTTAAAAAATATAGATTCTTTTTATATAGGAAATTTTTTTTATTGCATAACGAAAGATTAAAACTATTATTTATAATAAACTTGATCATTCTTCTATGAAATAAAATTAATTTTCAAATATATTATTTTTAATTTATTTATTTATATTATTTTTAATTTTTTTTTTATTTTTTATTTTTATTTTTTTATTTTTTTATTTTTTTTATCAAGTATTACATGCGCTTTTGTTCAACAATATAATTTTTTGCCGTTAATTGCCCGAAAACGACGCATAGGATCTGGTTAAAGTTTTCGCTGGTTATTACTAATACAATAGGCAACAAACCGCCATGCCAGCAGAAAATACACGGGTGGTCGTTTTCCTGAAAATTGACCTCGAATCAAGTATTATATGCGCTTTTGTTCAACAATATAATTTTTTGCCGTTAATTGCCCAAAAACGACGCATAGGATCTAGTTAAAGTTTTCGCTGGTTATTACTAATACAATAGGCAACAAACCGCCATGCCAGCAGAAAATACACGGCTGGTCGTTCATGGCACGGGCAACACCTTCTAATTTAATAGACTTTTTGGTTTTTTTGATTTCAGGCGAGATCGCGAATAACTCACTGAATTTTCAATTTTTTGGTCCAAAAATTTTATTATGAATTTACTATATATCAGCGAATATATCCTTAAAATATTAAAATATTCCATACAGTAGTTTCCTTTAACCGCCTCTTTTAAGGTGGTCATACACTAGTGGTCCCCCTTAAACAATATAAATAATTATTTCCCCCCTCTGAAAGGTTTCTGATTTTAAATAATATAAAAAAACAAAAATTTAAAAAAAAAAATCATCAAAATCGGAGCTGTTTCTGAGGACTTCCGAGGAAAAACCTTTATTGACGCGACTATAGTAACAATTACAAAAAATTCTATCAGGAAATTTTCATTTTTTTCGAATTAGTTATTTATGAGAAATTCGTCTATTTTTTTGAGTTCAATATTAAATATAATAAGTTTACTTAATTATTATTGGAGGTATGTATAATTAATAGTTATTAGTTTATTTTTATTTGAAAATAATTACTTATTTTATTATCACAGTAAATTAATTAGAAAATTAGAATACATTTTATCTGTTGCAGAAAAATGGCAGGATCACACTTGTCAGAAATTAGAATCAGTGATAGTATATATACATATTTACGAAATATTTGATTAATGTAAAATATTTTTAAACAAATATATGAGTTTATAATTATTGTATGAGTTTTAAACTTGAAAAATTGATCAAAATAAAATGCAATTAGGAGGATTTTAGTGGATTATCTTACTAGTGGTAATCTACATTATTAGATAAGGCTAAAGATAATTTAAAATTATTATAGTGGCATCTCTGTTCTTTTCAATTGTACTACGCATGATGATAACGACATCGATGACATCTATACCCAGTGCCCCCGTTCTCAGTTCCATAGAGAGATAATAGAGGGCCAAAAAAATTTATTGAAGTTGGCTATCTTTCAAAAATAAAATTCTGGTGTACTTTATCTATGCTCTTGGCGCAGTAAGCACAAATGGCTAGTCAAAAATTTCAATATTTTTATTTTGCAATCAAAGTGCTGGATCGGAAGGTCTGGTATAGAAAAAAAATTTAGGCTAAGAAAGACTACAGATTTCGAAATAAAAATAGATAGAAAATAAGTTTATTTTAAAATTTGGTAAAAAAGATGGTCTTCCCAGGTAATAATTTCACGCGTCGCCACCGTCGCCATTGAATATGTGTAAATTTTAAATTTCAGCGAGGTGTTATGTGAGATAGGGAGCATTCGTAACGCAACGAGTCAAAGTGTCTTGCTCTTACTTTTAAGAACATTACACTTGTTTTGAAGTGCTTTTGCCTTACTTTGGAGATATTTGTATATTCCTGTCTCACTTTCCGTGTTCTTGAGAGAAGGGTGAAGGTATATATACGATGTATACCGAACGCTATACTTCGCTACCGTACGCTATACCGAACGCCTAACTTGATACTAGTCCTAATTTTACCACCAGAGACACGAGAGAGAATCTTTACGTCGTCAATAATGTCTATTTTAATAATAATAATAATAATAATAATAATAATAATAATGCTGGGCTAAAATCCAACCTTCACGTCCCCGTTCGTGCCCGGCGGGCAACTGTTAGCTTCGGCTAGCAGGCTGACGAGGCTCTGGTACCGTGTTTCGACAAGGATGATCGTGTGGAGGGGACGATGTCGTATCCCCTGAGTCAGTGTTATGCCTGCGTCAGCTTGTTTTTGGTTTAATTGGTACCTTCACCGGAATTCAATGCGTCGTCAGTGCTGTCTACTCTCATGGGCGTGATCTTCAGAGTCCGACGAGACCGTTCAGACGAGTTGAAATATGTGATATTGCATTTGTGATTTTGTTTGACTGATCTGTGATGTTTTTATACCTGTGATAGTTGTTATGCCACCTTGGGTTCTCATGCCTGAGGTGGTATTTTTTAATCTGCTCGTCCTGTGATATTTCCCTGGCCTTGTTTTTGTCATTTCGATGGGTAGGAATGCGGCTCTCGACGCACTCGTTCTCATCGGCCACGCGTGCGAGTCGACGTCTGCCCGAACAGCTTGAGCGAGCTCGCCCAGTAAGGAGACGTCGTTGTCCCTCGTACGGATGCGTTCGTGGGCGTTGATATGGCGGCTTCCGCCCCGTCGAAGTGATACGAACACAAGTCAGATGTTGGCTCTGTGATACTCTGTGGCATTGTCCCGTTCTCTGTAGCCTCGACTCGGACGAACGTGGCCTAGTCATCGTACCGGTCTCCCGTGTAGGTTGACCCCGACATCTGACAGAACGGCACATGTACCCAGTAATCAGTTATCTGACAGAACAGTACATGTTGCTCAGTAATCAGATGTCACTGTCCCTACACATGTGAGTTCCTAGGTGTTGACGAAGCCATTTCGGAATTGTCGAGACTATGGGGAGCGGAATTGTGTCACAAAGCAAGAAATTTTTAAAATCTGTGATATAGTTGTTTTTATTTTTTAATAAGATTGTTTTTAATCAGTTTTGTTTTAACGATATACCACTGAGGGCCTTTTCCACCCGAGGTGGTACATCATTTTTTTAATCTTATCTGTGATATTTTATTGTGCCGCTGTGGGCTTCTGTTGTAGCCCTTCAGCGGTTTTGTTTTTAACTACTTATTGAGGCACTGGTCGGCCTGTGGCTCCCCAGTGACGTAATAAGATTTTCGTCTTATATTTTTTTTTTCCTTGTGATATTATTGTGATGTTGTTATCTGTGATATTTTTACTCAGTATTCTCCACTCCGAGGCCCTTTACACCTCGGAGTTTCATCGTTGGTTTTCAGTCCTTGGTGACCGGACGTTCTGGCTAGTACTTAGCGTACCGCCACTAAGGACTGTCCGCTCGTTATGAAGCCCTGGGATGGCAGGGCTCATCGGTGAATTTTATCATGTGTATGTTTGTCCGTTGTCTAATGCATTTATGTGTTCCTGTCTATATGTGTCGTTTTTATCATTTTCTCGTTTCGGCGGCGCATGCCCTTAGTTGGCGATGCCGCCGGGTGCTGCTGACCGCGCCATCCACCGGCAGCAGTGTCCCAATTTTAAATTAAAAAAAAAAATAATAATAATAATAATAATAACAAGCGAAAGGAAGACAACGTGACCTGTACACAGCGTTTATTGATTACAAAAAGGCATTTGATTCGGTGCCGCACTCCTGGTTACGGAGAGTATTGGAGCTGTATAAAATACACCCAAGCATCGTGAACTTCCTTGGAACGATCATGTCCGAATGGCGAACGACCTTACATTTGAGTATTGGTAACGAAAAAACAACAAGCGATCTTATTCAAGTAAGACGCGGCATATTCCAAGGCGACTCATTGAGTCCATTATGGTTTTGTCTCGCAATGAATCCACTTTCACGCCTGTTGAATGAAACCAAATACGGTTATAATGTGGGGACAAAAATGAATTCGCGCCATACTATTTCACATCTAATGTACATGGATGATATAAAGATCTACGCAGCAACTAAACATCAACTACAGAAGCTGCTGGGACTTTCCAGGGAAGTTTCGCGAGACCTCTGCATGGAGTTCGGGATTGACAAATGTCGGACACAGTGTCGTTCTGGGGGAAAACGAGATGCGGTCGCATTTGAACTCGAACCGGAGTCTGTTATGCAGCCAATGGACGAGGGAGAGTCGTATCGGTATCTCGGATTCAACCAGGATGAACGTATAGATCATAGCGCTGTAAAACAACACCTAATGCAGCAATACCTAGCGCGTGTACAGAGATTACTGAACACCCACCTTGATTGAAAAAAAACCATCAAAGCAATTAACACCTACACAGTTCCGGTGCTAACGTACTCATTTGGGGTAATCAAATGGACGCCTACGGACTTGACAAACATCGAGATCAAGACCCGCGTCCTTATGACCAAATACAGAATTCATCATCCCAAAGCAGCGATAGAACGACTGACGCTGCCAAGAGCCGAAGGGGGTCGGGGTCTTATAGACATAAGGAACATGCATAATAAACAGGTTCATAACTTGCGAGAATACTTTTACGCCAAAACACACACATCACACCTACACAATGCAATAATCCAAGCCGACAAGGCATACACACCATTAAACCTCTCACACACAGAAATGCCAGATAGTTTTTGCCCCTTGGTCACGAAGGAGGACAAAATCCGGCAATGGATCCGCAAGCCTTTACATGGAAGACATCCACATGATCTTAGCCAGAGTAACGTCGACAAAGCAGCGTCGCACGCCTGGTTGAGTCAAGGAAGTATTTTCCCGGAGACTGAAGGATTTATGCTGGCTATACAAGATCAAGTAATTCATACAAAGAATTACTCAAAATACATACTTCGGGACTCGTCAATAACATCTGACTCATGCCGGAGATGCCATTCCAAACCCGAAACGATCCAACACATCACAGCTGCCTGTACTCAGCTCGCTCAGTCCGAATATAAACACCGTCACGACCAGGTTGGCAAAATTATATAACAGAAACTAGCGGTTAAGCACCACCTTATAACCGATAAAACCCCTTACTACAAGCTCACACCAAAAGTAGTAGCGGAGAATGGCTCCTGTAGACTTTACTGGGATCGGTCGATTATTACAGATAAGACCATAAATCATAATCGACCAGATATCACCTTCGTAATGAAACAAATTAAGACCACCTATCTGATCGACATTCCGGTTCCGAATACACATAACTTACAAAAAACACACGCAGTTAAATTGGAGAAATACACTGACCTCGCAGCCGAAATAAAACAACAATGGCGAATGGAACATGCCCACATTGTTCCAATAGTACTCAGTGCCACCGGGGTCATTCCACACACACTACACAATAGCTTGAGCCTCTTGGGTCTCCCAAAGTACACATATGTCACTATGCAAAAGGCAGTGATCATAAACACGTGTTTTATAGTACGGAAGTTCCTCAGTAATACGAATCCGACTGCGATATGTGAAAGCACAAGATCTGCTTCTACTCCATCTGAGCCATCTACAGTGAGTGAAGAACACACTGACACTCATCTTACAGACACACAACACACATACATAAACACACAATACGCTAACACTGAAACACAAACACTTAACACACATACAGATCGAGATTCGTCTGATGGAGAGGAAGGATCGACCAACTCCCGCACTGTCACTGTTACCGCTCTGGTGCACAATCCTCCCCAACTCAATAACACACAAGGTCCGTCAACCTCTGTACCATCTAAACGCGCAATTCCAGGAACACCCGATCTTAATGAGCAATTTGATGAACCAGAACACATTTACACCAAGAAACGAAAAATAGAACGACACATCCACACACATACACGAACACACACAAACACAAACAGTCCTTTCCCTTCCCTCTGTCCCTAATCCTAACTATTCTCTGAGGACACGAAAACGAACCAGGCTATCACAGCCGTCTGTCATTGAGCCAACATCTACGCTCCCACGAAAGTCTCGTCGTACGACCCAGTGTACACCAAAATAGACGCATAACACCTCGTTTCAAGCAACAACAACAACAATATAAGTAGTGATGTGACAAACCCGTCCGTGAATGTACTACGGTACTTTTACGGATTGGTTTGGCACATTACCCTTCCACAGAGCCTAATACCTTGCATAATGTCGGTATAGGTGAATGTTACCCAGTACTGTCCTACTGAGTAGTGAGCGCCAGGTTGGCGTAAAAGTCTATAATAATAATAATAATAATAATAATAATAATAATAATAATAATAATTAATAATAATAATAATAATAATAATAATAATAGTATAAATAAATAAAATTAATTATATAATTCAATTTATACAAATAAAAATTATATGAGAATTTTCTGTTATTTTATTTTTTAATTTTTTCTCGTTCCAATAAGAATATTCCTATTGTCATTAAAAACGCAACTTATTTTCATTAAAAAAAATTCATTCAAGTGAATTAGCTAAATTCTAAATAATTAACAACACATTTTTTAAAAACTTTCAGGTATTATTGTATTAACAAGAAATTTTATCTAAAATCTAGTACAATATTACTCTTGTATTTAAATTAGTACTCTGTGAGTAAAATCATATCGTGTACATCTCTATGATATGATGATTCTAGCATACATAGTTTATAGTCAGTAATAGCGTTCGGTATACATCGTATATTATATACCTTCACCCTTTCTCAAGAACACGGGAAGTGAGACAGGAATATACAAATATCTCCAAAGTAAGGCAAAAACACTTCAAAACAAGTGTAATGTTCTTAAAAGTAAGAGCAAGACACTTTGGCTCGTTGCGTTACGAATGCTCCCATAGATTTGACGTTTTTTTTTCGGCCATTTCAAAAATTTTTTAAAAATAGAATTAAACAAAAATTTAAAGGTCTGGCAGGCATTTTCCTATTGCCGGCATTAGTTACTATTGATTTAGCTTTTTTAATTTGAGGTGTTTTATCAGGTATGATTTTGTGCTATCGGAACTTGGAATTAATTAAATAACATTAAAATTTTAGGAAAATGTACAATTTGTATGATGTTATAATAGACGAATACGTCTATCTTGATGTTATAATAGACAAATATGTCTATCAACTCTTGATTTCCGCTGACAATAAACTTTTCGTATTTATTATTATTATTATTTACTAGATAATATGTTTTCAAAAAAACACAGTTATGGGACATTATTTATTTGAAATCCGATTGTAAAATTATCTGTAAAATGAATAAATAAACGCCGTAATTGAATCATACGGTAGCAATAATGATAGCTAACCTAGCTAATTATACAAGAGATACACGTGCATTAGACACACACTATGTATCCTATGTACTTCATGTACGTATGTAAATGACGTCAAAGCTATTTGCAACAGTTCTGTCCCGCCTAAGTGAACATAAAACATGTTTTTATGGTGTAAAACGTTGCATTAAAATAAACACACCCATTTAATGGTGTCAAACAGTTTCAAAGTCGAATCTAGTGGCCTCTGGAAAAAAAAGTTGGCAAGGCTGGTCGTTAACAAAAGTGACAAGGGGTGTAGGGGACAAAGGCATATAAAAGTCAGAAAACAGCCGTTGGCGTCGGCAAGCATCCTTATTAATTATGAATCTGATACAGATTTTGTTTGTGATTAAATAGAAACGAGAAATGGAAAAATCGATCCATGAAAGTTTTTACACATTGGAAATTAAAGTGGAAAAGGATGAAATGAATGAACCGGCGCATGTAATTCATCATAAAGTTGAAATTAAAGTGGAGAAAAGTGCAGTGACTGAAGTGGATGAGAATAATTTAGTGTTATCAACAGAAAATAAACTTTTTGAACCAACTAAATTGTCACGAGAAAATAATGGTTTGGCAGATACAAAATATCATACAGACTTACAACAGCAAAATGTAAAACTAGTAAGTACTAGACTTGAATTGTAAATTTTACAGTAAAATTATGCAGATATTTGGCAGGACTACAATAAGTACGGCGCCAAGATTTAATGACACTTCCTTATAGAACTTGACAAAATAAAACGAAAAACAATAATAAAAATTTTCGAGATCTCGCTTCGTTTTCGCGTTAAACTTGTTTTTGAATTCCAATATATTCTATGTATGGGATGTGGACACAAGTACAATATCCGAGACGACAAAATTTGACAAGCGGATCTGATAGATTTTGCCATTCTAAGCAAAAAATAAAGCGTAAAAAATTTTGAAATTCGCCTTAGTTTCCGAGATATCGATCGTTAAACTTCTGTTTAAGTTGTCATGGAATTCGGATATATATTGTATTTGTGTATGGTGTAATATTTTGGTGAAATATATTTATATCAAAAATCGAAGTTTATTGTCAAAACTGGCCTAACCTTCGGGCAAAGGGTAACCTTAACTAACCTCACCACTTAGTTTTTATATCAAAAAAGAAGTTTATTGTCATAAGTAGCCTAACTTTCGGGCAAAGGGTAACCTTAAATACAAGTTTAACGATCAATATCTCGAAGACGAAGCGAGATCTCGAAAAATTTTATTCTTGTTTTTCGTTTTATTTTGTCAAGTTCTGTAAGGAAGTGTCATCAAATCTTGGCGCCGTATTAATCGTAGTATCCCCAGATATTTTAACGAAAATAACTAATTATCACATTTTTTAGGAGTGGAGTGACTCTTTGCCACATTTAAACAGTTTACATACAGAAATTAAAATTGAGCAAGATGAAATAGATGAAGATTATCGGCTAAATTTCACAAAATATGAAACTGCCTGCGTTGGTAAAAAACTATTTAAATGTGATACATGTACTAAAACGTTTCATAATTCAATCAATTTAAAAAGACATGATAGAATTCACAGTGGTGAAAAACCATACAAGTGTAATATATGTACTAAAACATTTACTGATTCAAGTAATTTAACAAGACATAAAAGATTTCACAGTGGTGAAAAACCATACAAGTGTAATATATGTACTAAAACATTTACTGATTCAAGTAATTTAACAAGACATAAAAGATTTCACAGTGGTGAAAAACCATACAAGTGTAATATATGTACTAAAACGTTTACTACTTCAGGTGAATTAAAAATACATGAAAGAATTCACAGTGGTGAAAAGCCATACAAGTGTAATATATGTACTAAAACGTTTACTACTTCACGTGAATTGAAAATACATGAAAGAATTCACAGTGGTGAAAAACCATATCAGTGTAATATATGTACTAAAACATTTACTCAGTTACACGTTTTAAAAAGACATGAAAGATTCCACAGTGGTGAAAAACCATACAAGTGTAATATATGTACTAAAACATTTACTGATTCAAGTAATTTAAAAACACATGAAAGAATTCACAATGGTGAAAGACCATACAAATGTAATATATGTACTAAAACATTTGTTCAGTCAAGTCATTTAAAAACACATAAAATAATTCACAGTGGTCAAAAACCATACAAGTGTAATATATGTACTAAAACATTTACTCAGTTACACGTTTTAAAAAGTCATGAAAGACTCCACAGTGGTGAAAAACCTTATAAATGTAAAGTATGTACTAAAGCATTTACTACTTCATGTGCTTTAAAATTACATGAAAGAATTCACAGTGGTGAAAAACCATACAAGTGTAATATATGTACTAAAACAATTACTATTTCAGGTGAATTAAAAATACATGAAAGAATTCACAGTGCTGAAAAACCATACAAGTGTAATATATGTACTAAAACATTTACTGATCCAAGTAATTTAAAAAAACATGAAAGAATTCACAATGATGAAAAACCATACAATTGTAATATATGTACTAAAACATTTACTGATTCAAGTAATTTAACAAGACATAAAAGATTTCACAGTGGTGAAAAACCATACAAGTGTGATATATGTACTAAAACATTTACTGATCCAAGTAATTTAACAAGACATAAAAGATTTCACAGTGGTGAAAAACCATACAAGTGTAATATATGTACTAAAACGTTTACTACTTCAGGTGTATTAAAAATACATGAAAGAATTCACAGTGGTGAAAAGCCATACAAGTGTAATATATGTACTAAAACATTTACTACTTCACGTGAATTAAAAATACATGAAAGAATTCACAGTGGTGAAAAACCATATCAGTGTAATATATGTACTAAAACATTTACTCAGTTACACGTTTTAAAAAGACATGAAAGACTCCACAGTGGTGAAAAACCATACAAGTGTAATATTTGTACTAAAACATTTACTGATTCAAGTAATTTAAAAACACATGAAAGAATTCACAATGGTGAAAGACCATACAAATGTAATATATGTACTAAAACATTTGTTCAGTCAAGTCATTTAAAAACACATGAAAAAATTCACAGTGGTGAAAAACCATACAAGTGTAATATATGTACTAAAACATTTACTCAGTTACACGTTTTAAAAAATCATGAAAGACTCCACAGTGGTGAAAAACCTTATAAATGTAAAGTATGTACTAAAACATTTACTACTTCAAATGCTTTAAAATTACATGAAAGAATTCACAATGGTGAAAAACCATACAAATGTAATATATGCACTAAAACATTTGTTCAGTCAAATCATTTAAAAACACATGAAAAAATTCACAGTGGTGGAAAACCATATCAGCGTAATATATATACGTTTGTAAATGTTTTAATATAATATACTAAAATATTTACTCATTTACACGTTTTAAAAAGACATGAAAGACGCCACAGTGGTGAAAAACCACACAAAAATATATGTACTAAAACATTTACTAGTTCAAGTATTTTAAAAGACATGAAAAAATTAACAGTGGTGAAAAACTATACAAGTGTAATATATGTACGAAAATGTTTAATCGAAAAGGAAATTTAAAACATATGAAAGAATTCACAGTGGTGAAAACTATGTTAATTGTTGCAAGAAAATAATAGCTTGGACAAGAGCAAAATATAAAACTGTTTAGGTGAATCGATTACTACTGACAAATGAATTACAAGGTCTATTTTTTTCTCTATAAATAAATATAATTTATGTATGTGCAAAAAAATAAGTTAGGGTTGGGCGGGGTAAAAAAAGACAAAATCAAATCTTTTCATTTTTCATGTAGAAAATATTTGAATTTTTAGACAAAAAAAATACTGTATGATGTTAAATTGTTTGTATTTTAAGGGAGGAGTTCACGCCAGAAACGACTAATAAACTAATTTTTTTCGAATCTCGTTTTTTGCTTTTATTTTGTTCTGTGGTTCTTTACAAACACGGTGATATATAAAACATTGCCAAAATTTTTTTTTTTTTTTCAAGTAAAAAAATATTTATTTGTGAGCCGCTGCACAGCCAAGTTGCTGCTCCTTTGCAGACAGCGCTCGCCCCCCCCCCCCCCTCGCGATTTCATCAGTAATATCTAGTTTTGGTGTGTGCATGAGTTATAGTGTACACGAAAAAGGAACAAGAGGGGACAATGTATGGGGCTGGAGAGTTTTAATAAACAGTGAGTAAATTGCTTCTTTTGTTATTATTTTTGTTTTTTACCGTTTCCCGAAAGTTGTGTTTTTCCCGACAAGGAAAATCATATCTCAAGTTTGTTACGAAGTACCTTTTGCACCAATCAACAACTCCTCAGGAACCTGAATGTACCCCATGTCAATTAAATCACATTAAAAATAGAAAAAAGGAAAAAAAAATCGCAAAACAAAAAAAGAAAAAACATTATATTCCTGTTAACATGTATTTAATCTCCGAATTATAAACAGTAAAAATAGTTTACACCAATAATGTATGAACTGTCAAAATGACATTTGTCAAGAGGCGCCAAAATACGAAAAATCATGTTGAGCTAATAAAAAAAAAAAATTATCAAACTCAGTAGGAGATGCGCGAGTGAGTAAATGGCAGATTAAATTAGAAAAAAGACGGAACATCAATGACCTGCTCGCGAGTAACAAAAAAATGTACTCAAAAAATAAAATTCACTTTCGATATAGCTTTGCCATAAGCAAGTTCGAGTTACGTTCATATATAATAATTTAACAATTACTTTAAATTCTAATATGTTCCGGAATGTTGCATAATCAATTCAAGTTATAATTGTGTAAATTATACCTCAAATATTTTTATTACTGTGAAAAAAAAAAAAATCATGAATTCGTTGCATCAATCAACCGCGAATTCACCAGCGTTGTAAAAAAAAAAAAAGGTATGAAAAATTAACTGATTTTTTTTGTTCAAAATTGTGAGAGAAATTAAATTTAAAAGTTGAAAGCGATAGGTCATTGACACTGGTCATGCCTGAACTTCCGAATTTGCAATTATCGAAAATCTAGGTGTTTTTCTTGGTTCCGCCATACTGAAAACATCGATGTGTGATTCATTTTAGCGAATTTTCAGAATGAAAATTCAGCTATTACAGCAGCTCTTATGGTAAGACCTAAGCCCGGGACTATGGCAGAAATTTGTTTTGGAGCCTCTAGAACCCGAAAATCTACTTCACTAAAATTTATATATATATAAATATATATATATATGTATTTATGTGTGTACACGATAACTCTCGAACAAAACGTTTAATGCTTATGAAATTTGGTGTGTAGGTTTGAATTCGATTTCGCTCGCCTAAGTTCGTTAGCCAGACACATCCGATGCCACAGACCGGATATTTTGGGCTTTAAAGTCTTATTTTGTGTTTTTTGATCAGAATTTATAACTTTTTCAAAAATTTTGTTATACTATCAAAAAAATTGTAAGAAGTTATATTAGCGAGCTTTTTAAACTTTTCCTCTGTATAAACTGGTTTTCAAGAAAAATCAAAAATAATTTTTATATAAAGTCTCTTTTTATCGTATCATCTCCTTCTGCTGTATTGGAAAAATCCTATTTTGATTTATTTTGATTATACACGTATTTTAAGGGTATTACTACACTTACAAGTAAAGGTCCCGAGGCCGGACCTATCGATTTCGATGAAACTTAAATATATTGTAGAACACTAAAAACTAAGGGACACGTATTTTTTTTTATCTGCGGAAAAACGGTTTGAAGGGGTGAAATCGCCCTCCAAAAATTGGGGTAAAAATTTAATTTTTCAAATATCTCGAAAACAGTAAGAGATAGAGCAAAAGTTTAAATTGGCGATATTGCTCTTTTTTAAAGAGCTATCTATTGATATGCAATTTGTTCATATTACATCAACAGGGGTGGTTGGGGGTTAAAATTTGGGGGTTAATTTTGCAAAAAGGGGGTGAAAAATAAGCAATATAAAAATTTTGTTTACAGATTTAAAATCTACGTCAAAAAATCTAATTGACCTCTTTTTGCTCAATGCCCTAATATTAAGTCTAGGGGTAGTTAACTAGAGGGTGACTATGTCGAATAGTCGTACAATTTGGGTATTTCAAGAAGTTCTTCTTCATGGAAAATAGCTTAAGACAATTAGAATAACGTGAAAATGAAATTCTCGAATTCAAAATTGAGTTTGAGCAACACTGGAGAGGGGGTGAGTCACCCTCTTAATTTACTTACTAGTTTATATACACTAATTTTTGCAATTAACACACTGACAGGGGGTAAATAATGTCACAATAAGTGGTTCTGAAGTTGGACTATCATATGTAAGGTCTTTATTAGGTTTGTTTTTTAATGGATATTATAGTTTTCCTTATCGAAAATTATCGATACCGAAAATTACATAACCTAACCTAAAATAACGAAACCTAATAAAAACCTTACATACGATAGTCTAACTTCAGAACCATCTATTGTGACATTATTACCCCCTGTCAGTGTGTTAATTGCAAAAATTAGTGTATGTAAACTAGTATGTAATTTAAGAGGGTGACTCACCCCCTCTCCAATGTTGCTCAAACTCAATTTTGAACTCGAAAATTTCATTTCTACGTTATTCTAATTGTCTTAAGCTATTTTCCATGAAAAAGAACTTCTTGAAATACCCAAATTGTACGACTATTCGACATAGTCACCCTCTAGTTAACTACCCCTAGACTTAATATTAGGATATTGAGCAAAAACAGGTCAATTAGATTTTTTGACGTAGATTTCAAATCTGTAAACAAAATTTTTATATTGTTTATTTTTCACCCCCTTTTTGCAAAATTAACCCCCATATTTTAACCCCCAACCACCCCTGTTGATGTAATTTGAACAAATTGCATATCAATAGATAGCTCTTTAAAAAAGAGTAATATCGCCAATTTAAACTTTTGCTCTATCTCTTACTGTTTTCGAGATATTTGAAAAATTAAATTTTTACCCCAATTTTTGGAGGGCGATTTCACCCCTTCAAACCGTTTTTCCGCAGATAAAAAAAAATACGTGTCCCTTAGTTTTTAGTGTTCTACAACATATTTAAGTTTCATCAAAATCGATAGGTCCGGCCTCGGGACCTTTACTTGTTAGTACTTCTACTACCTATCATATTTCAAATTTCTTTGGATAAATATTCAGAATAATGCCTTAATAAATTTCTACGGTTATATAAATGTAATATTATTAAATTTAATTAATTAAACTATAATATTTCTTTGATTAAATAAAATTTTAAAATTATATTTTTGGTAGTGCACAAATAGCCTTATGCATTTGTAAACATAATATCTTTAGTATAAGTAGATTAGATTTGTTATTTTGTTTTCGAAAATTTATTTTTGCTTTCAAATTCAAATTGTAGTAGAATTGATTTTTTTTGCCCATTAACTGCACATTATTTTAATCTCTTTATTTAACACATTACGTTAAAAAATTATAATAATATTTTTAAAATTATTAATATTTTTAATAATTTAATTATTTAAAAAAATTCTTTAAATATATTTAATAATTTTTTATTTTAAAAATTCTATTGTGTCAGCGTTTTTAACCAGATAGCACCACAGGTATGTACAATACTGCCAAATTAGCTTGAATTTAAACTAATATTTCAACAATCAGAATTTCAAATCAACTCGTCTTTGTGTTGAAATGTTGACATATAGATTCGGTGCTGATATTTGAGAAAAATAGGTAATAATTCATGTTAATTTATATATTACATTTTTAAAATCAAATAGTAATTAATATTTGTCCTATTATTTGTTTTTTGTTTTGTTTTATATAGGTAAAAAATTTAAAACCACATTAAAAATTACATGAAACCGTGAAGCAAATGTTATTTATATACGAGAAGAATATAGCTAAAATAAAAAAGAAAATATAAATTCTAAACAGGCAATTATTAATAGAATTTGTCAACATAATAAGGTAAATACATATCTATTAAAAACTGTGGATTTTGTGATTGAATTTTTTCTAATAATTTGAATGTACATGTTAAAAGGTTAATATCAACAGCGATACTTTTATGTATTATAAATTCCTATTTAAAACATGGATGGTGAATTTAAAGATATAATAAGAAGAAAAAGAGAACACACAGTAAACTAAAAACTTGGATTAAGAAGGAAAACATCAACTAAGTACATGCCGGATAAGCCCTTGAATAAAGGTCCAACTTTAGTTTTGTTTCCGTGTCGAATGGTTATTTTCTTCAGCAAGAGAATTTAAAAAGGTAAAATCGTCGGTACACAGAAAGAGTGACACAGTTCAAAAAAAAAACAGCTACTTCAATATCTCTATTCAAAAGTTTTATTATTTACTTCAAAAGTTATCATAGTTTCGGATTTCTAAAATTTTCAAAATTTTTTTGGAGATAACCCGTTGGTACTCACCTTGTATTCCAACAATAAAAATAACAAGTTAATTTTGATAACATTAAAGATTTTTTATAAAAAAAATTCGCTACTTTGAAGTAAGGAAAAAACGACAAAACCGCCTTCTAGCGGTTAATTTTGGAAGTAGCAATATGTCGTTCTGGGACATAAAAATATGCAAATTTTGCTATACATTTACACAATAAACTCGAAAATGTAAATTTTTGAGTTGTCACTCTTTCGGTGTACCGTCGAAATGTTTTGTTACGTTTGGAAAATAAATTCCGTTCTAAATTTTTTTTCGTAACCGTTAAAAAATTTAGCTCAAAATATTAAATTCAGTATTGGTAAGGCAAAAATTCTCAGTTGCGCCTCTGGTGGTAAAATTAGAACTAGTGTCAAGTAAAAATACGTATATGTTTAATTGGTGATAAAAATACACATAATTTGTATAATAGATATTTCACCGGTCATTTCTCTCACCGGCCCTGTACATAAACGCATCTGTTATTAAAATACCCCTGTCGCAGAATCCTGCATAACATAGCGAATTTCCATTTACAAAAGTACGTTTTTCTTGGAAACTAGTTGATATAGAGTAATTGTAAATAAAAAAAATTATGTGATTTTTCCGCCTCATTCCGCCAAATTTTTTTCACGAAACGTTTACGCGATATTTTTTAAAAATAAGATGTTTCGTTTTTGAGTTATCGTGCGGACACACACACACATATATATATATATATATATATATATATATATATATATATATATATATATATATATATATATATATATATATATATATATATATATATAAGTTTACTAAGTGTCCGCACGATAACTCAAGAACGAAACATCTTATTTTTAAGAAATTTCGTGAAAACGTCTACGGTTTTTTGGACATTTTTTTTGAAAAATTTGGCGGAATGAGGCGGAAAAATCACATAAAGAAAGTGTTTTTTATTTACAATTACTCTATATCAACTAGTTTCCGAGAAAAACGTACTTTTGTAAATGGAAATTCGCTATGTTATGCAGGATGCTGCGACAGGGGTATTTTCTTTTATAATTTATTAGTTTTTTAAAGGAAATAGTGGGGCACTAATCATCGTTGCAAAGGCCGTTTTCATATTTTTTCTGCAGTTTTTTTGTCACTGTCAATTAAATTACCGTACGTGCATTAACGATAACTTAGTTACCGACTCAGTCAACTGCCATTTACTCCTTATCCCGTCGTCGCCATTTTGGGCACGTTTTTATTTTTTTTCAAACAAACAGATATTTCGTATTTTGGGCCCAAACTGTATATTAATTTACTGTTATTAGCAATCATTATTTTCACACCTTTTCCAGCACATTGTATTTGATTGGTCTGTCCGTCACTGAATTTTCACAGAACTCTTACCGGCGAATTGTCCGCCTTTTTTTGAATTGGTCCATCCAGGCGTTATTCTGGAATTCTCGCAATTCGGGATTACTCCAGTTAATAACGTGAAACCTTATGGCACCCTTCCGTTTACTGCACAAAGGTAAAATAGAGAAGGCTTAATTAGTTTATAATATTATAAATGTGATAGTAGGTAGTTTCAAAATAATCATAAGTTTGGTTAATGTGTTAAATTAACTTTTTTTTAATGTTAAATAAATTGTTAAAAGGGGAAATCGGAAAGTTTATTAATTCACCTACCTTATAGTTTCGCACCATATTTTCAGCATAACATCTGCAATAATACCGCCCCAAATCGCCATAATCATCCAATTTTTACACACGTCGGAAATTAAGAACGTCACCTTACGATCTATATTGGCGAATGAATCCACAAACAACCAACGAGTTGTTTTGACTGAACGCCAAAATTTGAAATCACCTCGAGCGCTTTTTGGCAAATTCGATACACCTAAAGTTATATACACAAAGGGGATTAGACGTCCACACTGGTAAAATCTTCGATCCTAGCACTGAGAAGAGGGAAATAGGGCTCTCATCACCAAACAAAATGCTTCCACTGTTTATTTAAGATCATTTTTTATTTAAGTTAGACCTACTTCGCCTCAACTAAAATACAAGTATTGAACTAATTAGGCAATTCACATAACATATGTATTCTGTCGACTGCGGCAAGATACGAGCATCCAACATCAGTCAATACTCAAAGTTACAAGTTCTAGAAAAGATAGAGACTAAATTTTTTTAAAATTTTGTTCATAAACATATTGTGCATAAAGTGGAGTAATGCTTTTTCCATTTGAACAATTGTAACTATTTTTAAACAATTTTTTAAAATAAAAAATTGGGTTTTATAATTTTTAGAAGTTTAGGATTACAATTTTATCGTTAATTGTTAAAATTACCTGAAACCCATACTCAGCTTTATGGACAGGTCCTTTAGGAATAAAATAATGAAAAAATATTTAAAAAATATTCATTACTTTTTGAGATATGGCGTTCCTTGTAAACGCTTAAAAACTTGTGAAAAAAGGGGCCCCTCCCCCCACAGGGAAGAGTAATGAATGTTTCAAAAACAAAATTTTCTATTTGAAACCCTGCCTAATTTGAAAAAAAAAAATCAACAAGCAAAATAATCATAAATAAAAAAGTTGGTTTTTTATTTGAACTTCTTCCTTAAGATTTTGCCTGTTTTTTCACTCAAGCTAACGGCATAAATCTATAAAAAAATAAAAGCCTTATCTTTTTTTTTACCCACCAGGTGGAGTAAAAAAAAGACAGTAGAGGGTAAATAAAAGACAGACCTCTAACTAATAGGATACTGCAAGTACATGATTGGAAGCGTAAAAAATAGAGAGCTTGGGTAATTAGCAGCACAACACTTTATTTCACAACTCTATCTCTATTAAAAAATTTTTTATAGATATATTTAAATTTTACGTATTTTACCAAAAACTTTCGCTAAGATTAAGCAGTAAGAAAAGTCAGAAAATGTTAACTAATGCAAAAGTTTGACTCACAGGAAATTTCTTTGGACTTTAAATATTAAAATAATTTTTTTTTTCACAAACGTACAACTAACACAAAATTTATTGTAGCTCATTAAAATACCAAATATGTTAATTTGAGGCTGTCTTTTTTTACACTTTACATAAAGTAAAGAAATAAATGAAAATAATCTATGAATGAGTTAAAAATACCAAATGTGTGCAGTAAAGCATAGTTATACCTACATTATAAAAACATAAATAAATTTTCATGGCTCAAAAATACAAATTTTCGAATGAGCTGAAATTGATATCCATGAAAACCGTCTGCTCACTAACAAAAAAATTGTTTTATTGAAGAATCAGTATTTTTTTTAATCCATAAAATATACATAAACATACCATTATCTAGTTTTAAAATGAAAATCTTTGTCAATAATTTTTAATTTTTCTAAATGTTAACTAGTACGGGAGGTACTGGCGCATGAGTACCGAAAACTATTCCACCTCAATTTTTTTATGCGATCCTCTTCAAATTGCCCTACTGATGATATAAATGCATGTTGCCAGGGGGCAACCCGGGGCCATATTGTTTAAACCGGAAGTTGTTTAAACAATTGCAAGGAATTGTCATTTTTCAACCGGACAAATTTTTTTTATATTCTTTATTGAAATACAAATAAAAAAGGTCCCATGACTTTTTACGATAAAGTTAATAGTTTTCGAGATATGAATTTTTAAAAGTTCGAAAAATCTCAAATTTGGGTACTTTTGACCCATGAAAAATATATTAAAAAAAAATAATAAAATATAAATAATATTTTTTTTAAATTCTTTATACAATAGCTAATAATATCCTTAATAGAGATTTTAAAAAATTTCATTGTTTATACCTGTTTTTTAATTGTTAATTTCGCGCCCTCACAAGTGGTAGTTGACGTGTACGCACACATAATAACTTATACATAAACAAATATATTATGGGTGTGTTCGGGTTACAACAGTGAACATAATGATTTAATATTAAAAGCTGAAAATAAGTTATTGGCGTTTGGAAGCTGAAATTTAGAAAGTAAAATAAAACAAATAATATTTATTTATTAATAGAAATTTCTAAATCATAATTCGCGAAAGTAACATCCTTTAAACTGTTTACACTGTTGCCTTAAAACCCTACAATTGACCACGATGTCTATAGGGGTAAAGAAAATAAAAAGGATTAAATTTCAAACAATTGAAATTATATTTACAATTTCATTCATAACAAATTTCAAACTAGTACAATTACTGAATGGAATCTTTAAAGAAAAATAAAATCAATATTCTCAAAACTGAAAAAAATTGACTTATGAGGTTTTTTACTTTAGCCATTGAAAATAACTTTATCTCAAAAAATGGGGCTGGAGAATCATAAATAATACTTTTCAACCTATTTTCAGTTCTAACCTAATGATTTTTAAAAACATAATCAAAAAAATAAAATTTCAAAATATGAAAAATAATCGAAGTTTGCTGGATTCATAAAAATCATTAATCTTTCGGTCATTTATTTTGTATACTTTGAATAACTTAATAATGCGCACACTTATTGCATACGTTACTACAAATCTTTAAGAAAATTTTAAGCTCGTAAACGTGCCTGCAGGTGGTCCAGAACCTGGTTAAATCAAATTCTGCGAAAACGTCTTTTTTTCAAAAAAATTGATTTTTGCAAAAATTACCAAATGTTTTGCAATTTTTCAAAAACGTTGCTATTCTACTTGCCAGGGACTATACTTCTGCCAAGTTTCATAAATATTTTTGTCCCTTTAAAGTATAAGCAATTGAAAAAATCGCGATTTTTGGCGGTTTTTTTTGCGATAAATTTGTTTATGCACTAATTTTCATTAAATTGGTCTCATGCTGTTGATATTAAATAGTTCTACAACTTTTGTACGAAATTCAGTCTTTTTAAAAAATGCAAAAAACTGTTTTTGGCCTTCTTTGGTCGCCATTTTGAGGAACTTCCCACATGATTCAGCTGTTTAAAAATAGTTCATCGAATTCTACGGATTTTTTCCTATCTTTTCTATATCTTCTCTTCCAAGTACTAATTTTGGCACGTAAAAATTTAATTTGCTTGGACTAATACGAAAATTTCAAATTCTAAACTTGCAAATTTCTTGTGATCAATTCACCTTAAATACTAAAATTATGCAGGTGTGTAACCAATTACTTACAATATTTTAGAAGTGGAGTGAATCGTTGATACATTTAAACAATTTATATAGGCTATAGGGAAATCAAAATTGAACAAGATGACATAAATGAAAATTATTCGACTGACGCTACTGCAAGCAAGTATTGATCAGTAACAGATACACTCTCTGTGTGATGATTTCTGTAAAAATTTATAGACGAATAACACAAAAATGTAATTTTGTATTATTATCATTTAATTTTTTTGTTTTTTATTTTTTTTGTAATTGTATTAAAATGTGTAAATGCAATTGAAATAAAAGTATTTAATTGTTTGTGTTTTTTATGTTTTAGCAAATTTCCAGAATGGAAACTCACTATTACACCCACTGTCATGACGCGACTTTAGCCCGGGACTATGGCAGAAATTTGTTTTGAGGTCCCTAAAACCAGAAAATAACATCCACTAAAATTTATACGTATATATATTCATATATGTACATATATGACGTAAAAGCCCCCATTATGGAACGGTATCTAATACTTGAACAGTTTTGACATTTCGCACCATGAGATTATATGACTGCACTATCTGCAAAATTACTACTTTCGAGATATCAACACTTAAAGATTTTAAAAACTTAAAACATTTACCAAAATTACATTTCTTAATGAATTTCTTTAAAATTTGGAATATCGTGAAATGAAAGTAAGCTACACAATATTGTTAAGTCAAATTTTATATTAAAAAACATAGTTATGTCTTTTCACACTTAATGCTTTTTTATTTTAAAAATTTATTTCACCAAAATGAAAAAAGTAATGTGTAGAGGAATTATCTACCAGTTGATGCTTTTTTAGTCGAATTTTCTCCGAAAAATTAGACTTATACAGTCTATACGATAAGAGCTGCGAGAGGCGAGAGTAGGGGCGCTATCCGTTTTCGGACCCGTAGAACACGAATATGTAGAAAAAAAATGTCTGATATATATATATATATATATATATATATATATATATATATATATATATATATATATATATATATATATATATATATATATATATATATATATATTCCCGCCACCTTTTAATTTGTGTAGGGCCCCCCTATGGAAGTTAAGAGATGAAATTTGGTAAATGGGGCTCATTTTCGAGGCAACTCATACTATCAAAGTGGGGTCAAATTTTGGGCATTTTTTTTTCTGACCCGACCTTTAAGGGGGTGGTGGGGGGGGGGGGGGCGAAAAAGCAATAAAACTTTTCCAAACCGGTTTTAAATAATTAGTCCAATGCAATTAAGTTTATACCTCGGAATAGAGTTATAATGAATGGATTTAAATGATTTTGAATTTTTTGAATTTCTTATACTCAAAAGTAAAAAGTTTACCTCTTTAAATCTACCGCTATTTTTTTCTTCTTTTTTTTAAGGATAGTTTAATGAAAATGACGTTACTTTTAGTATAATATATTCTTTCTGCAGCTATATTTTTCTTTTCTTTTGAGAATTATTTAAATTCTATATAAAGTATACAAAGGGATAGTAAACGTCCTTGAAAGGTAGGTATTGCATGTACAGTAAGACCTCGATAATCCGGCTTAAATGGGCGGCCGGTAGGCCAGATTTATGAAAAAGCCGGATCATCGAGAGACCGTTTAAAATGTAATGAATTCGAGACCCCTTATAGCTACTCTAAGAAGTTAACAGCAAGCACTGCTGTTCTATGTACTAGGTTTGTAGGCAGTTTTGCGTATCGCATGATTAATTACTCCACAATACAATTCTGTTTTGTACTGTACTAATTGACTGTAAATATAGAATGTAAATGTGTCTAAAATTGTATCTACTATTTGTTAAATCGGGCAAGATTACTGAAGAGTCCAGATTTTCGAAGGCTGAATTATCGAGGTACTACTGTGTAAGAAGAATGGGAATATAGTAGTGAGAAGGTAGTGATAGCGAAGAGTTCGAGGGACAGCTGATACTCTACTAGGAATAGAGTCAGGGTTGCCAGATTTGGCGTATTTCCACAATTTGGGCGAATTTCAAGATGTCTGTATTGGGCGATTTTCCACAATTCGGGCTATTTTAAAAGTAGTCCATATGATAAACATGTTTAAATTTTTAAGCAGCTTCCACATTCTCGCCGAGGTTGGACGAGTCGAGAATGTAGAGGGTCATTTCGTTGTGCTTCGCGGTTGGTGTTTCAATGCTATTCTTATGCCTCGGCCAACCTCGCGAGGAACTACTTCGTCCAACTTCGGCGAGAATGTGGAAGCTGCTTTAATATTTTTCTTTATTTTTGAAAATTCCTTATTTTGTTCTTGGTTCATTCCAGTTCTTTTAACTTTTACTACGTATATAGGGTAAATGGTATAGTTATTGGACAGTTAGGAAAAATTTTCAAAACAAAGTACAGAAAAAGTACATGTTGTAGTTTTATTTTTAACAAAAAAATTCATAAATAAAGTAAGGCCTGTCTATTTTAATGTACCATATAGAACATTCATATTACATGTTGGTAAGTCTCTGAAAAGAAAATATTAAAGTTGTGCGTGTAGAAAAATACAGTTATTGGACAAAAATTTCATTTATTAAATTCTGGCGTATTTCCACAATCCACAAGTTCTGTAGATACTAGAAGGTTCTGTTTAACTAAAAAATCAACAAGTTTGCTTTACTAGTCTATAAGCCTTATAAACTTCAAAAGAGAGTGTCTTGTCCAATAACTGTCAACGTCCAATAACTGTACCGTTTACCCTATTTTTGTGCCGTTTCTATTTTATATATGGAAATGGCTATATTGTTCTATTTTTACATGCTTTAACTGGATGTGATACAACATCAGCTTTTTGCAAAAAGGGTAAAATTAAATTCGCTAAATTATTTGAAAGTCGCAGAGATTTACAAGATGCTGCCAATATCTTCACTAATGAAAATGCTGTCGTCTGCGAAATTTTCCAATCGGGTATTTTATGCATTTTAGCATTATATGGTGCTCCTAACAATGAATGTAACATAAATAATTATCGATACCGATCCTTTCTTAAAGCTACTAGTAAAAATACTTGTGTCAATTTGGCTTCATTGATACCTACCCACGATGATAGTTTAGAACATATAAAAAGAGTATATTTACAAGTACAGTTGTGGATGGGACATGAAAAGTTGCCAGAAGAATGGGGATGGCAAAAAAGGATAATTTTTTAGTACCAGTCACAATGAACCAACCACCGGTATCTGAAAATTTATAAAAAATGATTTTTTGTTCTTGTAAAACTGGTTGTAGCTCTGCTTGTGGATGTAGAAAGAGTGGCTTACATTGTTCAGTAGCGTGTTTACAATGTAAAGGAGTTAGCTGTTTGAATGCTCCACCAATAATATTAATGGATGACATCGAAAGTGGCAACGTCGAAGAAAATTAGTTTAAACTAACTGTATCCGCGACGTCGTTCGCGCGACACATTGTTATCAACTCAGTATATAAATGTAATAATTATACAGAACTTGCATAGAACAATAATTTTTGCGTAATACATGCACATGCTCAAAATGGTTTTTTTTTTTATTTTCCCGTGGGAATGAGACATTTTCCCGGACTAAAAAGTATCTTAGATGTTGACCCAGGTAATAAGTTATCCACCACACCAAATTTCATAAAAATCCATTCAATACTTTTTGCGTAGGTAATGTGTGCAGATGCTCAAAATGGTTTTTCTATTTTCCCGTGGGAATAAGATATTTTCCCGGAGTAAGAAGTGTCTTAAAAGTTGACCCAAGTAATAAGTTATCACCAAGCCAAATTTCATCAAAATCTGTTCAGTAATTTTCCGTAGTGTGTGCACATGTTGAAAATGATTTTCCTATTTTCCCGTGGGAATGAGACATTTTCCCGGAGTAAAAAGTATCTTAGATGTTGACCCAGGTAATAAGTTATCATCATACCAAATTTCATCAAAATCCGTTCAATAATTTCTTCGACAGACAGACTGACCGACAGACAAACAGACAGACAGAAAGACAGACAGATAGAAAGACAGACAGACAGACAAAAATTTTAAAAATCGATGTTTTGATATCTACATCAATTTCTATTTACAGTACCAGTACAATTTTCAAAAAATATTCCATATACAGAAACGGTCTCGTTACAGTTTTATTATACGAGTATGTATAGATAACTGCCCTTTTAACGAAATATAACAATCATTATTTTCGTAAAAAAAATATTCAAAAAATTTCGATAATTGCATTTTTTATAATCCTATTTTATATCTCTAATTTTTTTTTTTTTTGTTTTTTCCGAAAATTTACGAATTTATAAAATTGCGGTATTTTTAAATGGGTAAACTTTTTACTTTATGCCATTAGAAAACCACCCAAAAAAAATTATTGAAATCCATTCATTATAAATGGATTCCGTCATTTTTCCTTAATAATGACTAATTGCACTACACTAAATGTTTCGGTCAATTATCTACAACATATCCAAAATTCAGCTTCCTAGGATGATTTGGTGGGAGTAGAGGGGGGGAAAACGATTTTCGCTGGATCTAACAGGCCCCCAGCCCCCCAGAATTAACGTAGAGGGTTGAAATTTGGTGTGTTGATAAAGTTCGTACCTAGGTTGTGCTTTTTGGAGGTTTTAATATTTTACCCCCACCCCCCCTCATTTTTAAGCTACAATTTCATGCATTTTCGACGTTTTCGAAGTTTGTACCACTCACACAGGTCACCCAAATAAACCTAGAGGGCTGAAATTTTGTATTCGGATTGAGTTAGTATCAAGAGGGTGCCTTTTGGGGGTCTCGACTTTTAACCCCTACCCCCACCATTTTTATACCCAAAAGAACATGATTTTTCTTGCTTTTTAACAGTTTCGTTCGGGTCAAAATCTCCCCAAATAAACCTAGAGGGCTGAAATTTTGTGTACAGGTTAAGCTAATAGCCAGACACTGTTTCAACTTTTAACCCTTACCCCCCACGATTTTTACGCCAATATTTCCTTAATTTTTTTGCTTGTTTTCTAACACGTCTAGAGACTCTCTGAGGAAACCTAGAGGGCTGAAATTTTGTACGTGTATTCAGTTAGTATCCAGCTAGTACCTTTTAGGGAGTCCACATTACTTTTCCCCCCACTTCTTCCATTTTTACATCGGAATTGAATGCTATTGTTAAATGTGTTTTAAATGCATTACTTTTATTCTAAATATTGTACAAGTAGGCGAATAGTAATTTTAAAAATTTAAAAAAAAAGTGAATACAATTTTTTAACAAATGAAATACATACATATTAAGTAATTTGAAAATGTTATTAAGGCTATACGAGCGTATTTGTTTCCGGGCAACTTGTTTTGGGGCGAGCAGGCGGAGGTAAAATTTTGAAAATTGTTAATATTTAACCATTTAGTTAAGGAACAAATGTGCTAACAAGAGTCGAAATATATGTTTACAATTTAAAATGTATTTTACCTCTTTTTTTATTATTTTATATATCCCCATTATCTGTCAAAAAAAACCTAACAACAACACTTCAAATAAGGGTAGTTTAATATAATTTAGCAGTTAGTAATATGTTCATCTTTTTTTATTAGGTATTTTTATTGTTAACTTTCATATAAATGTGGGGTAGGATTCTCAAAAACCGTAAGAACAACAGAAATTACATATAATAATTTTGATTTTACATAAAAAATTATTTTTAACATTGAAAACGTTTATGGGGACTTATTTCAAATTTCAAATGTAATCGTATTGTTAGGGTATTTCTACTAGTACTAAAAATTTAAAATTTAGTATATAAGTGTAGGTTTTGATCTAAAAGAACTTTAGAAAAATTTTTGATTAATATTTGATAATTTGTATCCATTTTATGCAATATCATAAAAATGCATATGTTTTGTGCAAATATATACAAAGTGGAAACAGATTTATTCAACATAGGGCAAATAAAATGGAAGATTTTGTATGGATCATTAATGTAATATGCTAGTGTTAAAAAACATTATAACTGTGTACTTCTATTACGCCGTTTATTAGAATAAAATGACATAGATATATTTTTTTTTATGGTTTATTGAAATAAAATTAAAAATTAAAAGTAAACAAACTAATTGTTATAAATAAATACTTTTATTACTTTTATTAAATTAAATGTTCAAACTTTTCTCCATTAACCGCTAAAAAATATCCCAATTTATTGTAAAATTCATTGCGAATATTTGGTGTTTTTGTTGGTAGTAATATTCAAATAGGCTGCTACAATAATATCTTGCAAAGACTGCGTATTTGGGTGGGACCTTGATGTGTAAATTTTGCTTTTTAAGTGATTTCAAAAAATAAATTATTTACCGGTAAATCGAGAGAATGTGGAGCCACTTAATTGCGCTCCCACGTCCACTTTAAGCATTTTGAAATGCTGATTTAAAAAATCACGTACTGATCTATAATAATGTCCAAGTGCTCCATCGAATTTAACCAGACTATATTGTTTTCACCATTTACCACAGCTTCGATTGTTGGATCAATACCGTTTATTAACTGAAGGTATTTATCGCCCATAAGTGCTCCATTCATAAAAGATGATCCTATGATATTGCCTTCCAAAATTCCTGTCCATACATTCAGCTGTTGTCGATACTGCGTGTGACAATCTACATAAACATGTGGGTTTTCGGTTGCCCAATACCTGCAGTTTTAGAAACTGGAATATTGTTGTAAAGTAAGTGTACATTCATTAGTAAAATACAAAAATTTCAAAAAATCAGGATCTAGATTTGATTTGTTCATCATTATTTTGCGAAATTGGTTTCTCACATCCGAATCTTCAGGGAAAAATTCATGCAAATGTTTATACTTGGATGCAGAGTAAATTTGTTTTTTCAAAATTCTATGTACATTAGTATGGCTAATATTTTTCTTTTTAGCAACTGTTCTAATGCTTCTATTGGGATTTAGATCAAAATCAGCTAAAACATCCATCTCCAAATCTTTATTAATGTTTCTTGGATCATTTTATGGTCTTAAACAAGCACTATTTACACAACTCGTGATACGAAATGGATCTACAATGTGTTTTATAGTACTTATACTGGGGACTTGTCTATTTTCATAAAACACACTAAATAATTCACGTGTTTCACGATAACTATTGCCTGCCAAACATCATGAGACAAGCTGAATTTTTTTTTCGGTAGCATAATGAACCATAATTTGTCATTCTAGCTTTCTTCTTTTTCTTGCAAGAGATAAATTCGCAATAAATTTGTATTTTTAATCTGACAAACACAAAAATATTGCAGATCCATGGTAACACGATTTAAAAATGAAATATATGTATATTTATTGATCAAAAAGTGTCAGAGATCACATTGATCCTGAGAAAAATTTCTCATTATACTTGCCCTATGTTCGATAAAACTGTTTCCAGCCTGTATATGTATGCGTGTATGTATTATTATTAATACCAGTTAATACTATGGTAACACAAATAAATGAAAAAAGGTTTGTTGATTTTTTTTAAAAAAATACAAATATTATTTTATATTTCCAAATAAATGGTTATTTTGTTAGAGAACCTGCTAGTGCGAGAAACTAGCAATTTGATCTGAAAGATTTTTGAAGAATCTTTTGCTAAAATATTTTCATTAATTGTGTCCTTCTTATATAATTTTAATAAAGATTGAGAAATAATAAAGAAACTTACACACAAAATGTTAACTTTAAACTTTAATTAATAACTCCAAAACGTTTTCAGCGTCAACTGTTGGGTCTAGAGAGCTGCATTTCTTTTATAAAGTATTATTATATTATAAAGAATATTATAGTATTTACAATAAAATTGAATAAATTTTACAAATACAATTTTCCTTACAAGAAAAATAAAAAATAAAAATTAGTCACAAATTTTAAGTTTTTGTGTATGTCGTGGGTCTAATATTTCGGGTAATAATTTAGAGTCATAAAATTCAATAAGTTTTTCTTCCATTTTATTTTTCCAAAAATTTTGATCCTTCCAAATTACAAATAAGAGACCTTTTGTGGTTTGTGATCTATAGCACAAATGAACAAAAATCTTTTCAAAATTCTTTCAGTTATTTCCAACTGCCCCATCACCTGATAATAATAATTGTGATTTTTGTAATCAAGTCAAACATAATAATAATTTTAAAACCTTCCTTGGTCGTGTAGTAAGTAACCCATGTATATATTTTAATCAATTATATTTATGTTGAGAATCCCAGCAAAAATGAACACAAATTCATTTTTTCATAAAAATTGTAAACATGTCCCTATAGTAAAAATTACAAATATTATAACGAACTCACTGCCATCTGTTAAAACTAAACTTAATTTGAAATATTCAAACCTATTTTGGCAATTTTTAAGGTTTTTAATTTTTTTTTTAAGGTCAGTTTTAATGTAAATGGTTTTTAAATGACCATCCGAAAAAGAGAAGGTATTTACGCAATTTTTAAGAAAAGAATCAAATTTTTTAAGTAAATACTAAAGCTTCAGTTTTGTTTCTACTATTTCAAAAATGGTGATGTTTAGAGCAATTTTTTGTAATTAAAATGATTTAACTTTTAAAAATCAATGACCATCCGAAAAATTACAGTCTTTTTTCTACCGAATTATGTTTTTATTTTAATTTTTTAAGTTAAAATAAAGCCTCAAAATTGTTTCTAGTAAACGTTGTTTTTGGAGATTTTTGGTTGAACACTCTTAAAGTCACTGTTTATTTATAAATTAGGAATTTTGGATTTTTAGTATTTATAAAATAGAAATTTTGGATTTTTTTGGAAAGAAAAAATATCTTTATAAAGGCCTTCCAGTTTACTATTTAAGTTCCTTTTTTAATATTTAAAAATAAAACACAAAGGCAATTGGCGGATAAGCATGGATAGAAATGCCCTCGTACGAATTGTGTTGGCTTTTTCCCTGTTAACTGCTATCGGCACAAAATTGAAATTTAGTGAGATTCAGCCCTTATAAAACTTAAAACCTTTTTTTAAAGCCCCGATCAACCGGGCACTCATCATCAGTTTTGAAACCACCAAAATTACAAATCGCTTGTGGACTTTCAATTATATTTCGCTTGTAGACACTCAATACCGAAGATGAAAGGAAAAATTCGACTTCCGTGATGGGGCTCCGCTGCTCACGGCGTTTTTATTTTAAAAAATTATTTCATCAAAATGAAAAAAGTAATGTGTAGAGGGACTATCTGCCAGTTAATACATTTGTGATACCTACTGGTATGATTTCTTTTAGGCTTTCGAAGAAGCCTTATAACTTTGGTCTATCATAAAAATTTGAGAGAGGGGGAATCGGTAATAATAATAATAAAATTTAAAAAAATAATTAATGAGTTGCACATGCATATACTAGAGGGATGTATATTCACTGTACTTAAAAAAAAAATAAATAAAAACCAGCCAAAAATCATAAATTAACACTTTCACCATTATATGTGACGAATACATAAAGAAAAAATGACTACAGCAATTTTGCGTTTTCATAAAAGAAAGCTATTTTTTTTTTTGGCAAAGAATTATATTGTGCTCTACTTTAGTTTTTTTTTTTTTGTTGTATATTAGCTCTATCGACGATCTGTCGCTAATGTCAACATCGTATTTAAAGTTAATACCATGTCCCTGTCACTCTACATATCGTCCATTATAAAAAAATAGACTGTTTTCTGACCCCGCTGTAACTAATATACCAGATGGCGCTGATGTAGTGGGAGACTGAATGAGCGGCAATTTTAGACAATTCAAAATTCAGCTTCGATTTTTGAGGTTTTGTAGTCTGTCAATTAATAATAATTTATTGAGTTGTTTTGATTTTTTCTGGAAGTTTATTTTTTATTATCTAGAATTTTAAGTTAATCCATAATGCCAACAACATGCTGTGTACCCAATTGTACTTCGAGGTATAAAGAAAATATTTCCTTTTTTCATGTCCCGAAAGACAAAGAACTTTTTCAATTGTGGGGCAAAATAATTAATCGAAACGATTTAAAAGCTTATCACAGAGTTTGTGAAAAACATTTTTCAGCATCAGATATAATCTGGGAAAAAAAATTATTTTTACCTGATGGAAAGCTTCTTACAGTGGTAAGATCGACTTATGATTTATAATTAATAAATTAGAATAAATCAAAATAACTTTCAAATAGATAACAATAATTATTATCATATATTTTCAGGTAAAATATAAAAAACCTACTTTGAGGGAAAAAGCTCTACCACGATTGGACCTTATTGCATCTGAAAGAGGTCAACAAAATTCATATTCGGAAAGTCCTGTTGATACATCAGCTCCAGTGGAAAGTTTTGACACAAATTTGTACGATGTACATGAAACATTTAATAATGATGCTAATGTTAGCTCCAGTGATATAAAGAATGATGGAAGCATATTCTCATTCAATGAAAAAGCTCTACCACGATTGGACCTTATTGTATCTGAAGGAGACCAACAATATTCATATTTGCAAAGTCCTGTTGATACATTAGCTCCAGTGGAAAGTTTTGATACAAATTTGTACGATGTACATGATACATTTAATAATGATGCTAATGTTAGCTCTAGCGATATAAAGAATGAAGGAAACATATTCTCATTCAATCAAATCTTGAACTTTTCACTGTCTTTACCTTCTAATTGGACAAAAACCAATTATAATTATGAGAAAATGTCTATAGTTGTTTTTTCAAAAACAGTATTCCAGAATATTCATGGAAGTCTTGGTACTATTGCAGAAAAAGAAGTTATAATTAATCAGAATCTAGAATTGCACATAAATGTATATCATCGCCTAGTGCAAATTGATTTATTGAAAATCGATAAGTTGGTGAAGAGTGAGGCTGAATTACAAAATATATTGTTTTTAATCGAGTCTCTGAATGTCTGTCGTGGATGTTCAGTATCACCTGAATTACAAAAATTAAAAAGCGAAGTGACTTTTTTGGATTGCATCAATACTTTGAGACACAAATATTGCCATCTTTTAATTAATTCCATTCAATGTCGATCTTGTTTTCAGGGTAAACGAACCTTAGCTCGGAAACAATTACGACAAAAAAATCGATCAGAAGCAAAAAAAGTACGTGTAGAACTTCCAACAAAAATAAAAGAGCATATTCAAGCGAAAAATAAAAAATTAAAAAATACCGAAAGGAAAAATAAGCGATTAAAAATAGCTAACATGGCATTAAAAAAGCAATTATTAGATCATAAGAAAAAAGTGCTAGATATCAAGAAGGAAACTCTGGAACAACTGTTGAAAAATAATAATCTTCCAAAACATCATCAAAGTGTAATTTGGGAGATTTTTCAAGCATCCAAGCGTCGCAACAAAGGTAAACGATACGGGGAAAATTGGCTCATGCTTTGTATATTATTACGCATGAGATCACCTAAAACTTATGATTTTATTAGAAATAATAATATTCTACCACTTCCTTCTGTTACTACTATTAGAAGGTAACATATTAGTTATAGCATAAAATATTTGTAATTAATTATTAATTATAATATTCATATTTTCTTTTTTAAAATAAGGAATATAAGGAAGATTAAACCGAAGTGTGGTTTCGATCCTCAATTTTTTAAAATTTTTGCAGAATTTCTATCCACCAAATCAGATATACAAAAACATGGAGTTTTAGTATTTGATGAAATTTCTACTCGAGAGAGCATTGCTGTTAACTCCCAAACACTTTCTTACGATGGACTGATTGATTTTGGGGAAGAGAATGAATCTCAGCCTACCCTGAACGAAAAGGCTAATCATGGACTAGTTTTTATGTTCAAGCCATTATTTGACGATTACGCACAAGCAGTAGCAGTTTTTGCGTCAAGAGGTCCTGTAAAAAGTGATATGTTAGCTAAATTAATACTTAAATGTATTATATTATTAGAGCAAGCAGGTGCTACGGTGCATGGAATTGTAAGTGATGGTGCATCAACCAATCGGAGTTGTTGGAGTCAATTAGGAGCTAGCGGCAAAAGAGTGGATTTAAAAAATTATTTCACACTGCCAAGTGAACCTTGTCGAAAAATATATATTTTTTCAGATCCTCCTCATCTTATTAAAAATGTGAGAAATCGCTTATTTAATAATGGATCTCTACAGGTATTTAATACTCCTTAAACTTGATATCATCATTAATCTAAGATTTATTGAGAAATTATTCAATATCTCTTTTTAATTTTATTCTTTTATTCATATAGCTTGACCCAAAAGAGGAACCGATCAAATGGGAACATTTCCAAATTTTATTTGATGTTGATGGAAAAATTCCCGGATCTTTTAGAGTATGTCCAAAACTAACACAACATCATTTAAATTTAAATTCCTCTTCAAAAATGAGGGTTAAACTTGCAGTGCAGGCAAACTTTTTTTTTTTACATTTGTTGATATCTCATATTGGTATTTATACTAAAAGTAATAAATTGTGTTATAGATCTTTAGCAAGTCTGTTGCTGATGGGTTATGCTTCTACCGCGATAGAAAGGTTCCAGGGCTCGAAAAGTGTGAAGGCACAATCCAATTTTGCCTTTTTATGAACTCCTTGTTTGATGCTCTGAATGAGAGACGAAAAGGAATTAAAGTTGGTGATGCTCATTTCAAAGTGAGCTTTAATAGTTATTTCGACACTTAAGTGAAAGTGTCATCATTATTAGTTTTTACATCCATTGTGAATTTAACTTTGAAGCCTTAAATTTAATGAAAACTGGAAATGTTTCAGGTCTTACAAAATGCATTAAAAGTAATAGACGAGTGGGAGAAAAAAATCGACAACAAAACTCTGGATAGTTCTGCTTATCTTACTAGAGAAACTGCAGAAGGTCTCAGAATGACGGTAAAATCTACCATCGATATAATAACCGATTTTTCACAAAAAGGACTACCAAATATATTAACTGGAGCAATAAATCAAGATGCTTTAGAGGTTGATCGATATTTTCTTAATGTGGAATAATCTTTTGGTGTGTCTTTTGGAGTTTCTAATGGCTAATTCAAATTTAACATCTATTTTATGCTTTCTACACGAATTATTAACATCTTACTAACCCTTCATCACAGTTTTTGGTCACATTCTTCTTATTTTGTAATTGTAAAAAATCTTTTCTATTTATAAAAGCTGATAAATATCAGTGTAATACATATTTGACTGGTTAATTTTGAAAGTGGCATAATTGGCTATTTCAAAGAAATTGTAGATAGTTTTACCTTGTGAAAATCCATAATATATATCGCGAAGATCGTTTACTTTGTCAAATTTTCACTTAAATATAGAAAAATATTTTTTCACAAACTAGTTTTCGGTTTCTTAAACCATCTTCAGGTGAATTTCTTTTATTTTATTTAAATATATACCTGTTCCCAACAGTTTTTAGCTCAATTCAGAATTCACCTGAAGATAGTTTAAGAAACCGAAAACTATAGTTTGTGAAAAAATATTTTTCTATATTTAAGTGAAAATTTGACAAAGTAAACGTTCTTCGCCATACATATTTCAAAGAAAGTTAAATTTATGATATTATAATCAATATATATATATATATATATATATATATATATATATATATATATATATATATATATATATATATATATATATATATATATATATTCTTCATCTAAATTTTTTTTTTTGAAATAGTCAATTATGCCACTTTTAAAATTAACCAGTCATTTATAAAGGTTGAAAAGATAAAATTATATTTCTATTTGTTCTTATTTATGAAGTACATATATATTATTTTATTAAATGAAAATGGAATAACGAATTTTCTCTTCTTTAGCAATTTTTCGGAACGGTTAGAGCTACGGGTGGATGCAATGACCATCCTTCAACGCCTACTTTTCTTCAAATTTATCGCATTTTGACTCTGTACAGTATTTTAAAACCTCCTAAAACAGGGAACTGTACAATTCTCGAAACACCTAAACCTTTAATATCTCTATCAAATTTGAAAGAAATTTCTGCTTCTTCTCATTGCGATACTTCAAAGATTGAATTATTAAAAAAGCGTCTATATGAGGCCGTAAGAATCGAAGATTGGAATGTAGAAAATATAGTAATGGATCACGATTACACGCATCCTGAATATGACCCTATCGAGTTTGTGTTATATTATGTTACGGAATATATTTGTCAAAAAATCTTAAAAGCTACTGATTGTGATATTTGTTTAAATTCCATACAAAGTGGGGAATATTCTATGCATAATTCACCAGTTAATCTAATTCAGCTGAAAAGGAGTCATTTTATTCACCCCCACACTAAAATATTTAATATCGTTTGCGCTTTGGAGAAAATTTTTATTGAAAAAGTTGAATCTCCTCGGTGTTCTCCTTTTATTTACGAAGAAGTACTTTCTAGCGTTATTGACAGCAATATGTTAAGTTTTCCTTGTGAAAAGCATGGGCATGAACTAATTTCTTCCATTGTTACCTATTATGTCCGCTTACGAATATATAAATATGCCAACCAATGTAACAATAACAAAGCAAAGGAAAATCAATTTAAAAAAAAATTTGCTAAATTTACTACAAATTAATTATTTTTATTTAATTTTATATTAACAAATTTAGCACATTTCTTTTTTTTTTAACACAGGACTCGACTTTCGGAAAATGATCATCATCTATCAGGGAGCTAAAAATATTACATATATTACAAAAGTGGGACAAAATGAATGTATTAGAATCGTTGGAAATATTCAAGAACAAAGAAAATGAACATCTACTTAATAATCAAATCAAACTAATCTCTTCAACTTTATTTTCAGCAGTTCCATGATACTATTTACATTTTTATCTTTGTATTTCTTTTCTATTAATTGTTTACTTACAAAAATTTTATTTTTATTTCTGTTATTTTCACAAAATGATAATGAACTTAATTTACAGGCATTTTGTATCTGTTTGTATCTAGTTACTACCTGAAGACACGTGTTTTTAGAACACGAACCAAAAACCATTTAATTTTGGAATGTATAAACTTCGCAATTTAATTCATAGGATTAGTGTTAGAAAATGACCGTACGAGTCGAAGGTGCACTTATTTTTAAAAAGTGGATTTTTTGCAAAGTAAAAATCGTTTTTAATTTTGTTTAATAATATAAAACTAATAATAATATATCACTTTTATTACAAAATTAAAAACTAAAGATGACAAAAAACATTATTTCAAAATGAAAATTTATGGGATTTAAATAAAGATTTTACATTAAAGATTGTTGTAAATTCTTATACTATAATCTCCATGGAAAATTAGTCAAAAATTTTGTAACTGGTTATAAAAGAATTTTTTTTAAATATTGTTACTTATTTGTTATTTTAAATAAACTGATATATTTTCGTAAACCTATTTTTTTTCTTTTTTGTAATTATATTTATTTTGTTACACTTCAATTTTACCTAATGTATAATTATTTTTTCTTTCCTGTAAATTAGTAATACATACATATTTAAAAGTTCCGCTGTTTTTGTCTCCCATTACAGCAGCGCCAAATAGCGGATTAATATGGCGGACTGTGACACTCAATGGTCTGTCCTTGAAAACAAGTGACAGGGACATGGTTAATACCTACCATACCTACGGTGTTATTATGTAAACAAATGTCATGTTAACAACATAACCTTAATAAAATTAGTTCTGTGAAAGGTGAAAATTTCAGTAATATTTTCTTTAAAATAGAGAAAAATAGTTTCAAAATGCCTAAAATAATTGAAAGAGATAAATTAATAAATGCCGTTATTACAAAAACCGTTGTAGAAATAATGGATCTTGACTCAAGTAAGTAAACTAAATAGATATGATTTTTTAAATTTATTTTAATGAATTTTTATTTTATTTTCAGGTGATGATGACAGAGAAGATGAAATTACAGAAGATTTTAACGTAAACTTAATGTATTTATGTAGAGCTGTACATCTAAACGTTCCTAAAAGTTCTTATTGGACAAATAAAGTTTTAGGAAATTTTGACAATGATAGATTTCGTCATATGCTAAGAGTGGATGAAAGGGAATTAAATTATATTCTTACTCTAATAAAAGATGATCCAGTTTTTTCAAATAAAAATTTCGTTCCTCAAATACCAGTAAAATTGCAATTACAAATAGTGCTGTTTCGATTAGGATCTTCTGGTGAAAGTGCATCTATCAGAAAATGTGCATCATTATTCGGTGTTGGTGACGGCGGAACATTATTAAATATCACACGAAGAGAATTTCCGTATATAAGACGTATCACTGGATTTTTTTACAAACGCTACTGAAATTGGTAGGTTTGTAACTTTTTAATTTCAGTTTTAAAATATATATGTCATTGTACCATATTGCTTCCGAGACTATACTAAAGTAGCGGAAGCATTGTGATCACTTTTGAAAAATAAAAAATTTTTTATCCAAAATAAAATTTAGTACGCACATTTTACGTTGTAGAGCTTTCTGAACAATTTTGGTTTGGTATCTGTCTGTCCGTCTGTGTATCACCAGTTTGCACCAAGTGGCATAACTTCTGAATTATTCGATTGCTTTTAATGAAATTTTCAAAAATTATGCACTTTGGTTCCTAGATGGTCCTCTATGAATTTAATCGAAATAGGAGTAACAGTAGCTACGCCGCTACCATGTCATTCCATTAATATACTAAATTGCACCAAGTGGCATAACTTCTGAACTATTCAATTCTTTTTTATGAAATTTTCAGACATTATGCAGTTTTGTTCCTAGATGGTCTCCTATGAATTTAATCGAAATCGGAGTAACGGTAGCTACGCCGCAACCATCAAATCCCATTAAATGTCAATATCCTATTTACTGCTAGTCCCACTTCGCTCAAATTTTTAAAGTATTTTGAGGGTTACTTTCTAAAATATTTTTGCTATTATTTTATAATTTAACCTTTAAGTATTTTGAGTTACAACAATTTTTTATGAACTTTAAGGCGAAATTATAATTTCACGGTATATACATTTGGTAAAATACTGTTTTAAAGTTCTTTACGAGTACAAGGAAGTTGTGTGTCACACCCCATTGGCAGCGTATTTTAATTTCAGTTTTAAAATGTACCTGTCATTTGTTTTTTCTGTTTTTTCTTTTTTAGAGCACAACAATAATGGTAATTAACATTTGAGGAAGACTACCACGTGAAAAGAGCCTCGGAGCTTTCAGAGGTGAATCCGGCCCTGCATAAGGAGTTTTTTGGGTATCACTAAATCGCTAAACATGTTAAAAAAAACTTCAAAAAAACAAACTTATTAAATTTTATTGGAAAAAATTATTTTTTTTTTTTAAATTTTATATACCTATCAGTGAATATTAAATAGATCCCAGCCAACTCCAATTCTAATAGATATTTATTACTTTTGAGGTGAATATTTTTTATATGTTTTTAGTAGTTAAAACAATCTCTAAGTACATTACTGTTATTATAATCTTACATATTATGTAACTGTTTGTATTATACGCATATATCTGTCTATTTTATAAAAAAAAACTTATTTCTTACTTTATAAAAATTATTTATCTACGACAACCACTACATTGTACAAAATACTAACTAGGTAAGCTATGTTTTACATACATCTGTATAAAATTTTGCACTATACACACGCCTGTGTGTAAAGAACCACAGGTTGTTTCACTTTTTTTAATTTTTATATTGTACCTACACAAAATGAATAGATTTTAATAAAATATACTTTAATGTATTGTATTCGTACCAGATTTATATTATTTATTGTGGATTTTATGTTGGTCGTAGATAAAGTACAGTACTAAGTCGGTTGTAAGGTATACTACACACGAGTGTAAATGTGGAGCTTTTTTTCAAAACGCTGTAAATGCTAATTTTTTTTTTTAGTAAAATAGATCTCCACATACTTGAATTAAATTTCTATAGTTTGGTAAAGTAATATTAAACAAAACGTTGTATTTCACATTTATTTTCTTTAAATATATTAGGTGTTTTTTTTCAAAATGCTGCGTATGTTAATGTTAATGTATACGCCCCTCCCTATCTTCTGATCTAATATTTACTTGTATTCATTAGTTTTCAAAACGCTGTAAGTATTATTATTTAACCATATATTTAACCATATTTTTTTTCAAAATGCTGTAATTTCACAGCTTTTTTTTCAAAATGCTATAAGTTAATTTTTTAATATAAAATATTGAAGTGAAAAATAATTTTTAATTTTGGAAAATAATTTTATATGGTTTCAACCGCCTACAGAACCATCTAAGATAATAAAACTTCCTAAAAGTTTTATAGTTTTCTAGAAATATGTTTTTTCGATTTTGTGAAATTTTTGTCTTAATGCAGATACAGCGTTTTGAAAAAAAGCTCCACAAATACAGGAGTTAATTTAAAGTTTTGTAGTAATTTAAAGTATCAATTGTAATTTATACTTTAAAAAGTATTTTATAACCAGTGGCGACGCGTGGGAGTAGACAAGGGAGACAGTGTCTTCCCAAAAAAATTAAATTTCATAAAATTTAAAATCTTTATAAAATTTAAAATTACTGTCTAATTTTTATAATATTGGCCATTAATACATTCACATTTTCAAATCACATATATTGTATATTCACATGAATATACAATATGTTATATGCGTGTACAAAGATATTATACAATAAAATATACATATATACACCATACAATATATACATACATATAACCTGATACATTAAATGTGAACCTCTGTGTATGGTTACATGTACATCCATACAGCTCATACAAGTCTACTTAAACGCAAAAAGACAATTTTAATAATGTTTCTCTTTGCTATGTGTGTATGTGTTACACACACTGCATATTTCAAACATTTACCCACACAATCTACATGTACATATGTAATATTCTCTATTTACATCAATATTACTCAAAAACTAAGAAAGATTTTGGAATAATTTTTTCTTATCTATATGTAAAATGTAGCAATCTTTCTAATAGTATAAAAATTATCAAATTATATTCAGTATTTTTTGAATAATAATAAAAAAAACTGAAACAATAATGTAATATCATATCTATTCACCGCCAAGGGAAACAGTCTTAATAATGTTTCTCCTTGCTATGTGTGTATGTGTTACAGACACTGCCTATGCTGCCTATTTCAAACATTTACACACACAATCTGGATGTATGTAATATTCTCCAATTTATTTACATCATTATTACTCAAAAACTAAGAAAGATTTTGGAATAATTTTTTCTTATCTATATGTAAAATGTAGCAATCTTTCTAATAATATAAAAATTATCAAATTATATTCAGTATTTTTTGAATAATAGTAAAAAACCGAAATAATAATGCAATATCATATCTATTCACCGCTAAGGAAGACACAGATTAATTTGTCTAAACTATCTATACGTATGCATTTGCTATTTTGTATACGTACGATATACGTACACATAACAACAGTCTATTTTATGTATTGTTACACAAAATTCAAATATTTTTGTAGTTAGTTAATTTTCTGCTTGTTTGCTTTTGGTTCAGTTCAATTTTTTAAATATTTCTTAATTAATTTTAGATTATTTATTATTTTATTATTTAAACATTGGAATAATTTATTATTTATTATTTTTATTATTTATTATTTAAACATTGGAAACCTTTTAATAAAATTTGTAGGTATTTATTTTCAATTTGTTTTTTTCTACTATCTGTTTAAGTTTTTTACATCAGAAATTTTAAATTTTTTTCTTTTTTTCTTTAGAAATATAATAATAATATACGAATCTAATTTAAAAACTACAATACATCTAAAGGACTAATTTCAGAACTAATTATTTTAAAATTCTAATTTTTTTTAAGACCTTTAATTCAGACTAACCGCAAAATAAAACAAAAATTTCAATATTTTTACCCTTGGTGGAGTAGGTACAAATGTCTGGTCAAAAATTTAAACATTTTTATTTTAGTCAAAATACTGGGTCAGAAGGTTTGTTATAGATAAAAACTTTAATAAGGCTTAGAAAGACTATAGATTTCGAAATAAAAATAGACACAAAATAAGTCTACTTAAAAATATGGTAAAAAAGACTGTCTCCCCATCTAATAATTTCACGCGTCGCCACTGTTTATAACTTTTAAAAATTTTCATGTAAGTTGTACAATATAACAGAAAAATGAAAATTTTTTTAAATCTTACTTTGTGTTTTGATATGTATATAGAAATTTTTGATCTGCCTTTGTTCCTTTTCAACAGAAAGTTTTATTGAAGGTATAGAAAAACTAAACTGGCGATCTACATACTCAGTAAAAAAATTTTATATATAAAATTTTGGAGTTCATTTGGTCAAAAAATATTAATAACATTAGTTTTAATTTCTCTTATTTATCGAATTCTATGATATTCAAATGTTCGTATTTTATAAGAAAAAAGCTTGCTAAAATTTACTAAAACATATCATTGAAAATTTGCTAAAATTATTTGAGTATCATATAATTTGAGAGGAAAGGGTAAAACTAAATTTATTAATATTTTTTGGACCCGAGAAATTCAAGAATTTTATATAAAATTTTTTTGCTAGGTAAGTAGATCTGGTTCACCCTGTATTGCAAAAGGTAAGTAAATTTAACAGGTATTTTTAATAACTATATGTGAATTTTACCAAAACCTACTAAGAATTTTACTTAGAAATTTTACCATGTTTGATGTAAATTTGCATGGTATTTTTTCTGTGGAAATTTACCTAAAAATTTTACATTAATATAATAGTAAAGCTGTAACCAATGATTTTCAGGGTAATTTTACCGGTTTTTTTTTTTTTTTTTTTTTTGCTGTGTGTTTCGGACGTCTTTCGACATTGTCTTTTTTTCGTTTCTATCCTTTGTCGGAACACGTCCGATATCGTTTTGATCATTTTCTTTCCTTTGTTAGTTTTATTATTCCCTGGAATTTATATTGCTGACCTATTTTGAGTTAATTTCATGTTTAGCCATTAGACTGAATGTTGTACCTACACACGTTATATAATCGTATGACTTTTTATGTCATCGAAGAATGACATATTACTACGTCACCGAAGGATGACATATTAATATCGTTGTGTGATCATAGTGGGGGAAACATTATTATAGAGTTGTACATTTATATTGAATAAACGCAAGGGGGCTGTAGAGTTGTACATGCATATTGAAAAATTCGTCAAGTGCGTGTTTTTTGACACGCACTAAGTTAGGCCTTCTCAGAGGACTTGACAAATTCTTTTCATTATTTTAAAATATTTTGTTACCTTAAATCATAGATACCAGCGAAACACAATTCGATATCGATAATGGAAAGGCTGGGAAACTTTTAGAATTTGAAAAAATTCAATTTTTTCAAATTTTTTTTTATCATTTTGTGTGTCTGCGTTTGTATGAACTTTTGAGTGCATATTTCGATAAAATAGACCAAAATAAACAATAGACCAAAACCAATGTTAACTTTGTACTATTGGTAACATGCAAGGACATGTACGGGTGGTGTTTATTGTTATCATAATAAATGTACCTGACATTCAGCTACCCAAATAACATATTGGTTTAAACATCTGTTATACTTCGTAAATATACCTTTTGTCCCGTTAGATGGGTCAAATCGAATACTGTGGGTCGAGGCAAGAGTAGGTGGTGAGGCAAAGTTTGTCTAGATAGAAGGTTGGTCCAAGCTTATGTAAATCATTGTGCCATTTTAGTCAGTGGGGGAAGGGCTTGGGCATACAATGAGTCATCAGAGTTATACATGATTTCGTATCTCTTACTGTATTCCAGTGTATACCATGTATACCATCGTATGCCTATAAGTATACAGTTTACTATTTACACAGTAGCGGTACAGATTTCCGTTGAAATTGAATATGTAAAATTTATTTCAATAAAAATATAGTTTTTTTTTTGAAATTTAAATTTTCTTATATTATTATTTTAATATAGTTATAGTTAAAGTTCTATTAAAATTAATTTCGAAAGGACTTATTTAATTTTTCTTAAAGTTAGTATTAATTTTACAATTTTGTCTTTATACGTGGTTGAATTCAATTTTTTTAAAGTATTACTTTAGTGTTAATTGTGTATTTTTTTTTAAAAACATTGAATGTTTTAAAATAAAAAAAAAATTAGTATTTACTTCTTCAATAATTATTGGTCGAAATAAGTTTTATTTATATTTATACAAATTTTTAGAATGCCTGGTATGAAATGTGCTGTTAATGGCTGCAATAATACTTTTTATAATACTAAAGAATGTGTATCCAAAATTTCATTTCATCGGTTTCCGAAAAATCCAGTGATTAGAAGTGTTTGGTTACAAAAGTGTGGAAAAGCAAATGATCCAGATTTTAACGCGGATTCCCATTTTGTATGTTCCGCTCATTTTATTCAGGAGGACTACTCTTATTCCGACCGATTAATATTATTTAGTATACTTATACATACATATTATATTAAAAAACAAAACACGAATATATATTTTTTTTTTTATTTGTATCTCAAGTATTATATTTTAATTACTAAACTACTTCCTAAAATTTTTTAAATGAATACGACACTGTCTGAAGGCATACAATGAGTCATCACTAGACTAGGGCCAGGGGTATACATGCGTTGGTCCAACCTTATCTATTACGGACCTTGGGTGGTGAGGTTAGTTAAAGTTAGGTTAGTTTAGTTAGTTTTGACCAAAGTTTGTCTAGATCTATTACGGACCTTGAGTTTTGACAATATACTTCGACTTTTATATAAAAAAAATTCGTCAAGTGCGTGTTTTTTGACACGCACTAAGTTAGGCCTTCTCAGAGGACTTGACGAATTTTTTTCATTATTTTAAAATATTTTGTTACCTTAAATCATAGATACTAGCGAAACACAATTCGATATCGATAATGGAAAGGCTGGGAAACTTTTAAAATTTGAAAAAATTCAATTTTTTCAAATTTTTCAATAAATTTTTTTTTATCATTTTGTGTGTCTGCGTTTGTATGAACTTTTGAGTGCATATTTCGATAAAATAGACCAAAATAAACAATAGACCAAAACCAATGTTAACTTTGTACTATTGGTAACATGCAAGGACATGTACGGGTGGTGTTTATTGTTATCATAATAAATGTACCTGACATTCAGCTACCCAAATAACATATTGGTTTAAACATCTGTTATACTTCGTAAATATACCTTTTGTCCCGTTAGATGGGTCAAATCGAATACTGTGGGTCGAGGCAAGAGTAGGTGGTGAGGTTAGTTAAAGTTAGGTTAGTTTAGTTAGTTTTGACAATATACTTCGACTTTTATATAAAAACTAGATGGTGAAATTAGTTAAGGTTAGGTTAGTTTAGGTAGTTTTGACAATATACTTCGACTTTGATATAAAAACTAGATGGTGAGATTAGTTAAGGTTAGGTTAGTTTCGGTAGTTTTGACAATATACTTCAACTTTGAGACACATGCTTGCTAAATAAAAAAAGAATTCTAAAAAAATTGAATTTCTTCAAGTTTAACAAGTTTCCCAGCATTTTCAGTAACGATATCGAGTTGTAGTATTTTTTTTAACTAATCCCCCATAGCAATGAACATTAAAAAAATCATTAAAATCGAATCATTAGTTTTTCTTTTAGAGCCAAAAATAGGTGGAGCCGTGCTTCTGCATATACTTCGACTTTGTTATAAAAACTAGGTGGTGAGGTTAGTTAAAGTTAGGTTAGTTTAGGTAGTTTTGACAATACACTTCGACTTTGATATAAAAACTAGATGGTGAGATTAGTTAAGGTTAGGTTAGTTTAGGTAGCTTTGACAATATACTTCGACTTTGACACATGCTTATAAAATAAAAAAAGAAATCTAAAAAAATTGAATTTTTTCAAATTTAACAAGTTTCCCAGCATTTTCAGTAACGATATCGAGTTGTAGTATTTTTTTTAATTAATCTGCCATAGCAATGAACATTAAAAGAAAAAATCATTAAAATCGGATCATTAGTTTTTCTTTTAGAGCTAAGAATAGGTGGAGCCGTGCTTCTACATATACTTCGACTTTATTATAAAAACTAGAAAAATAAACTAAAAAAATTGAATTTCTTCAAGTTTAACAAGTTTCCCAGCATTTTCAGTAACGATATCGAGTTGTAGTATTTTTTTTAACTAATCCCCCATATCAATGAACATTAAAAAAATCATTAAAGTCGAATCATTAGTTTTTCTTTTAGAGCCAAAAATAGGTGGAGCCGTGCTTCTGCATATACTTCGACTTTGTTATAAAAACTAGGTGGTGAGGTTAGTTAAAGTTAGGTAAGTTTAGTTAGTTTTGACAATATACTTCGACTTTGATATAAAAACTAGATGGTGAGATTAGTTAAGGTTAGGTTAGTCTAGGTAGTTTTGACAATATACTTCGACTTTGACATACATGCATACAAAATAAAAAAAGAAATCTTAAAAAATAGAATTTTTTTAAATTTAACAACAGTTTCGCAGCATTTTCAATAACAATATCGAGTTGTAGTATTTTTTTAACTAATCCGCCATAGCAATGAACATTTAAAAAAATCATTAAAATCGGAATATTAGTTTTTCTTTTGGAGCCAAAAATTGGTGCATAATTACCAAATGCAATATTAAATATGAAAAATTTATTCATAACTACGTCATTGATTATAGTATACATTAATATACTTCCAAAGACCTATCGATGAATAAAAGAATTCAGGGATTCCCACGTACCTGCTGGGCTGGAATACAAAAACCTATCGGCGCAACAAACGCTCAAAATTCTATATCTTAGTTAGTTTTACTCCGATTTGTTTCAAATTTTGACACAACAATCTTAAAATGTTGTCCAATCATATGAAAGTATAAAAAAGAGAAAAAAAATTAAATTCATTACCATCCCCTTAAGGTTAAAGCAAATTTTTCCGGTGGAGTAGGCATGTCGATTCATTAAAAAAAAATCGATTTCCGATTCGAATGGAATCGAGTGGGCTGGAATCGGTTCTCGATTAAATCGATGATTAAAAGATCGATATTTAATTATTCGATTCGGTAGTCGATTATTTTGAAATATGCTTAATAAAAACAGAAAACATTATTGATAACGAATTAGTAGAGGTAGAAGTAATTTTTATATCAATAAATTAAACTTATTCAAGAAATCAGGAAATGAAACTATAAGTTAATTATATGCGTTTATTGAATCAAATTAATAAAAAAATTACATTTTAATTAAATTCATAGGGGACCGTCGAGGAGCCAAACTGCATAATTCCTGAATATTTTTTTACGATTAATAAAAAAAAAATGTATTAAGAAAAATTATTTTATTTATTCAATCAATTACAAATATTATTTAAATAAATATATAAATTAATATTTTTATTAATTTTCTAAAAACAAAACAAATTCCGTAAGTTTATAAAGTTGGTCCTCGCTCGAGGTTTCACCCGTAGGAACAATTACCGGCCGACACGGAAGAAAAACTAATGATCCGATTTTAATGATTTTTTCTTTTAATGTTCATTGCTATGGCAGATTAATTAAAAAAATACTACAACTTGATATCGTTACTGAAAATGCTGGGAAACTTGTTAAATTTGAAAAAATTCAATTTTTTTAGATTTCTTTTTTTATTTTATAAGCGTGTGTCAAAGTCGAAGTATATTATCAAAGCTACCTAAACTAAACTAACCTTAACTAATCTCACCATCTAGTTTTTATATCAAAGTCGAAGTGTATTGTCAAAACTACCTAAACTAACCTAACTTTAACTAACCTCACCACCTAGTTTTTATAACAAAGTCGAAGTATATATAGAAGCACGGCTCCACCTATTTTTGGCTCTAAAAGAAAACTAATGATTCGATTTTAATGATTTTTTTAATGTTCATTGCTATGGGGGATTAGTTAAAAAAAATACTACAACTCGATATCGTTACTGAAAATGCTGGGAAACTTGCTAAACTTGAAGAAATTCAATTTTTTTAGATTTCTTTTTTTATTTTGCAAGCATGTGTCTCAAAGTTGAAGTATATTGTCAAAACTACCGAAACTAACCTAACCTTAACTAATCTCACCATCTAGTTTTTATATCAAAGTCGAAGTATATTGTCAAAACTACCTAAACTAACCTAACCTTAACTAATTTCACCATCTAGTTTTTATATAAAAGTCGAAGTATATTGTCAAAACTAACTAAACTAACCTAACTTGAACTAACCTCACCACCTACTCTTGCCTCGACCCACAGTATTCGATTTGACCCATCTAACGGGACAAAAGGTATATTTACGAAGTATAACAGATGTTTAAACCAATATGTTATTTGGGTAGCTGAATGTCAGGTACATTTATTATGATAACAATAAACACCACCCGTACATGTCCTTGCATGTTACCAATAGTACAAAGTTAACATTGGTTTTGGTCTATTGTTTATTTTGGTCTATTTTATCGAAATATGCACTCAAAAGTTCATACAAACGCAGACACACAAAATGATAAAAAAAAAATTTGAAAAAATTGAATTTTTTCAAATTCTAAAAGTTTCCCAGCCTTTCCATTATCGATATCGAATTGTGTTTCGCTGGTATCTATGATTTAAGGTAACAAAATATTTTAAAATAATGAAAAGAATTCGTCAAGTCCTCTGAGAAGGCCTAACTTAGTGCGTGTCAAAAAACACGCACTTGACGAATTTTTTAGAATTAATATTTTTTTCAGCTTAATCTGGAATAAAATTTAAAAAAAAAAACTCAGGTAAATAGCGTTTCAGGATAATTTTATTTAACAAAAAATAAAAATAATATATTCTTAAGGCGGCCAACCATTTTGGATTCTGCGGGACAGTCCCGGAAAAGTAGCTGCTGTCCCACATTGTAATTTTTGTTACAATAGTCCCGGAATGAGTCTAATTCGTCCCGGAAGTCCCGCATTCAGTTTGAATGCACAAAATGTGTGAATGTTTTTTCCCACAAAAAATTTGATTAATAAGTAAATGTCCCAAGACCGGACTTATCGATTTTGATGAAATTTGAATATATTGTAGAACAGTGTTTCTTAACCTTTCTTCAGTCACGGCTTGGTAAAATCTTGGATAATTATGTGCGGACCAGTCACATTTATAATCACATATGACAGTTATCAGTTTTTTTAAATTACACATTTACACAATATGAAATGTGTTTTTCTGACTACTTCACTTCCCATCTAATTCAGATACATATCGATACTTTCTTAAGCATTAGAGAAATATTTAAAAGCCTTTCTTTTATTCTAAATAGTATTGTACCCCGGAATCATTTCCCCCATTAGTTGGAATAATATTTGGTCCTGTAATATGAAATGTCTTTGCGACTACTTCGTCTATCATCTAATTCAGATACAATTGACACTTTCTTAAGCATTAGAGAAATATTGGAAAGTCATTCTTTAATTTTGAATAGAATTCTTGTAACCTGGAATCATTTCCATCATTAGTTTTAAAAACATTGGTCGTGTAATATGAAATGTCGTTTTCCGACCACTTCGTATACAATATAACTCAGATAAATATCAATATTTTTTTTGAAAATAAATTTTTCAAAATATTACATGAATAAGAAATAAGTTCAAAGATTGTTATATTGTCCCGCATTGACTAGTGATAAAGTTAGCCGCCTTATACATTCTTAAAATTATAAAAATTAAGTATCTCTAAAGAAAAAAAAAACATTTTTACAAGGCAAAATTAACGATGTTTTTAGAAACAAAATAGATTTAATTTTTCAGAAACAAATTCTTCTTATTTATTTTCTGTTTTTAAATTGTTATAAAATTGATGATATCCAGAACAATTTCATTGTTAATCATATTTTTAAACATAAAAATTCGTCAAATACGTAAAGTGAGCACAAATAAACTGTTTTTCACTAATAAAATCAAAATAGACAAACTTGCAATTTATTATGTACACACTTGTTTTTATTTCTCTTGTTGTTTGGTATTTGTGAAACCGTAACATAATATTATTTTGAATCATTATTCCCACGAAATAATTCAATATAAAAAAGCATTATTTGCAGATAGTGCTTTATTATTTTTTAATACTTCCCAATATACTTGACGCATTACAGAACTAAATGCAGATAGTGCTATTTATGCATCAAATATTAACTCATAATACATATTTTAAAAAGGCCTTATCTTACATATCTTTTTTATTTTTCACGATAAATGAATAAATTTAATATCAGATTGTAGTTCTCAAAAAACTGAATCCGAAGGTACCAATTAGGGATGATCGATATTCATCGATGGTAGAAAAGCATCGATGTTATGTCCTCGATAACATCGACACATCGATGTTACGAGAATAATATCGAAACATCGATTTTACTCTAAGCTATCCAGTATTTAAAAAGTCCTGTAGATGATTTAAAACAAGATCCATTACTTTATGGCAAGTTCTAGGAACCACTTATCCAAACTTGAAAAAAATTGCCATTAAATATTTGTGTTGTACAGCAACTTTAACAGCTTCAGAGAGACTTTTTTCAAAAGCTGGGCAGCATTTGTATCAACAAAGGAACAGATAAAAAGGGAAACTTCTAACAAAGTAACTTTTTTGCAAAGTATACCAAATAAATACTGGTAATGTTAATTTTTAATAAAATAATAGATTATAATGGTTGTTTATTTTGCTACATAAACATCGATGTTTTTCTTTCGATATATATCGTATATCGATATTCTTGAATCGATGTCAATGTTGACAATCGATGGTCGCTCGTGCCGCCATATTGGAAAAATGGTGTCGAAAAGCAGTTTTTTGACGATATCTCCTTTCCGAGTCACTTTACGAGGAAAATATCTATATAATAATAATAATAATAATAATAATAATAATAATAATAATAATAATAATAATAATAATATGATCTTTATTTATAAATGGTTATAAACCATATAAAATGCGTCAAATACAGTTACAGTTTACACTATTTCAGTTATATCATAAGGACATTTGTCCACCAGATAAGTTTTTAATCTTTTTGAGAAGAGTGTCTGATTTAGATCCTTGAACTCCTTAGGTACCGCATTATAAATTTTAACAATCATATTAATGATTGAATTTTGAACAACAGCTTTAGTTGTATTTATATTTTGGATTCTGTTTCGATTCCTTGTATTATATTCGTGATTGAGGTATGAACCTTCAAATACAGTTGGATTACTTTTAGCAAATTTGGCACATTCATAGAAATATAAACCATATAGGGTCAAAATATTATATTCATTAAACAATGACTTGCATGGAAAACAACTATTGACACGAGCTAAAGCGCGAATGGCTTTCTTCTGTGTTCTAAATAGATTTATGCACATGCTAGAGTTTCCCCAGAATATTATACCGTATCTCAATATAGACTAAATCGTACCGTAATATATATTAATTAAAGCATCAGAAGGCACCACTGATCCAAGTGACCATAGTAGATATATATTACTGTTAATTTTTTTTATCAAACATTCAATATGGCTCCTCCAGTTTAATTGTTTGTCTAGGTATATTCCTAATACTTTGACCGTGTTTTCCAGCTCTACAATCCCAAAGTCAGGCAATACGAGTCTATCTATTGTTGGTCCAATATTACTTATCTTAAGAGCTTGTGTTTTAGTAAGGTTAATGGCTAAGCCATTTTCATTTATCCATTTTGAGATATCTCTCAAAGAATCATTAATATTCCCTAATAGTTGCTCGTAATCTTTGTTACTGAAAGTAACACTAGTGTCGTCCGCGAATAAAAATACATTATTCATTTGGCCTACTCGGGGTAAATCATCCATATAAATTAAAAATAATAAAGGTCCGAGAACGGATCCTTGCGGAAGTCCCCGAACTACTGGTTTCAATTCAGAAAAGACATATTTGTCCTTTGCTCGCCATTTGACTTTTTGTATTCTATCTTCTATATATGATTTTAGTAATTGAAGGGGAAGTCCTCGAACTCCAAAACTTTCCAATTTGGCCATTAGAAGTGAGCTATCAACACAATCGAAAGCCTTAGTTAAGTCCAGAAATATACCTATACTTATATAATCGTTGTTCCAAGCGTTATACACATTGGTTAAAAATTTATAAATCAGTTGATCAATGGATCTATTTTTTATGAAACCAAATTGCTGAGATGATAATAGTTTATTATCTATGAACAATTTCTCGAACCTTGTCTTTATGGCTTCTTCAAAAATTTTAGACATATTACTTAGTAGGGCTACAGGCCGATAATTTTCTACTTTCGTTATATCACCTTTTTTATATACCGGTTGAATTATAGATATTTTTAGTTTACTGGGAAATCTCCCTAGCTCAAAGCATTTATTAATTAAAAAGGTTAAAGGTGCAGCTAGTACAAAATTAAACAAGAGAAAATTTCCTACAATTTATGTCTTAACAATTTTTTTCGTAAAACCAATATACTTTTTTAATTTCAAATGTTATCGAGTGCCTGTGAAACATTATTAGTGTATGGCGGATTTTTATCCGTATTTTTAAAGATACACCAATATTCATATGTCCACTAAATGTCCAGCTTTGGCTGATACTTGAACACTCGATGTACTTTGGCAAATGGCCAATTCATTATGTTAATTAAAATTGACATAGTGCTTGAAAAATTACCAAACTGGATCGGCTGGGACTCGAACCCGGATCTCTTGGTTACTAGCCAAGCGCCTTACCAACTAGGCCACCGATCACTTGTTCGAGTGCCACTCCAATTCAGTAATCAATCAAACACAACCTCTCTCTAATGCGAGACGCAGTTTTATACTTTTTTAATTTCAAATGTTATCGAGTGCCTGTGAAACATTATTAGTGTATGGCGGATTTTTATCCGTATTTTTAAACATACACCAATATTCATATGTCCACTAAATGTCCAGCTTTGGCTGATACTTGAACACTCGATGTACTTTGGCAAATGGCCAATTCATTATGTTAATTAAAATTGACATAGTGCTTGAAAAATTACCAAACTGGGAAATCTCCCTAGCTCAAAGCATTTATTAATTAAAAAGGTTAAAGGTGCAGCTAGTACAAAATTAAACAAGAGAAAATTTCCTACAATTTATGTCTTAACAATTTTTTTCGTAAAACCAATAGTTTCAGCGTCCGAGTGCCGCAAAGTGTTACTAAGTACGCGTTTTTTTAATGTGGTTTGCCCAGCAGGCCTAATCTCCTTGTCATGTATAGTTCGGAAATTTAGCGTAATCTTCTTCGTTTAAATTTTCTTGATGGGCCAGCTGTTACAGGTTCATTGTCTTCAGTACCTACCAAGGTTATCATTCTAGTAACCTTATACCTACAACTCATAGTAGGTATATATTTCGTAAATATAAGAAAAATATGTGTTGCCGTAGATGAATAAGGCTGATCGTCTTTGGATGCAGAAACGTGTGATGTTTAATTCGGACGAATACGCGTGAAAACGAACGAACGATCCAAACAGCTGTGAAACTATACATCCTCGTCCATTGAAAGCGTCTAGTTCGTCCGTTTCCGTAGGTATAATTACAACGTGCGAACAAATCTAATTTTGTTTGGATTTTTTCGCGCGAAGAAGTCCGTTTTATAAAATTTTTATTTTTATTGAAATGAAACTGAAGGTAAATTACAAGTATAACTATGTAACTCTGCATATTACGTACCACAAATTGTTTTTTACGTATTTTCATATCATCTATACCTTGCAAAAAAAAATTAAAAAGTAAAATACTGACGAATATTAAGCTAGTGGACGGATAGTAGACATATTATTTCGGACGAAGGACAAACGTGCGTAATAGTCTGAATCAAATATCGCAGTTGCCCGCAACCAATGGATGACCAGCCTAATAGTGTGCTACGCTACGCTCACTATATCTCAAGGTGGTGTGGAAACGAGTTATTCCGCGAAAACGCGTATTAATTAACACTTTGCGGAGCTCGTACGCCGAGACTATTGATTTTACGAAAAAAAATGTTAAGACATAAATTGTAGGAAATTTTCTCTAGTTTAATTTGGTGTATAGATATTTTCCTCGTAAAATGACTCGGAAAGGAGATATCGTCAAAAAACTGCCTCAGATACGAGGTTGAGACAGAGAACGCGCGATATGGTCCTTGGAGCATTTTCATGCGTCACTGCAATACAGGGATATTTGATATTGATTATCTACATAATATATTTCGTTACTGAAGTCAAATGACGATTATATAGAATCATGTTACTGTGAATGTCCGAAATGCAGTGTATCTTAAGATACACTGGTGTATGTTAACAACCACCACGCTAGTTGGTAAATGACCGTTATTTATTCTCTTCATAATGATTTCGGTCACATACCAGTGAATGTGAATATACACCACGACGATTTGGTTTATGTTCATTATGAGAAAAAAATACGGTACTTGACTGTATTTAAAATTTGTGTCAAATGTTAAATAATTCTATGCATTATCATTACATATGCCCAATTTTAATGATGAAACATAACAAAATTTGATAACTATTTAGAAATTTTATTTTGAAAATCGCCATTTTTCAACAAATATTCAAATTAGTGAAAACGCGCCATTTCTTGAAAATGACGTAACATTTTGCAGCTAGATATGTCGATTTTGATAATTTTCATCGGTGAGGTGAAATTGTGTTTTCTTTTGAATATTTCTATTAGTTTTGTATACATATATTAATAATAATCGACCAGAATTCAAATAAATACTTGCTTTTACTTCGACATTTTATGAATATAATCAAAGTTTTGAGGTTATAAATATTGACATTGATGTTTAATTGCTTCAAAATGTGACGTCACTATAGTGAGGTGTTTTTCCCGCCTTTTTCTCATTTAAAATTGTAAGGTTATTTTTTTGATGAATTTTTACAAAATCTGTCGAAAATAAAAGAAATTACTTAACTGATATGGAAAAACAATGCTTTTAGAATATTTTTGTAACTTCAGTCAAGTACCCTATTATGACTATTAATGATATAAAAAAACCTGTTATTGTTATACAAAAAATTGTTACAGTAATTAAAATTATTAATAGTCATTTCTGAGTCCACTTTGAACACGGTATTCGAAATTTTAGGTAGAAAGAACTTAATTTTTTTGAGATATTTTAATAAAATTTTGAAAACAGCATTCGATAAAAATTCATTTATTCTCATTTGTACTACTTTTTGTTTGTACCATAGTTTGTACCTCAACCATTTTGAAAGTACAGTTTTCTAATCTTCGACTTAACGGTAATATGATAATCTGGCGATTTTTAAAAGTTTAAAAATTATTTCTACAAACGGGTGCAAACTATAGTCTTTCCAAAGCTGTTTTCAAGGTTTAAGTATCCCTAGAAACTACGGAATTTATTCTACCTATAATATCTTAATACTACATATCTCCTAATGAATTGAAAATTAATCGCCCCACACATAGGGGCGAATCTGGACACTATAACCAAAAAAAAAAAAAAATGTTGCAGTACCAATTTTGATACTTTTATTACTGCCCTATATGCTCGTGATATTAAAGCATTTAAATTATTTTTTTTAGAATTTTTTAGATAAACTCTTTTTTAACAATTCATTGCTAAAAAACTGAAAAAAACGTCCAGATTCGTCCCAACCGACGGTACTATTAGAATAAGGAAGAAATGAAAATGAAATTCAAATTGTTCTCCAGGGTCCTAGGGTCCCAAAAAACATCCTGAATAAGACGTTGAATGGATCTTGACTAAATTTTATACGAATACTAATGAGATCGGGAAAAAATAAATGGGGAATCAAAATTGTCCTCCAGTGTCATTAGTACAGAAGGTAATCAGCGCATGAGTACCGAAAACTATTCCACCTCAATTTTTTTATGCGATCCTGTTCAAATTGCCCTACTGATGATATAAATGCATGTTGCCATGGGGCAACCCGGGGCCATATTGTTTAAACCGAAATTGTTTAAACAATTGCAAGGAATTGTTATTTTTCAACCGGACAAATTTTTTTTTATATTCTTTATTGAAATACAAATAAAAAAACGCCGTGAGCAGCGGGGCCCCATCACGGTAGTCGAATTTTCCCCTTCATCTTCGGTATTGAATGTCTACAAGCGAAATGTGATTGAAAGTCTACAACCGAATTGTCATTTTGTTGGTTTCAAAACTGGTGATGAGTGTTCGGCTGATCGAGGCTTTAAAAAAAGGTTTTAAGTATTTAAGGGCTGTATCTCAGTAAATTTCAATTTTGTGCCGAAAACAGGTAGCAGAAAAAAAACCAACACAATTCGTACGAGGACATTCCTGCCCATGTTTATCCGCTAATTGCCTTTATGTTTTAGTTTTAAATATTAAAAAAGGACCTTAAATAGTAAACTGGAAGGCCTTTATAAAGATATTTTTTCTTTCAAAAAAAAAAATAAATAAATAAATAAATAAATAAATAAAAAATAAAAAAAAATTATTTTATAAATAATAAAAATCCAAAATTCCTACTTAATGGCTGACGAGCACCAACCAGGAGATTTTGTAACTAACTTAGTATTTTACTAAAAGAGTGAAAAATTGACAATTTCAATTACTTTCTATACTAATGTAGTATTTTCAGTTGTGGAGTATTTTACTAAAGAAGTATTGAAAATATTCTCTTGAGAGTAAACAATCGCTGGTGTGCACCACTCTGGAGTATAAAACTAAAGTAGTAAGTAAGAGAGTAAACAAAGCCACAATATACTCCTACCCACTAGCAGGAGTATGTAAAAGAGTATCTTTAAAAAACATTGGTGACGTGCATTTTTGTGTCTTCTTTTCGGTTTATTTTCGTAATTGAACATTTTTTGGGGTTTTTTAATTACATGTGGTAATATGATAATAAAATGATATTAAATATTACAGTCAGTTTCCAATTATTTGGGGGCAAATTAACCAGGCTGAATGTGAAAACCCACGCGCTGCATGCATACCTATATATTTTTTCTTCTAAATAATTTTTAAACACAATTCAAGTAGAGAAAAAGAAAACTGATTAAAAAGTAAAGCAGTCAAAGGCATCAGATATTTTTATTTAACTTGGTACAATTATTACTTATTCATTTTTCTTTTCCTCTATTTCATCTTGTTTCCACCGTTTAGTCTGATTTTTACGCAGTCTGGTTTTTTGATATTTTTAATTAACTTTTTTATGACTAAATTTTTTTTCAGTTTAATTTTGAATTAACCATGATTTTGATTTGTCCGTCCTTGTTCTCCCATTACTGCACGGAGTAATCGGTGTTGACTGTATTCTGGCAATATGAATGGTGTTTTTAATGAAGATAATACGTTTGAGTCTATAGTACGAACTGCTCAAGTTAGAAAAAACAGGCGTGTAAGAAATCAAGCTTTTTATTTGAGAATGGGGGGGGGGATGCGCACCATATAGAAAAAATGAAAGAGATAAAATTTTTTTATTAATTTTCAAAATTTTCAGAAAAAAAAGAAACTAAGAAACCAAAAATTTTTTCTCTAAAGATTTTTTGTTTATAGTGGATGCCACCCAAATCATTATTTCCATCTTTTTCTGATAAAATTTTTATGTTACATCACACATTTCTAATAACTAAAAGAGTATTTGGAGAAAACTAAAGTAGTTGAAACTAAAGAAGTATTCTGTGAATGAACTCTCCAAGCAAAACTAATGTAGTAAAATACTAAAATAGTATAATACTTCTTTAGTTCTAACTAAAGTAGTTTACAAAACTAAAGTAGTAAATTTCTCTGATTTGGTGCTCGTCAGCCTATATGTATGTATAAAGGCACTAGCTGGATACTAACTCAATACACGTACAAAATTTCAGCTCTTTATGTTTTCTTAGAAAGCTTCTAGACGTGTTAGAAAAAAAGCAAAAAAATCAAGGAAATATTGGCGTAAAAATCGTGGGGGTAAGGGTTAAAAGTTGAAACCTCCAAAAAGCAGTGGCTGGCTATTAACTTAACTTGTACACAAAATTTCAGCCCTCTAGGTTTATTTGGGGAGATTTTGACCCGAACGAAACTGTTAAAAAACAAGAAAAATGATGTTCTTTTTGGTATAAAAATGGTGAGGGTAAGGGTTAAAAGTTGAGACCCCCAAAAGGCACCCCCTTGATACTAACTCAATCCCAATACAAAATTTCAGCCCTCTAGGTTTATTTGGGTGACCTGTGCGAGTGGTACAAACTTCGAAAACGTCAAAAAAGCATGAAATTGTAGCTTAAAAATGAGGGGGGTGGGGGTAAAATATTAAAACCTCCAAAAAGCATAACCTAGGTATGAACTCTATCAACACACCAAATTTCAATCCTCTACGTTAATTCTGGGGGGCTGGGAGCGTGTTAGATCCAGCGAAAATCGTTTTCCCCCTCCCTGCTCCCTCCAAATCACTCTAGGAAGCTGAATTTTGGATATGTTGTAGATAATTGATCGAAACATTATTTAAAAGCAGTTTGGAAAAGTTTTATTGTTTTGTTACCCCCCCACGACCCTCTTAAAGGTCGGGTCAAAAAAAAAATTTGCCCAAAATTTGACCCCACTTTGATAGTATGAGGTGCCTCGAAAATGAGCCCCATTTACCAAATTTCATCTCTTAACTTCCATAGGGAGGCCCTACACAAATTAAAAGGTGGCGGGAATATATATATATATATATATATATATATATATATATATATATATATATATATATATATATATATGTATATATATATATATATATATATATATATATATATATATATATATATATATATATATATATATATATATCAGACATTTTTTTTTCTACATATTCGTGTTCTACGGGTCCGAAAACGGATAGCGCCCCTACTCTCGCCTCTCGCAGCTCTTATCGTATAGACTGTATAAGTCTAATTTTTCGGAGAAAATTCGACTAAAAAGGTCCTATGGTTTTTCACGATAAAGTTAATATTTTTAGAAATATGAATTTTTAAAGGTTCGAAAAATCTCAAATTTGGGTACTTTTGACCCATGAAAAATATATTAAAAAAAAATATATATATATATATATATATATATATATATATATATATATATATATATATATATATATATATATATATATATAAATAATTTTTTTTAATTCTTTAGACAATAGGTTAATAATATCCTTAATACAGATTTTAAAAAATTTCATTATTTATACCTGTTTTAGCGAATTTCCAAAACTGGAAATTCAACTTTTACGCCAGGTGTCATGATGCGACCTAAGCCCGGGACCATATCAGAAATATGTTTTGAGGTCCCTAGAATACGAAAATGATATTCACTAAAATTTATATATATATATATATATATATATATATATATATATATATATATATATATATTATATATATGTATATATTTATCCGCGCAATAACTCTCGAACGAAACGTTTAATGCTTATGAAATTTTGTGTGCGAATTCGATTTTCCAAATCGTTGGATGAGTTCGTTAGCCAGACACGTCGGATGCCCAGAAGTAGGTTTTCCGGGCGTTTTTTGTCAACAAAATGAGTTTTTTTGCCAGAATTAAGCAATTTTTCAAATTTTTTTTACACCAAGCCATAGTAAAAGGTAAAATGCATAAAAATGTTTTTATACCGTTGCTCTAAATTACTTACTTTTCGAGAAAAACTAGGAAATATGTCGTTCTCCATTTCACTCGCACTCGCATTCTTTTTTTTTCTGTCTCATTTTTTACGAGCTAAATTCGAAAAAAACCGCTTTTTAAGTAGCGTGTCATGATTTTTTTAATCCAATTTAACGATTCGGCTATATTCTTTTTCTTTGTCAGTTAAATGTTTTTATAATGTATCTCTATTCCATTTCTTTTTTAGATAAAAAATCACGGCGCAGTTTTTTATGTGATATGATCAGAATTTAGATGATGTTTACACCTTCCTAAAATTAATAAGAGCTTGCTACAACCGCATAAAAATTACGTTAAATCATATTCAAACAATAATATTTTTACGTAATTTTCTATCCAAATGACAATACTACGTTATAATTATATGTATAAACCCATCATTTTAGTGGTAAATAAATTTGCACATTCAGTTTTTTTTTTCTTTTGACAACAAAACAAATAATTTTAAATTTTGACAAGTTGTATCATACATTTTTGAAAATATTAAATATTTTAAGGCAAAACTGTATTAAAGATCTGAAATTTGTTTAACAAAAACCATACATCTGCTCGTTTTACCTTAAAAATCTCGGAAAATAGAATATTTTTCAATAATTAACTCTGAAAAAGCATATATGAGGTAATTTTCATGATATTTTTTTGAAAATTTCAAAATAGTAGGTTTACAATGTTTTGTAGAATTTGGTAAACACGCATCGTAAAAAGTACTCGCCTTGAAAAAATCAAACAAGTATTTAAAAAAAAATACAATTTCTTAAAGAAAATATTAAAATTATGTACAAATGCCGTCCTGACCAACTGATATATTGGAACCGATTTTGAGCAGCTGGATTTACTACAGGCAAAAGCTCATAGTGAATACACACATTTTTTAACATCCTTTTGAATTTTGTAATTCAATCATTACAAATAAAATCTAAATAAAAAAAATCTATATGACCTGTTTTTTCTCAATTTTCTAGCATCAAATCTAGCGATAATTAACTAGCGGGTGATTGTTTGAAATTATCTATCCATTTGAAAATTGGGATCCAGTGATGTTGTACATTGGCACTACAAAAGTGTGGGTGAAAAATTTCATTTTCACTTTTACTGAAATTATGTCATAAATTCATATTTTCAGAATTTATTCATTTGACAGAAAAATTCTAAATTATTAAAAAAGCCAAATAATTAATAACAAAATAAAAAAAAAAAAAAAAAAAAAAAACAGAAAACACTTATTTATATTTGCATTTTTATAAAAACATGTAGGTATTATATTTTATATGCACTTTAACTAAAATGTCAAATTTCACACGTTGTTAATTTTCAATTTCACTCATAATATGCTTAAAAATCAAAACTTAAAGTTTATAACATTCACAATCCGTGTAGAGTGTCCATACGTCTTGGTTTTCCCGGATTTGTCACGGTTCTAGCTCCGGTGTCCCGACAGACTTTTGACTTCGATTTGTTCCGGTTTTTCAAACTACTAATTTTTTATTTTCATCATCTAATAAGTACACAATTTTTCATTTTAAATAATGAATAGTTCAGTATCATATTAAAAGATCAACAGTAGATTCATTTACAACCAAACCGAAAAATATTTTTAAAAAATTAATTACTAATTAAATTTTCCAAGTTTTTTCGATTTTACCTTAAACACGAAATCCAAAAAAACATTTTCTTTTCTTAACTTTCCATCATATATGTATCTACATAAATAAATTGTAATATTATTTTGCTTGCTTCTATGATACTGAAGTTTCTGAACAATTAAAAATTAAAATGACTGGAATTTTATTCGAACTTTTAAATAAAGTAGTTAACTAACGCGGAAAACTACAGAAATTGCCAACATTTAAATGTTCATGTTTTAATACATTTTCTTGAAAATAAAATTGTCTAAGAAGCTCATTTTCATAAGAAATTTTATAAAAATTTAAAAAATATATATTTCCTAGAACAGGGGGCGATTTATTTTGAAAAAAAAATTAATATTTTATATAAAGGGCCATTAATAGGTAATCTATAGATATAATACAAATGTAACGAGACCGTTTCTGTATAGGGAATATTTTTTTAAAAATTGTGTAGATACTGTAAATAGTTATCGATGTAGATATCAAAACAGCGATTTTTAAAATTTTTGTCTGTCTGTCTGTCTGTCTGTCTGTTCGTCTGTTCACGCATCAAACAAAAACTACTGGATGGATTTTAATGAAATTTGGTGTGCTGACAACTTATTACCCGGATCAACATCTAAGATACTTTCTACTTTCTACTTCGAGAAAAGGTCTCATTCCCACGGGAAAATGGAAAAACCATGTTGAGCATGTGCATACAGTACGCAAAAACTATTGAAGGGATTTTGATGCAATTTGGTGTGGTGATAACTTATTACCTGAGTCAGCATCTCAGATACTTTTTATTTCGGGAAAGTGGCTCATTCCCACAGGAAAATAAAAAAACTTTTTGAGCATGTGCACATATTACGCGAAAACCATTGAACGGATTTTTATGAAATCTGGTGTAGTGATAACTTATTACCTGCGTCAACATTTAGGATACTTTTTATTACGGGAAAATATTTCCTTCCTTCAGGAAAATTCAAAAATTATTTTGCTTATGTGCATGTATACTTAAAACTATTGTTCTATGCGAATGCTTTATAATTACTATACTTATATACTTGTCATTTATTAAATTAAATTTACCATAATACAAAATTTCTGGAGACTAACTCTATTTTAAATTAATTTAGAAATTTCGAAAATTTAAGTGCCTATATTTCCGAGAAATTCATTTTGGATGAAACTTGTTATATTTATAGGATAGATACTAGTTTGGGATGCAAATATAATAAAACAATAAAACGTTGGAAGTCCAAAAATTTTGTATGAGTTCTCCAGTCAGACACGTCCAATTCCAAAAACCTCAAAAAAATGAGTTTTTTGCAAACAATTTGCCAAAATTTAAAAGTTTTTCCAATTTTTTTTACATTGTGGTAAAGAACCAAGAAAATCACAGAAAATACATTTTGAACCATTATTTTAGGTAAGCGGGTTTTCGAAAAAAAGTAACTTTTATGATTGGAAATTCGCTATGTTATGCAGATGCTGCGACAGGGGTATTTTAACTGTTAATTTCGCGCGCTCACAAGTATGCGTCACCTACCTTTAAAATACCTTTAAGTATTTTTTCAACCGGACAATTTTTTTTTATATTCTTCATTGAAATACAAATAAAAAAGGTCCTATGACCAAATAAACCTAGAGGGCTGAAATTTTGTGTACAGGTTAAGCTAATAGCCAGACACTGTTTTTTGGGGGTTTCAACTTTTAACCCTTACCCCCACGATTTTTACGCCAATATTTCCTTGACTTTTTTGCTTTTATTCTAACATGTCTAGAGACTCTCTAAGGAAACCTAGAGTACTGAAATTTTGTACGTGTATTGAGTTAGTATCCAGCTAGTGCCTTTTACGGATTCCACATTACTTTTCCCCCCACTTCTCCCATTTTTACATCGGAATTCAATGGTATTGTTGAATGTGTTTTAAATTCTTTACTTTTATTCTAATACATGTAGGTATAACGTAAAAGTCTAATACTGGAACAGTTTTGACATTTACATATTTATTTCTTTAATTAAGTAAGAAAACATTAAATGCGAGGTGAATTGAAATTGAAAAACAATCATTCTATTAATAATATTTTTTGTTTTCAGACGTTTCTTTCAGAAATAACTTCATTAATATGTAAATGTCAAAACTGTTCCAGTATTAGATACCGTTCCATAATGGGGGCTTTTACGTTATAGTAATTTTAAAAATTAAAAGAAAATGAACTTACATTTATAACAAATGCAATACGTAAATATTAAGTAATTTAAAAATGTTATTAAAGTCACTGTTTATTTATAAAGTAGGAATTTTGGATTTTCTGGAAAGAAAAAATATCTAGTCCTTTTTTTAATATTTAAAAAAAAAAAAAAAACGCCGTGAGCAGCGAGGCCCTATCACGGAAGTCGAATTTTTCCCTTCATCTTCGGTATTGAATGTCTACAAGCGAAATGTGATTGAAAGTCTACAAGCGATTTGTCATTTTGGTGGTTTCAAAACTGATGATGAGTGTCCGGCTGATCGAGACTTTAAAAAAGGTTTTAAGTTTTTAAGGGATGAATCTCAGTAAATTTCAATTTGGTGCCAATAGCAGTTAGCAGGAAAAAAGCCAACATAATTCGTACGAGGGCATTCCTACCCATGCTTATCCGCCAATTGCCTTTGTGTTTTATTTTTAAATATTAAAAAAGGACCTTAAATGGTAAACTGGAAGGCCTTTATAAAGATATTTTTTCTTTCCAAAAAAATCCAAAATTTCTATTTTATGAATAAAAATCAAAAATTCCTACTTTATAAATAAACAGTGACATTGATAACATTTTTAAATTACTTAATATGTATATATTGTATTTGTTATAAAAGTAAGTTCATTTTTTTTAAATTTTTAAATTTACTATTCGCCTACTTGTATTATAGTGTAAATATAAAGCATTTTAAACATATTTAACAATACCTCTGAATTCCGGTGTAAAAATGGGAGAAGTGGGGGAAAAAGTAATGTGGAATCCCTAAAAGGCACTAGCTGGATACTGATTCAATACACGTACAAAATCTCAGCCCTCTAGTTTTCCTTAGAGAGTCTTTAGACGTGTTAGAAAAAAAGCAAAAAATCAAGGAAATATTGGCGTAAAAATTGTGGGAGTAAGGGTTAAAAGTTGAAACCTCCAAAAAGCAGTGGCTGGCTATTAACTTAACCTGTACACAAAATTTCAGCCCTCTAGGTTTATTTGGGGAGATTTTGTCCCGAACGAAACTGTTAAAAAATAAGAAAAATCAAGTTCTTTTTGGTATAAAAATGGTGAGCGTAAGAGTTACAAGTTGAGACCCCCAAAAGGCACCCCCCTGATACTAATTCAATCCGAATAGCAAATTTCAGCCCTCTAGGTTTATTTGGGTGACCCGTGCGAGTGGTACAAACTTCGAAAACGTCGAAAAATCATGAAATTATAGCTTAAAAATGAGGGGAATGGGGGTAAAATATTAAAACCTCCAAAAAGCACAACCTAGGTACGAACTTTATCAACACACCAAATTTCAACCCTTTACGTTGATTCCGGGGGGCTGGTGGCGTGTTAGATCCAGCCAAAATCGTTTTTCCCCCTCTACTCCCTCCAAATCATCCTAGGAAGCTGAATTTTGGATATGTTGTAGATAATTGGCCGAAACATTATTTCCAACCGGTTTGGAAAAGGTTTATTGTCTTACCGCCCCCCACCACTCCCTTAAAGGTTGGGTCAGATCCAAAATTTGACCCCACTTTGATAGTATTGTTGTGCATCGGAATGAGCCCCACTTACCAAATTTCAGCTCTTAACTTCCATAGGGGGGCCCTACACATATTAAAAGGTAGCGGGAATATATATACATATTAATATACTGTGAGTTTTTCGGGAGTTGCCATTTTTATTACAGCCAAACCGTTGATTTAATCGAAAAATTGTTCAAATAAGAGTTGTAGATATCGACGGGGGCAACCAATTGCGATAATCAGGAGCTTTATAGCTCTTATGGTTTTCGAGCTATGATATAAACTTACCTTTTTTTAAATGGAATAGTATACTTATTTGTTGATAAAAATTATTCAATAAAGCAACAGAAACAAAAAATAAAAAAATAAAAATTTTTATCTGAAGTGTTTTTTTTCAAATTTTACAACTTTCGCGCTTAAAAATGATTTATTTAAGTGAATTTTGATGAGTTTAAGAGCGCCTAGGTCAAATAAGCCTGATAATTACGGAAAGTAGCAAGCGGTAATTGTATTTATGCTACATAGATGGCTTTACCGTATAGATTTACCTAGAGTCCCTTTAATAAATAGAGTCGTGACATTTCATGCATTTTCTTTCCAAAAGAGAGCGGGAAGCTTCGAAATTAATTATCATATGTTTGTGTAAATATTTTTGAGTACATAATTGTTAATAGGTTATGAATTTATGAACAATTAAAAAAATTTAATTTAATTATTCTTTCTAGGTTAAACTAAATGGTTTTTGTTAAATATTTTTTAACTTATTTTCAATTTATTTAACCCAACGTTAGACAGAAAATGCCGGAACCAATCAGTGTTCATCACATATGTCATGACTCTATTTATTATAGGGACTCTATTTTAGCATAAATGCAAAAATGGCCAAATTAGAAATTTAGAATTTCAGCTATTTAACTTGGCAAATTTTATTAATTTTTATTTAATTTTTGGTATTCTTCTGAAATGTAATTAAATCAAGTAAGTATTTCATATTATGTAATTATTAAAAATAAGTATAATTTTTAATTTTAAATGGAAATTATTTTATAGGTTAAATAAAAATGACAGAATTTCCAATTCGGAAACAAGAATAAAATTTATTTAGGAATTTAGAAATTTTGAATGCCTGTGGAATACAAAATCTCCCTTATTTAAAAATAGAGCCATGCGGGGAACGTCCTATAAAAGTAAAAGCAATGATCATATCAGGTGTACCAGAAGTCAAATGTAAAATGCGATTTTTACGTTCAACTTATTGTCAGGAAAGAAGAAAAATTGAAAAATCTATGAAATCCGGCAATGGCACCGAGGGAAAATTGTAGAACACGTCGACATACTGTAATTTCGATGTTTGCCGGAAAAAATAATAGTATATTATTCAACGAGCTAGTAATGATAGCTATTACTCACGAAGATGAAATTGCGACACGAGCCGAGCTTGTGAGGCGAGTGTCGTAATGCATCTGAGTGAGTAATAGCCATTGCAAGCGAGTAGAATACGATATTTTTTCTACGACCTTTTTCTTTTTTGATTTAAATAAAATTGAATATAAATTTTAAATCAAATTTTTAATCTATTTCTAATTTCATTAAAAGTTTGTATAATATTATGTATAAAACGATCAAAACAAAACATAAACTACTTTATTTATTTGAACGTTACTAGGCAATATATCTTAAATTAAAACTTGATACATACATATATACACAAAACAAAAGCAAACCCATGGAATAATGATTAATACTGTGATTTCATTGGTCAAGAGAGTATTGAGTAATGAACATTCCTCCACACCTTTGAATAATGCCTAACTTTCTCGACAATTAACGGATATATAATGAGTGTGTTCTTCAATAGGAGTAGAAAAACAATCTTATTCTATGAAAAATGTATTTTATTTTATATCCTGAAAAATTCTAAATATTAATCAAAACGAAATAATTAACGATAAAATGACAAGTGGTCATCCAACAAATAAAGTATACCAAGATAATGATCCATAATCATTTTGTTACAAACTAAAATAAAAAAATTTCGCAGTTGTGTAAGATACTAAAATACAGTGGACTTTCGGAGATTGTCCAATCAAAAATTGTCCATATTTCAGTGATAGGGATTTAAACGTCGCATGTTTACGTCAGACGAATACTGCAAACACACAATTTTTGTGAATACAATGTTCGTGTGACGTAAACATACGATGTTTAAATCCCTAACACTGAAATATGGACAATTTGCGATTGGAAAATCTCCGAAATTCCACTGTACGCTGCCAATGGGGTGTGGCACACAGCTTTCTCGTACTTGTAAAAGCACCTTGGTAATTTAATGCCCAATATATCTTTGTGTAATTTAATATAGGTACGTAAATTAATGAAAATAAATGAACAAAACGATTCATAAAAAATTGAGCGAAATGGGACTACCAGTAAATAAGATATTGACATTTAATGGGATTTCATGGTAGTGTCGTGGATACTATTACTCCGAATGCAATGAAATTTGTAGGGTACCATCTAGGAAGCAGACCGCATAATTTCTGATAATTTCATAAAAATGAATTGAATAGTTCAGAAGTTATGTCACTTGGTGCAAACTGGTGACATACAGACGGACAGACACCAAACCAAAATTATTCAGGAAGCTCTAAAACGTAAAATGTGCGTAAAAAATTTTATTTTGGAGGGGAACAATTGTTTATTTTTCAAAACTGATCAGAATGCTTTCGCTGCTTTAGTAGTCTCGAAAGCAATAAAACAATTAGGCAATTTGATTACACACGACATAAATACATACCGCAATCCCGAAAATTTTTATATTAAAAATATTTTTTTGGACAATTTTTTACTTTCGTTTTTTAAAACAGAGTTTAAAAATTTAAGTTTGACAAATATGACAGCTGTTTGTACATCTCTACATCCATATTGCCTAATCTATGAATCTAGTAATGCCAATTTCACACGTAAGAAAGTTTGACTTCTTTAATATGGTGTAAAATTAAATATTACAATCACAGTTGTAATGTGATGGCCTGTTTATTAAATATTAAGTTGAATATTTGAGGAAAAACTACAAATATATATATATATATATATATATATATATATATATATATATATATATATATATATATATATATATATATATATATATATATATCCGTGTGAGTTTTTCAGGAGTTGCCATTTTTATTACAGCCAAACCGTTGATTTAATCGAAAAATTGTTCAAATAAGAGTTGTAGATATCGATGGGGGCAACCAATTGCGATAATCAGGAGCTTTATAGCTCTTATGGTTTTCGAGCTATGATACAAACTTACCTTTTTTTAAATGGAATAGTATACTTATTTGTTGATAAAAATTATTCAATAAAGCAACAATAACCAAAAATAAAAAAATAAAAATTTTTATTTTAAGTTTTTTTTTCAAATTTTACAACTTTCGCGCTTAAAAGTGATTTATTTAAGTGAATTTTGGTAAGTTTAAGAGCGCCTACTGCAAACAGGCCTTAATATTACGGAAAATAGCCAGCGGTAATTGTATTTATGTTACATAGATGTCTCTACCGTATAGGTTTATCTAAAGTCCCTATAATAAATAGAGTCGTGACATGTGTTCTCAACGCTGATTGGCATCGGCATTTTCTGTCCACAGTTTGCATAAAATACATTAGAAATAAATTAAATATTAACAAAAATCTGAAAAAATCATTTAGTTGAACCTAGAAAGAATAATTAAATTAAAAATTTTTAATTGTTCAGTAATTCATAACTTATTAACAATAATTATGTACTCAAAAATATTTACTCAAGCATGTACATAACCTCTCCAATTCTTATATTATCCAAGGAATATTTATTGTTATTTTAAAAGGTAATGGTAATTCCACAATTTCAAAATAATTATTTACAATGTAAGTAACGAAAATTTTTATTTCATAGGATTCTGTAAAGCTTTGGTTCAGTTTGGTTTTCAAAAATGCACTTAAAATACAAAATGGAAAATGGTTTTGCTGAACATATTTAAAATAGAAAATGGAAAATAGCTATTTAAAATGGATTATAAAATGCCAAATAGGGTTTCCGATCTCTGGCGAAAAAATCGATCTTGTGGATCGATTGGAATCGTCAAACCAAAAATCGATGCAGAAGAAAATCGGCTTATAAAAGATCGATCTGACGAAAATCGATTCAATTTTTGTACTTGCAGAAAATAAAGGTTTTAATGAAGTTTCTTATTGGGTCATCACAAATCAGTTTGAATTTTCTTTGAAGATGAACTGCTGAATTTAATATGAATAAAATGGTTTCCAGTTTGCGCTAAAAGTGACAACATTAGTTGATATATATTTTACAATAATTTTTAAAAAATATCATATTTTTATTAAAAATATCCTAATTTAAATTCGAAAAGATCGATCTTCGATCCCCTAAATGTTTCACGATCTCTGTATCGATTTACTCTCCAAAGAATCGATTCGAAAAATCGAAGATCGGAAACCCTAATGCCAAATGCTTTTTTTACTTTAAATTCTATAAATTTTTTTTATCAATATTTAAAAAAAAAGTTAAGAAAATTTTAAACGTACTGAAATTAACTAAAGGCAGTCTTTTGAGAAAATTTTGTAAAGTTTACATGATATGAAAACGAAATTTAACTCTTGAAATATTGTTACTTTAAAATATTGTAAAATTTAATTCAGCCTTGACGTATTCAAACCTTGATTACGCTACAATTGCGACTTCAAAATTATGAAAATCATCTGCTTGTAATACAAAACATTTTTTATTGCCGTGTCTTAAAGATAATAGTACACAACTTGAGTACCTAAAGTTTGACTTACGAGAACTACAATTCTAGTAATAAATTTAACTCCCGTGATTTTGCTACTCCAGTTATAAAAAAATTGAATCAATTAAATAAATTTACATTTAATTTACAATTTGTTAGACTTCAGATCGTTCAGTTCGAGTTCTATAATTTATGCACATAAATTTGAGTATACATGCATTTTCATTTTTAATGGAAAATAGATTCAAATTTTCTTTTTAAATACAAAATGGAAAATGGTTTGACCGAACTTATTTAAAATAGAAAATGGAAAATGCCATTTTGTATTTTAAATACATATTTCAAATGAAATCATTTTAAATTGCTCCCAGCCCTGATCAACAGAAAATTATTTTATTGTAAAATTGTATAACAATTAAGAGAAATTATGATTTTTTAATAAAACAGTAATTTGAATTTACATTGCGTATTTATTTTTCTGGAAAAGTGCATTACTAAACCGCGCGAACATATTAGCAAAAATTTAAATAATATAACGTCTACAAGTTTCCAAATATGGTAGTAAACGTTAAATAATTTGAATGGCACATGCGCGAGAATTTTACCACGAATCGAAGCAGTAGGTAAGGCAGGTAGTAACGCAATACCAAGAAAATGATCCACGATCATTTGGTTACAAACTAAAATAACAAAAATTAGCAGTTTTGTAAAATAGTAAAATACGCTGCAATAGGGTGTGGCACACAGCTTCCTCGTACTCGTAAATGCCCAATATATCTTTGTGTAATTTAATATAGGTATATAAATTAATAAAAATAAATAAACGATTCATAAAAAATTGAGCGAAGTGGGACTAGCAGTAAATAAGATATTGACATTTAATTGGATTTCATGGTAGTGCCGTGGATACTATTCCTCTGAATGCAATGAAATTTCTAGGGGATTATCTAGGAAGCAGAACGCATAATTTCATAAAAATGAATTGAATAGTTCAGAAGTTATAGTAGCTTTTTGATTTGCTTTTAAATGTAACTGCTTTAATTTTAAAGTAAACATAATAATAATAATAATAATAATAATAATGATTTTTATTGCTTAAGAAAATCTTTTACACCAGGGAAGATCATTTAACATTTATAAGTAACAACAAATAACAAAAATTATAATAAACAGAAAGTTCATTAAGTGGTAAATACTAGCTCAGTGGTCAAGAGTCCCTATCGCATATAAAAATACGTCGTTTAGCTATGGTTTCCAGCCCTCTTATGGTTAATAACGCCGTCATGGGATCACCTCCAGCACTGATATGCTTATTCAAGTACATTTGCCTTTTAAAAGGATACTTTTTACAATTGAAAAGAAAGTACGTAAGATACTGAGAACTTCGTTACACTGTTGACAAATTTCTTCATGTTTCAGAGTCAGTTTACAGCCTTTGAAGAAAATTTTTGTACATACACTAGCGGAAACAATTAAAGGATCAAAAAAAAATTCCATATTTTTAGCGATTTTTCAAATGGCTGTATCTTTGTTAAAAATGGTCGTATTGGAGTCGTAAGTACAGCAATTTAAAGCTTGAAGTTTCTAGTTTTGAAATCATCCAACTCAAAAATTTTCAAAGCAACGTGTACCGCTCAATCTTAATAAATACACTGAAAAAAAATTTTCGAAAATTTTTTAAGAAATATTTTTTTTTTTATAAATTTTAAATACTGCTATTGATAAAAATGTGGAAAAAGATGAGAAAATTTTTTTTCATTTTGTTGAAGATTATGAAAGTTGAAGACCAAAAAAATGATCCTTTAATTTTTTTAAAAATTCAATTGAATGAAACAAAAAAACGGCTGGATGGATTAAATTGAAACTCGCTGGGATTTTTGTGGGTATATTGAACTGTAAAAGGCACACTTAACATTAATAATTTTCTCGATATTTTTGATTCAGTGATCGAATTTCCAAAAAGCTACCAAAAGCCCATTTTTTCTTGATTTTTCAAATTCATGTAGAGCATGGAAAAAATTTTTTTCGGGAAAACAATGACTAATCCTTCTAGAGAATTTAATCGAGTTTTTAAAACCCATCTCCAATTTTCTGTGCGATCATTGGTTGCTGAAATATCGATGGTCAAAGACGAAATGATCCTTTTCCATTCAAAGTCCTATAACTCAGTGAGCAGTGGTCATATTAAGGCCTTAAAAAAAACAAATTAAAGCTAAATTAACAATTTATCCGGCCTATGTGGTGGTTAAGTAGGGAAATTTTTTTCCAAGTCCGTGGACCAAAAAGAAAAAACGAAAAAATTTCGAAAATTTTTTTTTCAGTGTATTTATTAGGATTGAGCGATAGACGTAGCTTTGAAAATTTTTTAGTTGGAAGATTTCAAAACTAGAAACTTCAAAGCTTTAAATTTCTGTGCTTACGACTCCGATACGACCATTTTTAACAAAGATACAGCCATTCGAAAAATCGCTAAAAATTTGGAATTTTTTTTTGATCCTTTGTTTCCGCTAGTGTATTTTATTTGACATTCGTAACTGACTAACTTCGGTCAGCATTCTTTTTGTTTTGAACATGTCCTGCGCTTCCCACAAATTCTCGTAACCAACTTGGGTGAACTTTTGTTTTAAAGATACAACGCAGTTAGAGTTTTTCTAGGTTCGATCATCACATAGTTCCTTTAGTTTTGCTTAGCATACTTTCGGGATTCTCTCGTCTGTCATATTCAGCAAGTGACACCACCATATCAATATACTTTTTACTATTTTAAATTACTATTTTCGATTTGCTTATATTTACTGTCAGCATCTCAACTTTATCTTGTACATCATTAAAATATGTTCCAAACATGATAAGATCGTCTGGTTTGATTACTACAAAATAAACTAAGGTTATGAATATTTTTAAAATACATCTTTATCAGACGTATTGTTAAAATACATACCATACATACTTGAAAATTTTTATATTAAAAATATTTTTTTGCTTTTTTTACTCTTTTTTTAAAAAAAAAAAGAGTTTAAAAATTTAAATTTAAAAAAGACCTGTCATTTTATGACAGTTCTACGATCGTATCCAGATGCCATCTATGATTTACTTTCAGAGATTTTTAATAATGACATTTTCACATGTACCAGATTTTGACTTCTTTAATATGGTGTACAATTAAATATTACAAAAACATTTGTAATTTGATAACTTGTTTAATAAATATTAAGTTGAATATTTGAGGAAAAACTACAAATTATTTTGATAATCAATGTATTTAATTAATAAATTTTCTGCTACTGTAAGAAGCTAATGTGAATATACCATTACAACTTATTTGGTATTTTTTTTAGTATAAATTCAAAATAAATCGTATGTTTTGCGTTCGGTTAGACAAACCTTACCACGGATTTTGAAAATTAAAACTTAAAAATGCAATTTCTCAAAAATTTGAAATAAAATAATGAAAATTTTAGCATAATTGGTAGTTTGAAGTAATAAACTAATTTTTAAGAAACATCTCAACATATGTTCCCATTTGAAAAAAAAAAATTTTTTCTATTCCAAAAAAACCGTGAGTCCTAGAAGTCTGGAATAATTTTTCGTAAATGGCCCCCTCTCTTTTGAATATTTTTTGTATAAACTTTTTTTCGATTAGATGCATATTTTAGGAATAAATCGAATGGCAACTCCTGAAAAACTCACACGGTATATATATATATATATATATATATATATATATATATATATATATATATATATATATATATATATATATATATATATATAGGGTGTAAGGGAAATAACTCTTATCCTTTTGAGGGTGACGCGACTGTTAACGACCGAAAAAATTCCTGCGGTTTCAGTGTCTACAGGGTGCTATGAGTCACTCCTCAAAAGGACAATACTTATTTCTCTGACACCCTGTATATATAAATTTTAGTGAATATCGTTTTCGGATTCTGGGGACCTCAAAACATATTTCTGGTATGGTCTCTGGCTTAGGTCGCGTCATGACACCTACCGTAATAGCGTATTTCCAGTTTTGGAAATTCGCTAATACAGCTTTGGCCAAAAGTATTGAGCACCCCCATAAAACACGTGTAACTCTAAAATTAGTTTAAAAATGACCACAGAATATTACGGAACGAACGCTAGTATCTCTATACTACTGAAACCAGTGTAACGACAAAGGATAGAAAATATCCCACCAATATGTTAAAGATGTTAAATATGTGCACAAAGAGTTGTGTGTGTTAGTGCGATGGATGGTTGTGTGTATTGGTGTCTTGTATACGCATATACATAACATGCATGTGGCACGCATCATGCACGTATACCACGTATACCGTGTCAACACGACGGCAACAATATAACAACAATTGAAACACACCCATTGGTAGCTACTAAGTGAATGACAACATAGTTCTGCAAAATGCACATAAATGTCCATAAGTGATTGCAGAAAAGAGATAGTTGTATTCCTTCCAGTGTTCTATGAAAATGATTTTTCTGTTTAATAATAGAATGAAAGGCAATACTAAGAGTTAATTTTAAACAATTGATAAAGGATTTTAAGGTACCATAAAACACCTGGCCCACAAAATGTGAAATTTGAAGTTTTTTGAAAAATAATGTAACTTGTTTGTTAGCCTGTTATTAACTTTCAGGATAACAAGAAGCTGCTGAGTGTTGTTTATTCGTATAGTAGAGACAGTCTGTAATACGAAATGCCGAAACAACCAGAACTTAACACAAAAACACGAATAAAAATCCAGATTTTATATGAAGAAGGGAAGACTCAAATAGAGATTGCTAAATTAATAAAAGTTTGACGACGTGCAGTGCAATTTACAATTAAAAGATTCGTGGAGACTGGCTCTCACACAAACAAGATGAGAACGGGCAGAAAACGCGCTACTACTGACCGCCAGATTAGAAAACTTATCCGTGACTCATTTAAGGACCACAAAAAAACTTCTTCTGAGCTCACTGCAGCTTTATCGGGAGACATTGGGAAACCAATTAATTCTCGAACTGTAAGAAGAAGACCCACAGAAGTAGGTTTAAAAAGCCTCAAAGCTAGGAAGAAGCCTTGGCTCTCGGACAACAAAAAAAAAAAATCGTTTAGAATGGGTTTTAAGACACCAGCATTCTTCCGAAGAAGATTGGTCCAATGTGGTATTTTCGATTAAATCAACGGTTTGGCTGTAATAAAAATGGCAACGCTCAGAAAACTCACCTATGTATATATATATATATATATATATATATATATATATATATATATATATATATATATATATATGGGGCCAGCTTAGCCAATAGGCCACCCTAGGCCATGGCCTAGAGGCAGTAAATTTTTAAAATAGGGCGCAAAAATGAGTAATTAACGTTTTTTTTTTTGCTCGTCACTTTTTTTTTTAAGAGAAAGTTTGTGAAAAAGGTAGGAAAAGGGACGGAAAATTTTTAAAACAGGGCAGAAAAATTTGTGATTGACGTTTTTTTTAAGATTCCTGTTTTTCAAAAGGTAGGGGCGGCATTTTTCAAGATGCCTAGGGGCGGACTCAGGGTTAATCCGGCCTTGTATATATATATATATATATATATATATATATATATATATATATATATATATATATATATATATAGGTAGCCAACATCAAAGGGTGTAATTAGCATAAATTTTAAGTTCATAGTGATAAAAACTCAGATTTAAATACGTTTTTTTTGTGTGTCCAAAAAATGGGAGTTTTCAGATACAAGGTTGAGACAAAGAAGTGGCGATATTTGAAAACATCAGTTAAAATTTCAGCATAATCGTCATAATAATAATAACAATTATTATTATTATGGGGGTGAATAGAGACAGGAGATGGGTTAATAGAGATGCTGTATTGAGTATGAAGAAACGAATGTGGTGTAATTAGGGGTGGATAGAGACAGGATATGAGTTAATAGGGAATAATTCAAATTATTCTACTATGGTTTAACAAGGCTGGCATTTGCAAAACAATTTTGTTAGCCTAAGGTTAGCTAACGGTGCTTGCACCGTTACAAACCAGAGAGCTCTGATTCAAAAAATTGATGTACCTTAAATATTTTTTCATGATTTCTCTGGTTTTTTACGGTATAAATACTTAATTTCTGAAATACAGCCAGATTCAAAAATTATGAAATAAAAACATCGCTCATCAATTTGGAAATTGTATTTTTACTATCTAATGCATGTTAATTTTTTGAATCAGAGCCCTCTGGTTTGTAACAATGCAAGCTCCGTTAGCTAACGTTAGGCTAACAAAATTGTCCGGCAGCATGATAAGAATGCCAGCAAAGATATATGAGCCGTTTGTTTTGAAAGTGGGGCAAGTCCATATTTTGTTATTGCAAGATATTTAAGGGTTTGCGTTTCAATAAATTTAAAAATATTGGTAAGTGTTAATAGACATATTTTTTGTATTTTGTGGTATTAGATAATGAAAGTTTATAATCCAATAGTGTTCATAGCGCTGAATAAAAAAATAGTGGTTTTATTATCAACTAAATGGACTTGCCTCACTTTCAAAATTAATGAATTATTGTAATCGTTAATTTAAATGTATAATATTTGAGTTTTATCATTCAAAAATAAACATAATAAAAATTTTTTATTCAACTTCAGAAGCACATACTGTGACATTATTACCCCCTGCCAGTGCCTTATTAATAGAAATGTGTGTATTAAAATAAGTATGTACTTTAAAAGGGCGACTCTCCCCTTTGCAGTGTTGCTTAAAATGAATTTGGAAATTTATTCTAATTATTTTAAACTATTTTCCTTGAAGAAGTTTTCAATTACTCAAATAGTACGATTATGTCGATACAGTCAGCCCCCTAGTTAACTACCCCTGGATTTGATATTTGGAAATTGAGTAAAAACAGGTCGATTAGATTTTTTTACGTACATTTGAAATTTGTAAACAAAACTTTATTACATTTTATTTTTTACCCCTTTTCGCAAAATTAACCCCCAAATTTTAGCCCTAAACTACCCCTGTTGGTGTAATTTAAACAAATTACATATCAACGAATAGCTTTTTAAAAAAGAGCAATATCGCCAGCTTAAGTTTTTGCTCTATTTCTTACCGTTTTCGAGATATTTAAAAAGTTAAATTTTCACCCCAATTTTTGCAGGACGATTTCACCCCTTCTAACCGCTTTTCCGCAGATAAAAAAAATACGTATTACTTATTTTTTAGTGTTCTACAACATATCTAAGTTTCATCAAAATCAATAGGTTCGGTCTCGGTAAATTTACTTGTAAGATGGACTTGCACCACTATCAAAATAAACAGATTTACAATACTGTTAAGAGCTTAAACTTCAATCTTCCAAATATTAGGCTTCTGAATTTTTTTGACAATAAATTGTTGACAGATAAAAAGATCATACTTAAGTCTTATCTATAACTACCATTATTTTCATTTTTTTCAAAAATGGACTTGCCCCACTTTCAAAATAAACGGCTCATATGTTCGGCTTTACATCTAGTGTTTTTAAACTAAGTTCATAAATAACATTTTTCGACATAACAAGAGAAAATAGGGACAAAATATTTTAGCAAACTACCTAAAAAGAATTACCTTTACTAAATTACGAAATTCACGCTTGCGAAGCCGCGGGTGACAGCTAGTTAATAATACAATACAATGTTTTGTACAGTGACGGTTCTATATAAAGTAGATCTAACTCAGTGTATAAAAGTTATTTAAAATGTTATAGGTAATTAAATTGAATTAAATAATTGAAATAAAATTTAAACAACAAAACAATAGTCGTAGAAAAAATTTTCTACTCGGATGAAATGATTATTACTCGCCCAGATGAATTACCACACACACATGATAAATCCGCTTCATGTCGCTAATATTAATTTTCATTTAATGATAAGTAATAAAAGTTAACCCACGAGAATGAAATCTATCTTCTAGCCGAGTTTATGAAGTGTTTTCTTTCGAGTTCCATAATTCATTCATCCAATCAAGTTCATTAGCTGTAAACAATATGCTATTCTTTTTTAAACGTTACAGAATACTGTATTGTAATTTACTTTTAACCGCTAAAAGCTGACTTATATTTAATTTTTAGTCGCTAAAAGCAGACTTGTGGTTAATAAATGTCAAAATGTAAAAATTAATTTTTGGTAAAAATTTGCCAAAATTCAAAACTTTCAATTTTTTTTGCACCATCGCAAAGAATGGAAAGAATTCACATAAGATACGTTTTTGAACCATTATCCTATGTAAACGGGTTTTCGAGAAAAGGTAACTTTTATAGTCTAGGTTCGCTATGTTAAACAGGATGATGTTGTAACCTAACATGCTGACTGTTAAGGATGAGCATCGATCGTCGATGTTTTCAAAACATCGATGTTTTGTTATCGATGTTCGATGTTTTTGACATCGATGGTAAGTCGTCGATGTTTTTCGTACATCGATAGTAAGTCGTCGATGTTTTTATACATCGACATTTTTATATACACTATGGGTAATATAAACTTTGTAGGAACGAAAATATTACATCACAAATTATAAAAACTATAAAAATATTCACCCTTATTCTAATTCCCAATATTGTTGACGATAGTTTATAACAGTTATTTTCTGTATTTATATTTTGCAGATCGATGTTTAAACAATACAAAACATCGATGTTTCGAGATCGATGTTTTTGATATATCGATGGTTTACAGTCGATGTTAACATCGATGGTAAACATCAATGTTTTCTTATCGATGCTCATCCCTACTGACTGTAGAGTGTAGACTGTTTGTCCTGTTTGTTATACATTATTCCATAGGTATGTGTAGTCAGTATATAGTATGTATGTACAATATTTATGTTAGGGTTTTGAAGAAAAATCTCAGTTTCATGAAATTTTGCAGATACATTGCAAGTGTAGACCTCAGTTAATAAATAGAAAAAAGGTAGAAATTGGAAAATGGAGATGAAAAACATTTTTCACGTATCGGATCGTATACTGGATATTGTCAAAAACGATTTTTCAAGCTAAGTTGAAATTTCTTTTATCCTTTTTGATTTTTTTTGTTCCGTTTGTGAAATATTGCGCTCAACAATAGGATTGCTATTACACTGGTGTAACTAAATAAGCACATCATCGGGACCAAAGAAGAGAAGTGTGGTTATTTCGTTACATCAGTGGCGGCTTCATAAAAAAATTAAGGCTGCTGTGCATTACTTAAGTATTTACAAGACATATTATCTTATACCTGCAACAAGGCGTATTTAAATATCTAGGGTACGGACATTGGTCCGAATAAAAAGGTTAGCCAATTTTGTATAATTTATGTATATAATATATACGTGTACATATGTGCATGTATCTTATCAGATTATAGCTTCCAAATAGTTTTGAAAGTATATGCATACTAGCATTTACCCGCGGCTTCGTCCGCGTGGCAGTAGAAAAGTGGACGGGTTAGGGGGTTCTAGTACACACTACGTCGTCAAAAGTATGGGGACACTTTGGCCGGGAGCTTGAGTGCCCATTTTTTGACACGATACTGTACTTAACGTTGTAGTACACTGCCGTGTTAAAAGTGTGGGCACCCCCCTCTGAGTCAAGGTGTCCCCATATTTTTGACGTAGTGTGTGTCAGAATCTACTAATCCATTCATCACTGCTACTGCCACGAGAGCAAAGCCGCGGGTAAATGCTAGTATGTATATATATTCTTTCAAAATTATTTGGATGCTATAATAAATAATAATATATTAAATAAAAATATATTATATACCTACATACATCCATAAAGATAATATACCTATAAAAATTTATTTTAATTCATACTTTAGAAAATTTTAAAAACAAAGTAAGTAAAACGAGAAAAATTTATTTTAATAAATCTTTATTGTTTACTTGGTGCATACATATACATGAGTATTACATCCGCCACAGTATATTAACTGGTATGTTACACTAACACATTGAACAGGTAACTCACTATCCATGTGAGGGGATCCCTTCCAAAACACGTTGAGTGTGGTTATTACGTGTGTGCTTATATCGTTACAACACTGTAATATGTTAAGTGGAAAAAAAACCTTGCCATACATGCGATGCTCGGAATATGGTTTTTTGTTCATTTTTCGTGAAAAAAATTAGTTTTTTGCAAAAATTTCCCCATATTCAAAAATTTTTGCGACATTTTTTTTACACTATTAAAAAGAGACGGAAAAATCACATAAAAAAGCTTTTTGAACAATAATTATTCTGTCAACTAATTTCCGAGAAAAAATTAATCTCTGTAAACGGAAATTCGCTATGTTATGCAGGATGCTACGACAGGGGTATTTTATTTTAACAATAGGTAATTCAGTACCTAACAACTTTATATTTAATTCTGCTTCATTAATTATTTTTTGAACATTTATATGTCTCGTAAAATTATAATTATAAACAGACCCGACGAGAGGGTGAGTGATCGAGGTTACAGCCCCGGGGCCGCGTATTTGGAAAATATACCCGTATTCAGAGCTCAATGTATCTGAACTCGGGTATACATTCAATGTTTAATAAGTATAGTTCGATACTTGAAAATATACCCATTAAAAGCGCTGAGCTCGAGTATATTTTCAAACTCAATATTTAATAAGAATAGGATGAAAAACATACCCACTGTAAGAACGGAGGTACGGACCTTTTCTGTAGGGGGTAAATTGATGTTATTGGTAGCGTAGAAAACCCTACAGAAAGGTCGGGGTTCGAACTCCTGATCACTACGGTAGATTTGCGGGAAATTTAAGGGTATTCACCCTTCACTCAATAAAATAATGGTTTCAATTTAACAATTTTATTAACAAACAAATAAATAAAAGACGCAAGAAACAAAACAGGAACATTAATGACATAAAATACAATAAAACCAAATAGGAATTGTTCCCCAAATAGACAGGTAAACATTTATAAACAAAAGTTAAAATAACAGCAAAAGAATTAGGACTTACCTGGACACAAGTTATTCCCGTGGTTTAATTACAAGTCCTTGTTATTGGCCACCAAAACAAACTTCCCAGTTACGACCAATAGAGCATGTTAAATTACCCCGAGTAGCCCATCCCCCTGCTAGCAACTAGCCTCCAGCTCTAATGCTCTTTGCCGCTCCATACTTGACTTGCCTTCTCCCCGACTACCCCGACTTCGACTACACTTTTACGACTGCCATCCGACTAATGTCCTCTTCGACTACCCTGCGACTAATACCCTCTTCGACTACCCTCTTGATTATCATTTTACGAGACTTTTATATTAATCGTTTGACCCACATAATCACGTCATTTTTATCAGAGTCAGCAGAAAGTATGAATTAGTAAATCGTCGATATGTTTTGGTTGTTTGTTTTGGTTTACTGGCCTCGTTAACAACTTGTGTCCAAACAAATGGCCCGATTGCAACACCACTTTCAATTTGTTGGTAAACAAATGGTTCAATCAAGTAGTTAAGGAAAAACAGCACTGTGACGCCGCAAAAAATTGACAATTTTAGCCAATTTTTTTTTGCAAATGTGAGTGAATACCTACCTATATGAGGGTTGAATTAAAAAGACTTTAATGAGTATCCATTTGTTCATATAAAATTTTATAGAATAATATTAAATATTTGCAAACTTAATAATGCGAATGCACCTAAAAAAATTGCAAATTATATCAACAATATTGCAATGATGATTCATTTCAAATTAAAAGAAGAAAAAATACCCCTGTCGCAGCATCTGCATAACATAGCGAATTTCCAATCATAAAAGTTACTTTTTTTCGAAAACCCGCTTACCTAGAATAATGGTTCAAAATGTATTTTCTGTGATTTTCTTGGTTCTTTACCACAATGTAAAAAAAATTGGAAAAACTTTTAAATTTTGGCAAATTGTTTGCAAAAAACTCATTTTTTTGAGGTTTTTGGAATTGGACGTGTCTGACTGGAGAACTCATACAAAATTTTTGGACTTCCAACGTTTTATTGTTTTATTATATTTGCATCCCAAACTAGTATCTATCCTATAAATATAACAAGTTTCATCCAAAATGAATTTCTCGGAAATATAGGCACTTAAATTTTCGAAATTTCTAAATTAATTTAAAATAGAGTTAGTCTCCAGAAATTTTGTATTATGGTAAATTTAATTTAATAAATGACAAGTATATAAGTATAGTAATTATAAAGCATTCGCATAGAACAATAGTTTTAAGTATACATGCACATAAGCAAAATAATTTTTGAATTTTCCTGAAGGAAGGAAATATTTTCCCGTAATAAAAAGTATCCTAAATGTTGACGCAGGTAATAAGTTATCACTACACCAGATTTCATAAAAATCCGTTCAATAGTTTTCGCGTAATATGTGCACATGCTCAAAAAGTTTTTTTATTTTCCTGTGGGAATGAGCCACTTTCCCGAAATAAAAAGTATCTGAGATGCTGACTCAGGTAATAAGTTATCACCACACCAAATTGCATCAAAATCCGTTCAATAGTTTTTGCGTACTGTATGCACATGCTCAACATGGTTTTTCCATTTTCCCGTGGGAATGAGACCTTCTCTCGAAGTAGAAAGTAGAAAGTATCTTAGATGTTGATCCGGGTAATAAGTTGTCAGCACACCAAATTTCATTAAAATCCATCCAGTAGTTTTTGTTTGATGCGTGAACAGACGAACAGACAGACAGACAGACAGACAGACAAAAATTTTAAAAATCGCTGTTTTGGTATCTACATCGATAACTATTTACAGTATCTACACAATTTTTAAAAAAATATTCCCTATACAGAAACGGTCTCGTTACATTTGTATTATATCTATAGATTACCTATTAATGGCCCTTTATATAAAATATTAATTTTTTTTTTCAAAATAAATCGCCCCCTGTTCTAGGAAATATATATTTTTTAAATTTTTATAAAATTTCTTATGAAAGTGAGCTTCTTAGACAATTTTATTTTCAAGAAAATGTATTAAAACATGAACATTTAAATGTTGGCAATTTCTGTATTGTGGCGCTATCAGTTGTTCGCGTTAGTTAACTACTTTATTTAAAAGTTCGAATAAAATTCCAGTCATTTTAATTTTTAATTGTTCAGTAACTTCAGTATCATAGAAGCAAGCAAAATAATATTACAATTTATTTATGTAGATACATATATGATGGAAAGTTAAGAAAAGAAAATGTTTTTTTGGAAGTTCGTGTTTAAGGTAAAATCGAAAAAACTTGGAAAATTTAATTAGTAATTAATTTTTTAAAAATATTTTTAGGTTTGGTTGTAAATGAATCTACTGTTGATCTTTTAATATGATACTGAACTATTCATTATTTAAAATGAAAAATTGTGTACTTATTAGATGATGAAAATAAAAAATTAGTATTTTGAAAAACCGGAACAAATCGAAGTCAAAAGTCTGTCGGGACACCGGAGCTAGAACCGTGACAAATCCGGGAAAACCAAGACGTATGGACACTCTACACGGATTGTGAATGTTATAAACTTTAAGTTTTGATTTTTAAGCATATTATGAGTGAAATTGAAAATTAACAACGTGTGAAATTTGACATTTTAGTTAAAGTGCATATAAAATATAATACCTACATGTTTTTATAAAAATGCAAATATAAATAAATGTTTTCTGTTTTTTTTTTTTTATTTTAATTGCTATTAATTATTTGGCTTTTTTAATAATTTAGAATTTTTCTGTCAAATGAATAAATTCTGAAAATATGAATTTATGACATAATTTCAGTAAAAGTGAAAATGATATTTTTCACCCACACTTTTGTAGTGCCAATGTACAACATCACTGGATCCCAATTTTCAAATGGATAGATAATTTCAAACAATCACCCGCTAGTTAATTATCGCTAGATTTGATGCTAGAAAATTGAGAAAAAACAGGTCATATAGATTTTTTTTTATTTAGATTTTATTTGTAATGATTGAATTACAAAATTCAAAAGGATGTTAAAAAATGTGTGTATTCACTATGAGCTTTTGCCTGTAGTAAATCCAGCTGCTCAAAATCGGTTCCAATATATCAGTTGGTCAGGACGGCATTTGTACATAATTTTAATATTTTCTTTAAAAAATAGTATTTTTTTTTTAAATACTTGTTTGATTTTTTCAAGGCGAGTACTTTTTACGATGTGTGTTTACCAAATTCTACAAAATAATTAAAAAAAAAAAAACATTGTAACCCTACTATTTTGAAATTTTCAAAAAAAATATCATGAAAATTACCTCATATATGCTTTTTCTGAGTTAATTATTGAAAAATATTCTATTTTCCGAGATTTTTAAGGTAAAACGAGCAGATGTATGGTTTTTGTTAAACAAATTTCAGATCTTTAATACATTTTTGCATTAAAAAAATAAATATTTAATATTTTCAAAAATGTATGATACAACTTGTCAAAATTTAAAATTATTTGTTTTGTTGTCAAAAGAAAAAAAAAACTGAATGTGCAAATTTATTTACCACTAAAATGATGGGTTTATACATATAATTATAACGTAGTATTGTCATTTGGATAGAAAATTACGTAAAAATATTATTGTTTGAATATGATTTAACGTAATTTTTATGCGATTGTAGCAAGCTCTTATTAATTTTAGGAAGGTGTAAACATCATCTAAATTCTGATCATATCACATAAAAAACTGCGCCGTGATTTTTTATCTAAAAAAAAATGGAATAGAGATACATTATAAAAACATTTAACTGACAAAGAAAAAGAATATAGCCGAATCGTTAAATTGGATTAAAAAAATCATGACATGCTACTTAAAAAGCGGTTTTTTTCGAATTTAGCTCGTAAAAAATGAGACAGAAAAAAAAAGAATGCGAGTGCGAGTGAAATGGAGAACGACATATTTCCTAGTTTTTCTCGAAAAGTAAGTAATTTAGAGCAACGGTATAAAAACATTTTTTATGCATTTTACCTTTTACTAGGGCTTGGTGTAAAAAAAAATTTGAAAAATTGCTTAATTCTGGCAAAAAACTCATTTTGTTGACAAAAAACGCCCGGAAAACCTACTTCTGGGCATCCGACGTGTCTGGCTAACGAACTCATCCAACGATTTGGAAAATCGAATTCGCACACAAAATTTCATAAGCATTAAACGTTTCGTTCGAGAGTTATCGCGCGAATACATATATATATATATATATATATATATATATATATATATATATATATATATATATATATATATATATATATATATATATATATATATATATATAAATTTTAGTGAATATCATTTTCGTATTCTAGGGACCTCAAAACATATTTCTGATATGGTCCCGGGCTTAGGTCGCACCATGACACCTGGCGTAAAAGCTGAATTTCCAGTTTTGGAAATTCGCTAAAATTATTAAAGTAGGTACATAATTGTAGCTATCATTATGCATAGATTTTTTTTTTACATTTTTTTTTCATAAAATAGCAAGGGATTCAAAAATTTTTCGTTTTGTTTTGTTTTGTTTTGTTTTGTTTTGTTTTGTTTTCGTTTAATTTCGGTCTAAAATTTTCACAGTATATTCTCAATATGTTGTACTTTCGAATTAAACAAAAAAATACCCCTGTCGCAGCATCTGCATAACATAGCGAATTTCGAAATATTGGGCACTGGCGGATCTCATCTAAGACCTGTATCCATTTAAAATAATTCAGCTTTCTAAGAGTGAAAAGATTTTCAAAATCAGTTGAGTAGTTAATTTTTGGCGCTTTTTCGCAAAAGGTGCTTGGCTAAACTAGTTTAGCTTTCTAAAAGTAAAAGAATTTTCAAAATCGGCTAGGTAATTTATTTTTGGTATATTTGGGACCCAAGACCCCGAACGGACTTTGTACAGCATAGTGCTATCCACCTAAAATAAGTTAGTTCTCTAGCAATGAGAAAATATTGAGAATCGGTTCGGTAGCTTATTTCTATCCTATATAATATAGGATATCTTATCTTTCTAACAGTAAAACTATTTTTAAAACCCGTTGTGTAGTTTTCTATGTCGCATTTGCATCCACAGGACAGTTGTGGATATTAGATAACATACTGTACTTATCTAAAATAGTTTACCTCTGCAATAGTGAAAAAATTTTCAAAATCGGTCAGATTTTTGACACTTTGACACTTTGGGTCCCATGGACTTTGACGGACCTTACATAACGTAATCTATAACTATCTAAAATAGTTTAGCTCTCTAACAGCGAAAAAATTTTCAAAATCGGTCGGTTAGTTTATTTTTGGCGCTTAAAAGATTCCAGGACTCTGGCCGACCTCATACAACATATAAGCTAAATCCATCTAAAATAGTTTACCTCTGTAATAGTGAAAAAATTTTCAAAATCTGTCGGTTATTGTATTTTTGACACTTTTAGATCCAATGGACCCTAGCGGACCTTACATAAGGTAATCTATATCTATCTAAAATAGTTTAGCTCTCTAACAGTGAAAAAATTTTCAAAATCGGTCGGTTAGTTTATTGTTGACATTTTTGGGTCCCATGGACCTTGGCGGACCTTACATTACGTATTCTATATCTACCTAAAATAGCTTAGCTCTCTGACAGTGAAAAAATTTTCAAAATCGGTCGCTTATTTTCTTTTTGACACTTCTAGATCCAATGGACCTTAGCGGACCTTGCATGAGGTAATCTATATCTTTCTAAAATAGTTTAGCTCTCTAACAGTGAAAAAATTTTCAAAATCG